>OZ030006.1:44444908-45044908 GCA_964023405.1 Apodemus agrarius
TCATCAATGTAAATATATAAATAAATTGCAGAAATGGTAGACGTCTGTTTAGGGAACTGTCACAAATTGTTGGAAATTCTACAATAATCTCAAACAAGTTTGTTATTTAGGAAAATCAAGTCAGCAGGTCAAATATAATTTTTTTAAATCAAACATTTCAACACAATACAATTCATAGATACACTAGTTTGATATTTACACTGAATAATGATGATAGGAAACTTTTCATAATGTTTGTTTGCTGTGAACAATTGTGCTTCTCTAAAAGCAGAGAAGAGGGCATACCAATTGGAGTCCAGGTGTTTCAAGAATCATCCACCAGCAGTGCACGGTCTGCTGGCAGGTGCGATGGAGCATGTGCATGCTGGGTTTGGAATCAATTTTGCAGCATTTTTGTGTGCTGCAACATGGGGCATATTGTTCAGAAACACCTCAGATTCACTTCACATTTTATTCTCTATTAACTTTTGGCTGTGCATTTAGAAAAGTCCACTTTTCCCGACATTTTAAAAACTGCTGCTGTCAATTACTGTACAAAACCTAGATCCCAAGTTTAGAAGATTATTAGAGGACTTGTGATATATAGGAGGAGAGGGATGGTGGTCTGTAGGATGGACTGGTGGTGTAGTCTGTACGAGGAGAGGGGAGCAAGTAGAAGGATTGGGTGGTGGTGTGTATGAGGATAGAAGGTGTTTGTAGGACTTGTTTATGTTTAAAAATTTAGTTTTTATGTATTATCATTATCATTATTAGTTTATAACAACTCTGTCTGCATGCACATCTGCACACAAGACCAAAGCATAGAATGCTATTGCTGATGGTTCTGAGACAGCACATGGTTTGTGGGAATTGAATTTGTGATTTTTGGAAAAGCAGCCGTGCTCTTCTGAGCCATCTCTCTCACTATAGGTCTGCAGAAATTACACCAGACTTAGGGTCTTACACATTATTAAATGTGTACATGTGTTAAGGCATCTCTAAATAATATTTAAAATAGGTAATGACTGTGGATATCTTTGTATTTTGTACCTGAAAAACACTGTTTGACAGGGTGAAATGATTACAAAAGGCCTTAAATTATGCAAGCATGTTGTCATTTATTAATTGAGAAATCTGAAAAAACTTATCAGGCATTTCAAAACAAACAATAAAACAACCTATTGCTTCAAATTTTCAGGTTTTATAGTTAAAATCCTTTTAGAGGTTGGACTGTGTAGAAATTTGCAATTACAAAATACTATTTAGTCAATCATTTAGAAAGGCAAACAATAAAAACAACTATTTGTTAAACCTAGGTATCACTATGAAAAATGTTTATATTTTGTTCATCAAGAATCTATTCTAACAATTCATCACTATGATATACAGAAGTTTTCTTCCCTAAAGCACTGGACTATAAATTTTAAAATCTATCCTTGTGCAATTCTAATGATTGCCTTGCTAGGCATTTTATTATGAAATTGTTGCACATTTAGACTGCTGTAATTTTCCAAGTGGTGCACAGACAAATGCAAAGTTTGAATAACACCATTTTATAGTAACAGAAAGAGGTATACCTCAAGTCCAGTTTAAATACAAATTATAACGGGGAGTTTGAGGTTTCTTCTTGAATTAAAGAAGACAATACCTTCTCCAGTACTTCCTCCTCCAGAGTCCCACTCCTTTATCTTGACTACTGAAGGAACATTTCCATTGTAAATTGTTTCTTCCTCTTTGAATTATATGTGAAAATTAAACATATCTATATAAATTCCTATAATTTGTAAGAAACAGGTACATCTTACTCGGGAGCCTAAGAAAGATCTATCTGAAACTAAACCATTATTTAAAAAGAATATTTATGACTTGATTATAAAATGTCCCCTGAAGCTTATTTTTCAGTTTTTCCTACAGTTCCTGTCATTATCATAGGAAAATGAGAGCTTTATATTGTAAATCCCTGCTCGCAGAATAGGCCAGTAGCAGTTGGTTTTTCTCACAATTATTTCTAATTCTGGTCTTGCACTCTTCTTTTTGATCTGCCATTATACTAGCCTTTGTGTCAGCTCCCAAGAACTGAATCACTCTTGTAAACCTTGAGCTACAAGTTGGTCTGAAACTTTTTGAAACTGTGAGACAATTTTTTTCTCTGTTAGCTTGTTTGTGTCATTTATTTTGGTTGCAACAAAATAAAATTAACATATAAGTTAACCTATGCATTTATCTCTAAACTATCCTCTCTTTCTGTTAAGCTGATAATAAGGAAAAAAATTGAGACAGAATTTCATTTATTCCATGCTGACTTTGAACTCATTATGGAGTTAGTGATGACTTTAAACTCTGTTTGCTCTACTCTGCATTACCCAAGTGCTGTGATTATAGCCTTCACTACCCTACTGGGTTTTTGTAGTGTCGGAAATCCAACCAAGAGCTTCTAACCCGTGAGGCAAGCACTGTACAACCAAGCTACAACCTTGACCAGGAGAAATATAGTTACCCAGCAGTTAAAACCCATTAGTGAACATAAGACACTTCCACAAAAGCAATGTATTTTAGGATGAAAAACTGTATATGTCAAATGGCACATGTCTTCAGAATTACTCGTTGATTCTCTGAAGAGTGCATAGTGGGTTGTCTCTGATTGGCTATGAAAAGGGGTAAAGTTTACTTTTCTTTTGCATTTCTTTTCTTTCCTTTCCTTCTTTTAAAAAAAGTATTTCTAGATACATGTATTATGTTTAATCATTTTACAATATTGATACTGCAATTTTGTTCTTGTGTTTATTGAGAGGCTGTTGGACTGGCAGGTGGTTCTATTTTTAATAATATTTCCTCAGGGATAACCATTCGCATCTGTATTTGTTTGATGATCTATCTATCATAGTTGTCATAGCTAGACATCTCATGGTCTTTGCCCTTTACCCAATTTTTACCTCAGGTCACTCAACCCAGACAGCTGACCCTTCTACACACAGTCCTGGAAGGGTTGGTACTCTGCTTGACTGCCCTAACTTCCTTAAGACCTGACCTCACTCAAGGATTGCATCTGAGAGATTTTAACAAGGACAGGGATAGAGCATTTCCCTTGAGAGTACAATTCCTTTATCTACAGATTTGAAATTCAGGCATCTCTTCCTTCTGGGCCATGAGAGTTATATTTCATTTGATTATACCTAGTAGAACTTTTTGAGAAATGGTTGTGGTTGGACAATAGTAATGTGGTTTATATCTGAGGGTTTTATTTCTGTCCATAAGGAGTAATAAGGAAAGATTTATGATTTCAGTAGATGAAGAGATAGGAATGAGGTAAGAAATAGCAAGTGAACTCATTTGAGGCATAATGATTTTATCATCTGTAGGGTCAATGTTAATGATTAGTCCTTGGGTTTTGAAATTTATATTCTGTTTATGTCTCTCCTAATATGTTCAGCAGCTCTAGTTTAAAAAAAAGTACAGAGAAAGAGACAAATTCTGGAGTCAAGGATAAATCTCTAGCCCATAGAATAAATAAAAGAGCTAAAAATAAAATACATAATAATAAAAAAATTAATTTAAAGATGAGGTCTAGGACATTGAAAAATATTGACTAAATGGTACACATGGAACAAATGCTACATAATCACATACCATGATGAATAAGATAATATTAAAGTTGTAAATACCAACAGTTTAAAATCTCCCTACAATTCCAATGTAATTTTGAGATCATTTGTCATTATTGTACAATTAAGTCTCTTCACCTGTGAATACCAGGTGCTAAAGCATTTGGCCAATTCTTTGTTTATATGAATAAAAGTTTGCTATTTTATGAACATCTCATAGTCTTATTGATACATACTTATGTTTTAATATTTTAGTTCTCTAAACTCTGTTCCCTTGGGCTGCAGAGATGACTTAGTAATTAAAAATGTTTGCTAGTCTTCTAGATATTCTGAGTTGAATTCTTTTTTCTATATTCTTTGTTTACATTCCAAAGGCTTTCCCTTTTCCCAGTTCCCCCTTCACCATATGTTCCATAAGTCCTCTTCACCCCGCCCATTCCCCAATTACCCCGCCCCCAAATTTCTCTGTTCTGATACTCTCCTACAAAACTGGATCCAGTATTTTCGGGACCAGTGTCCTCTCCTTCCTTCTTCTTGGGAATCTTTTGATTTGCTAATTGTGACTTGAGTATTCAGAGCTTCTGGGATCATTAATATCCACTTATCAGTGATTGCATTTCATGTGTATTCTTTTGTGATTGGGTTAGCTCACTTAGGATATTTTCCAGATCCAAATATTTGCCAACAAATTTCATGAATTCATTATTTTTAATTGCTGAGTAGTATTCCATTGTATAAATATACCACATTTTCTGTATCCATTCCTCCTTTGAGGGACATCTGGGCTCCTTCCAACTTCTGGCTATATTAAATAAGGCTGCTATGAACATAATGGAGCATGTGTCTTTATTGCATGCAGGGGAATCCTCTGGGTATATGCCCAAAATGTGTAGCCCAGCCTGGCCTAGAACTCGTGATCCTCCTGCCTCTGCCTCCTCCAGCAAATCCTACAGGCGTGGGCCACCACAACCGGCATGAATTCTTAACATCATACTAGATGACAGCCTTCTGTGCACAGCACACCAGGAGAGAGTGATCTCCCAGCAGCGCTTTCCCTTCTGAGTGCAGAATATCTGTCCACAAATCCAGCCCTACAAAGGATAATTGATGGAAAATGCCAACACAAGGAGGGAAACTACACCCTAGAAAAAGCAAGAAAGTAATCACCTTCCAACAAACTTTAGTAGTGTTTTCTATATCTACCATTTTATCTGCATTATTTTTATGATTAATCTTCAATTTTATTATGTCTTTCTATATATTTCCTCTATTTTATCAGAAATGTTTTCAATGTAAATCTTTTTATCACAAATATAATTCCATCTTCAATTAATTTAGAGTTTTTATATCTACCATTTTATATGTAAAATTTTCCATGAAATAGTCAAGTTTAATGTGTTTTTCTGTATATTTCTTGAATTTTACCAGAAATACTTTCCATGTATATCTTCAATTTTATCTGAAAATGTTTATAGTTCCACTTTCAATCAACTTAGAATTATATTTATGTCTATCACTTTATCTGTCTAATTTCCATAATAACCTTTAATTTTAACATATTTTTGTATATATATCTTCAAATTTATCAGAAATATTTTCCATGTAAATCTTCAAGTTTATCAGAACGTGTTTATAATTCCACTTTCAACCAACTGAGGAATACTTTTATGCCTACCATTATTACATCTATATAAAACTTTCCATGATATCTAACATGCTTAAAATTTTTAACATCTAAATTTTATCAGAAATATTTTCCATGTAAATCTTCAATTCTATCATAAAATGTTTCTATTTTTATATTTCAATTAATTTAGCAATGTTTTACATGTCTACCACTTTACTCTTTAATTTTCCATGAAAACTGTCAATTTTAATGTGTTTTTCTGTGTATCTCTTCTGTTTTATCTGAAATATTTTCCATGTAAATCTTGAATTTTATCATAAAGTGTTTTTACTTCCTTTTTTCAATAATAAATAAATAAATAAAACATCCTACTATCCATGTATATGCATTTAATAAAGACATACTAAAATTGAAGATTAATCATAAAAAATAATACAGATAATAAAACATTCATAACCGCCTATAATTCCAGTTTCAAAGGATCTGATGTCTTTCCCTAGGTGTCTGCAGATACTGTGTACATGTAAAGCATGTACATAAAAGACTAAGTATAATTTTAAAATCAGTCTAGAGTAACAGTTTTAAGAAGCTCAGGAATGCAACAAATACTTGATGGGTCCTCTAATTACTGTAATCCTCTTTGTTCTAGTACCAAGGGATACAGAATCATAATAAAACAAAGACACAATGAATGTCATATTAGGATCAACAATGTGTCCCTTTCAGACACATAAAGAACACCAACTTCATATGTGGAAAAAAATCTTCTGCATGTTCAAATTAATATATATCTAGTTCTCATTGCTTTCCCTTTCATATATTTATTTTGTGCTCAAAATTTCAAATCCAAACCATGCATTACATTTATAAAATATGAATGAACAATCAGGACACAATTGCTGGAACAACATTGACCAGAACACTCTAAAAGAGACCCGTGTGGAAAAAGAAAATAGACTTTGTCACCATTAAATACAGACATACTGAGGTAAAACATATAGGCCTCTATGGTATGCCCAGAAAAGATGTCATTTCAGAGAAATGCTAACAAGTGACTTTGATAGATAAACATTTCAGAAGCCTAAGTCAGATGAATATTTAACTAGGCAATATGTTCAAAAGAAAGTAGAAACCAGATTTCCTGATAAGAAAGGCATGCTGTTTAATATGCTTCTATAGATGGAGCATAGCAGGCACACTTATCTGGAATCTTGGCTCTGGTGCTCAAGGAATGAGCTATGGGATACTAATGACTGCTCTTATGGGACTTATTGAATGGCAAATGCAAACTGTATGTGTTCTCGAAACCCCCGAATATAAACAAAACTAGTCATATAAAACAGGATTAGAAACTGTTTTAAACTATCTGGGGTTTTAGTTTAGTTCTGAGAACTTAGTCAATATATATATGTGTATATACATATATATATTCCCATACATAGTCCCATTGGTGATCCCTCTTGTAATTTGAAACAGTGTACATGCACAGGATCATGTCTAGTCAAGAAATCATCCATAATTAACTGACATTTGTTCTTGATTTAAAGGCCAATGCATGTTAGCATTGTCATGTGGATAACACTTGCTTTTATTAAAAGCCTGAGAAAATGTTTTAATTATCTTGGTCTAAGTCAAGCTATAACATTTCATTTTTGTTACATAATTTAATTAGTTTTATTGTTATAAAGACCATGATAACAGAAATCTTATTCCTATCCTTTTTGTCATATGCATCCATTTTTGTTTATGTAACAAGTTCAGTCATTTTATTCTGAAAAATTTTCACTTTCTAACAAGTATGCTAGATTTTCTTTGGTTACTGGTATTGTTTACATATAACATTAGTATAGCATTGAGGAAATGATTATTACCTGTACAATTGTATGTGACTTTTCCTGGAGGAATACTAACAAACATCTACCAACCTCAAATAAAAAAATATTCCAAGTACAACCTAGTGAAGGAAAACTTTCATTAGGGTTACTCACAAGGTTGTAGGTGAGTGGTTGCTTACTGGAGCATCATTCAGAGGCAGCTCTGCCTCCGAGAAACCAACCCCAACCTTTGTGAGAGCTCATGAAAGCTGCATCCTTAGGACTCTCAGTAAAGCAAATAAGCTACTTCACAGGTCAGAAATGATCCTTTTCTCCCAACAGTTCTTTTTGATTTTTTATCCCTGTGGGAAAAGATGCCTTATGAATATCGTGAGTTCTGTGAACTTCCTGAGAAGTTTTGAATTGTTTATGTCCTGAACCTTAACAATCTTTCCTGTAGGATAGGATGTTTTAACTTGCAGGATGATGTTATACAACAAACATCTGTCTCATTTTATTTTGGAAACAAGGCTCGATAGTAAACCATTTTCTGGATTGCTAGACTGCTACATGTCAGCAGTGTCTCAGGTCAACGGCTTTGTGTAAAAAGGCACATGCTATTTTCTCTGCAGTCCTTTGTCCATTCAGTTAAAACTGCTTTGGCAGCTGTTTAATTAATTTTTCAGTCATGGAACTACCATTTAACTTAATTTTTAAATCAGATTTCTTAAATTATCATCACTAAGCATTTTATATGAAACTATTTTTAAATATATACAGCATTTTATTCATCATTTTCATCCTCAAATTTGTTGTCAAATATATATACATATATATGTGTATATATATTTACTACAAGTGACACAAAACTTAATTGAAAGAAAAGGCATTTTCAACACTGAGCTGTCTTTACCCTGAGCTGGTAAAAACTCTAAATGGATCCCTTTCTTGTGAAGAGCTCAAGTAACTTGTCAAATTTAAAGACATATCCATTAAGATTGTCATTTCTCTTGTTTATCTTACAGTGAGACTTCCTAAAAATGTATGCTAGCCTTGTCTTTTACTCATTTTTAACTCATTTTTAGCTAGTTTGAAATGTTTTGGCATCTGAATCTTCTTCTTTTGATTTGTAATTCTTAACAGTTTGCTCCCAGCTTATTATTGAATTATGTACTCTCATCAACAAATATATGTTCCCTATTTAAAAAAAAAACAGGCAAATGTCACTATGAAAGCTTGATCTTTATGGTTTGGTTTGTGGCTTGTTCTTGTTCAAGTTGTCCTTTCCAGTGTTCTTAGTAAGACAGTGATTTTTAAATTTATCCCAGAATTTGGCTTTATTATGCCTAGTGACTCATATTCCTACTCAAGTATTTTCTTTATCTGTCATCCTAGTATAGCACAGTAGGCAGAACATTATGTTTGTATGTTGGATCCTCATTGGAATTTGATTTTCAGAATACCTGTAGTGATAATATTTGTGTCCTAGGTATAATCTATGATGCTGGGATATCTACTGCTCCCCACTGGGTGCTATTAGAAGGGGCTGAAGAATTGTCCTGACATCAGTCTCCTGGTGCTTCTAAATGAAGAAAATGGTATAAATTTCTTAGGGAAAGCATTTTTTAATGAAGGAGAACACTTCCCATCTGGGTGTTGCTGGGAAAGGCAGAAAGAAATGATACTGCTTTAAACAGAATGGGAGTGGGGATAGAATTGTATAGTTGAATAAATATGGTATTTATGCTTTTATGTTTTTCTTACTATCATTTTTTCCATAATTATTATTGACTGTTCATGAATTTAACATCTTATACTCCAATCTCACTCATTTCCTAGGCTTTTCATACCTGTCTGCCCTCCTTGTGTGTACATTTCCTTAACCAAAAGAAAACGAAAACTAAAATCTGCACAATTAAATAAATAGACTCCATCTGCCAAGGAGAGATCTCTTCCCCTCCCCTTTGCCCTCTTCATCTGTAGCAAGATGGAAAACTGGCACTACCGGGGTCATGAGAGCCGAAAAGATGTCTCTGCCCCTCACCTGCTTTAGAACTCAGGAGAGCAGGCCCTGCATCTTTCCTGTACAGCACAGTTGAATTTGTCCTAAATGTGTGTGTGTGTGTGTGTGTGTGTGTGTGTGTGTGTGTGTGTGTATGTGTGTGAGTCAGCCTAGTGGGTAGGAGAACAGGAGAGCTGGCCCCACCCATTGATTGCTGCCACACTGTTATTGGATAGGCCAGCAGGGGCAGAAAAGGAGAGTTCATCCTGGGGGCATTGTGGGGTGACCAGCTCAGATACTTCTCAGGCCCAAATCCAGAGCTTCAAATTGACCCAACCCAACAACTACCCAATTTCTGAACTGCTGCAGTGTGTGAATGAACCAGTCCTACAGATTTGAACTAGTTGATATCCATAACACAGGGAAAAAGGATATTCCATAGTGGAGCAGAAGCTGTGAGAATCATACCAGACCAAGTTATTGCAATGAACATTTGCAAGCAAAGAAGTGTGGACAAAAGGGTATAGTGTGGGACACACTGTGATAGACCACAGTTTCCACAACAAGAAATTTTTTTCCATTGTGGGTGAACTTGCATGCTAGACAGGTATGTGGAGGGCATGTGGACCACTTTATTAGACAGACAAAAGAACTGGCTAGAAGTTGACTGAGCTCAGACCCAGGGAGTTTCAGAGGTCTGAGACAGGCAGAAGTTGAGTCTGTCTTTACTTATCTGTGTTCCTGCTCTGAAACATGTAACGATGACACCCCACTGGGGACCATGGACACTGAGTTATGCATGGAGCATAACACTTCCATACTAATGAGGTACCTAGATTGTCAAAGAAGGCTTATCCTCTCCAGCCCCTCCTGTACACTTAAAGCTCACTCCCATTCAGACAGGATTCTACTCATCCTGGCCGCTGTCTCCCCTTCTACATCTGGTGCAGACACTCTTATGGAAAAGGTAGACCTCGATCCTTTCCTGATTTCCCCTCCCAGCAGTATAGCAGAAGTGCCTGCATACCTAGGGAGGAGACCAGGAACCACTGTGTACTTCCCTTTCGGGACCTTGTCCTGTGCACTTCCCTCCCTCACTCCCCCAACTCAGTGTGGGTTGCCATCAGCAGTGAGGAAGGATGCAGTATGATAGGCAGGCAGGTCTGAGGGTAGCGGGAGATGAATGGATGGGGGTGTAAGAAGCAAGATGTGAACTTCATAAACAAACAATAAAAAGTTAAAAGAAGAAAACCATCTTGCCATGGAATCTATGGTAGGGCATAGCAGATTGATCATATAGTATGTATGCTCTTTTCCCCAATTTTTTTTTTATTTTTTTAATCAACATAGTCTTTATTTACATTTCAAGTGATTTTCCCTTTCCTGGATCCCCCTCCCCAAAATTCTCATAAGCCCTCTTCCCTTCCCCTCTTCCCCAATCTACTCCTTCCCACTTCCCTGTTCTGGTATTCCCCTACACTGATGCAGTGAGCCTTTCCAGAACCAGGGGCCACTCCTTCCTTCTTTTTCTTCTTCTTCTTTTTTTATTTTCTATATTATTTGTTTATATTCCAAATGCTTACCCCTTTTCCAGTTCCCCCCTCACCATATGTCCCATAAGTCTTCTGCCCATTCCTCAATTACCCCCCACCCCCATTTCTCTGTTCTGGTACTCTCGTACAAGATCTGTATGGGATACTGGATCAAGTCTTTTCAGGACCAGGACCCTCTCCTTCCTTCTTCTTGGGAATCATATGATTTGCTAATTGTGTCTTGAGTATTCAGAGCTTCTGGGCTAATTAATATCCATTTATCAGTGATTGCATTTCATGTGTTTTCTTTTGTGATTGGGTTATCTCACTTAGGATGATATTTTCCTGTTCCAACCAATTGCCTAAAAAATTTTCTGAATTCATTGTTTTTAATTGCTGAGTAGTATTCCATTGTACAAATATACCACATTTTCCGTATCCATTCCTCTGTTGAGGGACATCTGGGTTCTTTCCAGCTTCTGGATATTATAAATAAGGCTGCTATGAACATAGTGGAACATGTATCACTGCAATAGGTCATGGTCCTTCCTTCTTCTTGGGCATCATTTCGTATGTGAATTGTGTCTTGGGTATTCTAAGCTTCTAGGCTAATATCCGTTTATCAGTGAGTGCATACCATGAGTGTTCACCTAGGTTCTGTCCAGATTCTGGCTATTATAAATAGGGCTGCTATGAACATAGTGGAGCTTGTATTACTGCAATAAGTCATTGGTCTTGTTAGAGGCCTCTGACTTCTGCAACACCATCAATACTACATACTCATCAAGGGTCCCTTGCAATCCTGTCATTGTTCTTCTGAGTTATGGATATTCTACAGCTTTGGTTGTATAGTCCCTGCCCCTTTACACCCTTCAGTAGCCCATAGGTGTGGTAGATGTTGGGGTGGACCAGCTCAAAGCCCTGGATTTTGGCCTTGGAGGTAGCTGAGTTGATCAGGCAGCCAACTCTTTTTTTGCCTAAGCCACCTGGGCCTTCTCTCCTGTACTGCCCAGGCAGGAGACCATACCTTGTCTCCCATACTGCTCATGTGAAGAGCAGGGCAAGCTCTTTGGAGTATCATAGCTGACAAGGGTTGGGATAGCTCTCTTGTGCCCACATTATCCATCTGAGCTAGCTCACCTGTGCCTACACTACATAGGCCATCTCTCTCATAGGCAAATGGCATAGCCAGCTCTCCTCTGTACCCATGTCATTGCTGGTATCACCACCCTCAGATATCAACATTTGGCTTCACAAACAACAGAAGGTCACATGGTCTTTGGTGATAATATGAGTCATGAATATCAACATTTATCCATGCTGTGGTAGAGCCACAGTCAACAACAGTGGCCTGGTGATAGCCATGATGTCAGGCAGCAGTGCAGGTCTCTCATATCAGGCTATTCCTGGCCACTGTCCTGTCTCCAGTTCTGCCTTATCTTGAATACACAAACCACTAGGCATCTCTTTCCTTCCCATCTTTCTATGGATACTGTGAAGTGGCAGGCAGGACTCTGTGTGTCTTCTGACTACCTATGCTGCATGGCATTTGTTATGCTGCTGGTTCTAATAGCTTTGTTTTCAATAGCTGTAAATAAATGGTATATTTAAATACACTGCCCAGCACATATTCCTCTACCCCATGAATAATTAAATTGGTGGAACTAGATATAAGACATTACATATGCTGGTGTGTACACTACCATAAATTAGCTCCAAGATTAACAGTAAAAGCATGAAAGAAAATCTTTTGTGTCATCAAGGTCAGACTTATAAAGCACATATAATAAAAAATAGTTAAACTTTGTACAGTAGAGAATTATACTTACAGCATTTATCTGAATTAGGAGGAAAGGTGGAATATCTAAATATTCATGCCTAGAATTTATTAGACTTATCGATTGTCATGTGTATATCTGAGTCTGTTCTTTAAATTTTCTGAATGTGATACAAAATCCAATTTGAAAATTTCCATTTGAAGAGTGGTTTTTGGTGACAGCTCTCAGTTATGTGGCAAAATTTCTTTATGTCTTATAAATAAGTGAAAATGCAAAAAATACAAGACAGACATCATTCTATTCATGGAGCTATTGTATGGAATTACTTCAAGTTTATGACAAAAGAAAGCCCAGATTAAATACAAACATTGGGATACATCAAATGAAGAATAGTCTTTTTTTTTTTTTAGATAAGTGGCCACTTTTATTCTATATTTAACAATGGAAAGCAAAGGAAACCCAGTGACAAGCTACATAAGTTATATCTGCTTATGTTACAAAGCTCATGACAGTTTCTCAAACTTTCTGGTGCCACATTTGCATTAGAAGTTTCTGCTAAGAGTTAGCAAGTGGCCTGCTGCCTGATACCACTTACCCTCTTCATAGTTTCACAGTCTCCTTAGATTGTGTCAGCTCAGAAAGACCACAAGGAAAACTTTAAAGAGAAATCCAGGCTTCCTGGCATAGCAGCTTCCAAACATCTGAAGTGAAATGAGAAGAAAATAAGAGTCAGGGCTCTGTGAGGGGTCCCAGGATCAGGTGCAGCTTCCCTCAGCACTCTATGGCCATCTAGGGTGTGGGGGTCTCTGCAAATGCCAGGGCTGTCAGAGTAACAATCAGTGAGGGGCAAGAAGGAAATCCAGTTCAACAAAACTCAATAGCAGTGGATGTCCCAAACTTCTAGGATCTGATCCCAGGCACTTTATTTTAGGCATATTTAAGTATTGCACAATTTGGGAGAAAAAATTATAATAATTGACTCAATTCTGTGTTGATTTAACTTA
Source organism: Apodemus agrarius (assembly GCA_964023405.1). Classification (NCBI taxonomy): domain Eukaryota; kingdom Metazoa; phylum Chordata; class Mammalia; order Rodentia; family Muridae; genus Apodemus; species Apodemus agrarius. The sequence continues at coordinate 44,458,247 of OZ030006.1, forward strand.
ACAAAGTGTTAAGTTTAAACATTGAAACTTTTTACAAAGTACATGTGTCTTTTCCTTAAAGATGGATTACATTGGCTCAAAAACAGCACTCAAGGTAAGGGTCTAAAGAGAATGATATAAATGTACAAGTCTGTGGGAGTCGGGAGAGGCCTGGGACTACAGATAGCACAGAAGTTACCTAGGTTATTGTGAAGTACAAACATATCCCTTAAGGATGGGTTTTATTCACTGAGATAATGTCTAGGAAGGAAGAGTATGGCATAAGCAATCACAAATATGATAGGGGGATTCAGATGTGGCCTGGTCTTATAGGCACAGATCATCAAGATATTAACTACATCCATCACCAGCTTTCCAGGTGGGGAAAGGGTAACATCTCCTCTATTGGGAGATCATCCAGCATGTTCAACCTCCCTGATTTTTCTATTGTTTATCTGTCACCACAGCACCTCATGCTCTCTGTGCTTAGGCTCTTAGACATGTGCACCATGAACCTGTCACAAGAAGGTGGTCTAAATAGTGCTCAGTGTAAAAGAACTACCCACTGTTTACTGTCCTTCCTCCAGTCCTGAGATAGTGAGGAGAGTGTCAGCTACCTCACTCAGCTCCTTTTTTAAAAAAAAAAATTAGATATATCCTTTATTTACATTTCAAATGATTTCCCCTTTCCTGGATCCACCCTTCCCCGAAACTCCCATAAGCCCTCTTCCCTCCCCCTGTTCCCACATCCACCCTTCCCAATTCCCTGTTCTGGTATTCCCCTACACTGCTGCACTGAGCCTTTCCAGACCAAGGGACACTCCTTCCTTCTTCTTGGACATCATTTGATATGTGGATTGTGTCTTGGGTATTCCAAGCTTCTAGGCTAATACATGCTTATCAGTGAGTGCATACCATGAATGTTCTTTTAAGACTGGGTTACCTCACTTAGGATGATGTCCTCCAGCTCCATCCATTTGCATAAGAATTTCATGAATTCATTGATTCTAATGGCTGAATAGTAATCCATTGTGTATATATACCACATTTTTTGTATCCATTCCTCTGCTGAGGGACATCTGGGTTCTTTCCAGCTTCTGGCTATTATAAATAAGGCTGCTGTGAACATAGTGGAGCATGTGTCCTTATTACATGCTGGGAAATCCTCTGGGTATATGCCCAGGGTTGGTATAGGAGGGTCCTCTGGAAGTGTCATGTCCAGTTTTCTGAGGAACCACCAGACTGATTTCCAGAGTGGTTGTAGCAGCTTGCAATCCCACCAGCAGGAGAGGAGTGTTCCTCTTTCTCCACATCCTAGCCAACACTTGCTGTCTCCTGAGATTTTAATCTTAGCCATTCTGCCTGGTGTAAGATAAAATGTCAGAGTTGTTTTGATTTGCATTTACCTAATGACTAATGATGTTGAACATTTCTTTATTTCTTTATTTCTTTATTTTTTTGGCTTTTTGAGACAGGGTTTCTCTATGTAGTCCTGGCTGTCCTGGAACTCACTCTGTAGACCAGGCTGGCCTCGAACTCAGAAATCTGCCTGCCTCTGCCTCCCAAGTGCTAGGATTACAGGCGTGCGCTACCATGCCTGGCTGATGTTGAACATTTCTTAAGGTGCTTCTCAGCCATTTGAATTTCTTCAGGTCAAAATTCTTTGTTTAGCTTTGTACCCCAATTTTAATAGTGTTATTTCGTTTTGGGGGGGTCTAATTTCTTGAGTCCTTTCTATATATTGAATATTAGCTCTCTGTCAGATGTAGAGTTGGTGAAGATCTTTTCCCAATTTGTTGGTTGTCGTTTTGCCCTTTTGACAGTGTACTTTGCCTTGCAGAAACATTGTAATTTTATGAGCTTCCATTTGTCAATTCTTGATCTTAGAGCATAAGCTATTGATGTTCTGTTCAGAAACTTTTTTTCCTGTGCCCATGTCCTCAAAGGTCTTCCCCAGTTTCTTTTCTATTTGTTTCAGTGTGTCTGGCTTTATGTGGAGGTCCTTGATATACTTGGAGTTGAGCTTAGTACAAGGAGATAAGAATGGATCAAATCTCATTTTTCTGCCTGCTGACCTACAATTGAACCAGCACCATTTGTTGAAAAGACTATTTATTTTCCACTGGATGTTTTGAGATCCTTTGTCAAAGATCAAGTGACCATAAGTGTGTGGGATCATTTCTGGGTCCTCAATCCTATTCCATTCATCCACCTGCCTGACACTGAACCAATACCATGCAGCTTTTAACATTATTGCTCTGTAGTACTGCTTGAGGTCAGAGATATTGATTCCCCCAGAAGGCCTTTTATTGTTGAGAATAGTTATAGCTCTCCTGGGTTTTTTGTTACTCCAGATGAATTTAAGAATTGTTCTTTCTAGATCTATAAAGAATTGATTTGAGGTTTTGATGGGGATTGCATTGAATCTGTAGATTGCTTTTGGCAAGATGGCCATTTTTACTACATTGATCCTGCCAATCAAAGAGCAAGAAATATTTTTCAATATTCTGAGGTCTTCTTAGATTTCTTTCTTCAAAGTCTTTAAGTTCTTGTCAAACAGATCTTTCACTTGTTTGGTAAGAGTCACGCCCAGCAAGTAGATCAATGGAATAGAATTGAAGAACCAGAAATGAAGCCACAGAGTTATGGTCACTTGATTTTTGATAAAGAAGCTACAACCATCCAGTGGAAAAAAGATAGCCTTTTCAACAAATGGTGTTGGTTCAACTGGAGGTCAACATGCAGAAGAATGCAAATTGACCCACTCTTATCACCTTGTACCAAGATCAACTCCAAGTGGATCAAGGACCTCCACATAGAGACAGACACACTGAAACTAATAGAAAAGAAACTAGGGAAGACCCTGTAGGACATGGACACAGGGGGAAAGTTCCTGAACAGAACATCAATAGTTTATGCTCTAAGATCAAGAATTGACAAATGGGACCTCATAAAATTATAAAATTTCTGTAAGGCAAAGCACACTGTCAGAAGGACAAAACGACAACCAACAAATTGGGAAAAGATCTTCACCAACCCCACATCTGACAGAGGGCTAATATCCAATATATACAAAGAACTCAAAAAGTTAGACCCCAAAGAACCAAATAACCCTATTAAAAAATGGGGTAAAGAGCTAAACAAAGAATTTTCACCAGAAGAAATTTGGATGGCTGAGAAGCACCTTAAGAGATGTTCAACATCATTAGTCATCAGGGAAATGCAAATCAAAACAACCCTGAGATTCCACCTCACACCAATCAGAATGGCTAAGATTAAAAACTCAAGAGACAACAGGTGTTGGCAAGGATGTGGAGAAAGAGGAACACTCCTCCAGTGTTGGTGGGATTGCAAGATGGTACAACTGCTCTGGAAATCAGCCTGGCAGTTCCTCAGAAACACTTCCAAAGGACCCTGTCATACCACTCCTGGGCATATACCCAGAGGATACCCCTGCGTACAATAAAGACACATGCTCCACTATGTTCATAGCAGCCTTATTTATAATAGTCAGAAGCTGGAAGGAGCCCAGATGTCCCTCAAAAGAGGAATGGATACAGAAAATGTGGTATATTTATACAATGGAATACTAATCAGCAATTAAAAATAATGAAATCATGTAATTTGTAAGCAAATAGTTGGATCTGGAAAATATCATCCTAAGTGAGTTAACCCAAAAACAAAAGAATACACATGAATCGCAATCACTGATAAGTGGCTATTAATGAGCCCATTGGCTCTGAATACTCAAGGTACAATTAGCAAATCAAAAGATTCCCAAGAAGAAGGCGGAGAGGACACTGGTCTTGAAAAGACTGGTTCCAGTTTTGCAGGAGAGTACCAGAACAGAGAAAGGGTTGGGGGTGATTGGGGAATGGCTTGGACACATGGTGAGGGGGGAACTGGGAAAGGAGAAAGTCTTTGGAATGTACACAAAGAATATAGAAAAGAAAAAAAAATGACCATATGGTTTTTTTCTTTGAGTTTTTTTTTTAATGTAGTGAATTGCATTGATGGATTTCTATATATTGAATGATCCCTGTATCCTTGGGATGAAGCCTACTTGATCATGGTAAATGATCATTTTGATGTGTTCTTGGATTCGGATGGCAAGGATTTTATTGAGTATTTTTGCATCGATGTTCATAAGGGCAATTGGTCTGAAGATCTCTTTCTTTGTTGGATCTTTGTGTGGTTTTGATATCAGCATAATTGTGGCTGCATAGAATGAATTGGGTAGTTTTCCTTCTGTTTCTATTTTGTGGAATAGTTTGAAGAGTATTGGTGTTAGGTCTTCTTTGAAGGTTTGATAGAATTCTGCACTAAAACCATCTGGTCCTTTCGATTTATTTTTTTGGGGGGGGTTGGCAGACTTTCTATAAGTCCTATTTCTTTAGGAGTTATGGGATTGTTTAGACAATCTATTTGATGTTGATTTAATGTTGGTATTTGATATCTGTCTAGGAAATTGTGCATTTCCTCCAGATTCTCCAGTTGTGTTGAATATAGGCTTTTGTAGTAGGATCTGATGAATTTTTAAATTTCCTCAGTTTCTGTTGTTATATCTCTCTATTCATTTCTAATTTTGTTAATTTGGATACTGTCTTTGTACCCTTTGGTTAGTCTGGCTAAGGGTTTTCCTATCTTTTTGATTTTCTCAAAGAACCAGCTCCTGGTTTTGTTGATTCTTTGTGTGGTTCTCTTTTTTTCCACTTGATCGAGTTCAGCCCTGAGTTTGATGATTTCCTGTGTTCTACTTTTTGGGGGGAATTATCTTCTTTTTCTTTCTGAGCTTTCAGGTGTGCCATTAAACTGCTAGTGTATGCTATCCCCAGTTTCTTTTTGTAGGCACTCAGGGCTATGAGTTTTCCTCTTAGCACTGCTTTCATTTTGTCCCATAGATTTTGGTATTTTGTACCTTCATTTTCATTAAATTCTATAAAGTCTTTGATTTTTCTTTCTTTATTCTTTGGCCAAGGTATCATTGAGTAGAGTATTGTTCAGTTTCAGTGTTTATGTGGGCTTTGTTGTTTTTATTGCTATTGAAGACCACTCTTACTCCATAGTGATCTGATAGTATGCAAGGGATTAGTTCAATCTTCTTATATTTGTTGAGGTCTGTCTTGTGACCAGTTATATGGTCGATTTTGGAGAAGGTAACATGAGGTGTTGAGAAAAAGGCATATTCTTTTGCTTTAGGAGGAAATGTTCTATATATATATATATCTGTTAAATCCAATTGGTCCAAAGCTTCAATTAGTCACTGTGTCCCAGTTTAGTTTCTGTTTTCCTGATCGGTCCATTGATGATTTGGAGTGTTGAAGTCACCCACAATTATTGTGTTAGGTGCAATGTGTGCTTGGAGCTATAGTAAAGTTTCTTTTACAAATAAGGGTGTCCTTGCATTCGGAGCACAGATGTTCAGAATTGAGAGTTCTTCTTGGTGGATTTTTCCTTTGACCAGCAAGAAGTATGCTTCCATGTCTCTTTTGATGACTTTAGGTTGAATGTCAATTTTATCTGATATTTGAATGGCTACTCTGGCTTGTTTTCTGAGACCATTTACTTGTAAAATTATCTTCCAGGATTTTACTCTAAGGTAGTGTTTGTCTTTGACACTGAGGTATGTTTTCTGCATGCAGAAAAATGTAGGGTCCTGTTTATGTATCCAGTCTGTCTATGTCTTTTTATTGGGTAATTGAGTCCATTGATGTTAAGAGATATTAACGAATAGTGATCATTACTTCCTGTCAATTTCGATGTTATTTTTTCATTTGAGTGGTTATCTTCTTTTGGGTTTGATGAAAGAAGGTTACTATCTTGCTTTTTCCAGGGTGTGGTTTCCCTCCTTGTATTGGCATTTTCCATCCATTATCCTTTGTAGGGCAGGGTTTGTGGAAAGATATTGTGTAAATTGGTTTTGTCATGGAATACCTTGGTTTCTCCATCTATGGTTATTGAGAGTTTTCTGGATATAATAGTCTTGGCTGGCGTTTGTGTTCTCTTAGAGTCTGTATGAGATCTGCCCAGGAACTTCTAGTTTTCATCATCTCTGGTGAGAAGTCTGGTATAATTCTGATAGGACTTCCTTTATATGTCACTTGGACCTTTTCTCTTACTGCTTTTAATATTCTTTCTTTGTTTAGTGCATTTGGGGTTTTGATTATTATGTGATGGGAGGTATTTCTGTTCTGGTCCAGTCAGTTTAGAGTTCTGTAGGCGTCTTGAATATTCATGGGCATCTCTTTCTTTAGGTTGGAGAAGTTTTCTTCCATAATTTTGTTGGAGATATTTGCTGACCCTTTAAGTTGTAAATCTTCATTCTCATCTATACCTATAATCTTTAGGTTTGATCTTCTCATTGTGTCCTGGATTTCCTCTATTTTGGGGGTTACAAGCTTTTTGCATTTTGCATTTTCTTTGACTGTTCAGTCAATGGTTTCTATGGTATCTTTGGCCTCTGAAATTCTTCACTCTCTTGTATTCTACTTTTTATATTTGCATCCATGACCCTGGTTTCTTCACAAGGTTTTTAATCTCCAAAATTTTCTCCCTTTGTGGTTTCCTAGCTGCTTCTACTTCTGTTTTTAGATCCTGGATGGTTTTGCTCAGTTCCTTCACTTGTTTGTTTGTGTTTTCCTGTAATTCTTTAAGAGATTTTTGTGGTCTTCTTCGATTTCTCTCTTCAACGACTTGAAGTTCCTGTCATACAGATATTTCGCTTGTTTGGTTAGAGTTACACCAAGGTACTTTATGTTGTTTGTGGCTATTGTGAATGGTGTTAGAAAGAAATCGAAGAAGACCTCAGAAGATGGAAAAATATTTCTTGCTCCTGGATTGGCAGGATCAATATAGTAAAAATGGCCATCTTGCCAAAAGCAATATACAGATTCAATGTAATCCCCATCAAAATCCCAAATCAATTCTTCATAGATCTAGAAAGAGCAATTCTCAAATTCATCTGGAGCAACAAAAAACCCAGGATAGCTAAAACTATTCTCAACAATAAAAGGACTTCTGGGGGAATCAATATCCCTGACCTCAAGCAGTACTACAGAGCAATTGTGTTAAAAACTGCATGGTATTGGTACAGCAACAAGCAAGTAGAGCAATGGAATAGGATTGAAGACCCAGAAATGAACCCACAGACTTATGGTCACTTGATCTTTGATAGAGGAACCACAACTATCCAGTGAAAAAAAAAAGAAAGCCTTTTTAACAAATGGTGCTGGTTCAACTGGAGGTCAACATGCAGAAGAATGCAAATTGACCCATTCTTATCTCCTTGTACTAAGATCAATTCCAAGTGGATCAGGGACCTCCACATAAAACCAGACACACTGAAACTAGTAGAAAAGAAACTTGGGAAGACCCTGGAGGACATGGACACAGGGTGAAAGTTCCTGAAAAGAACTCCAATAGCTTATGCTCTAAGATCAAGAATTGACAAATGAGACCTCATAAAATCACAAAGTTTCTGTAACTCAAAGGACACCGTGAGAAGGAGAAAACGGCAACCAACAAAGTGGGAAAAGATCTTCACCAACCCCATATCCGACAGAGGGCTAATATCCAATATATACAAAGAACTCAAAAAGTTAGACCCCAAAGAACCAAATAACCTTATCAAAAAATGGGGTACAGAGCTAAACAAAGAATTTTCACCAGATGAAATTCGAATGGCAGAGAAACACCTTAAGAGATGTTTAACATCATTAGTCATCAGGGAAATGCAAATCAAAACAACCCTGAGATTCCACCTCACACCAGTCAGAATGGCTAAGATTAAAAACTCAAGAGACAACAGGTGCTGACGAGGATGTGGAGAAAGAGGAATACTCCTCTACTGTTGGTGGGATTGCAAGATGGTACAACTGTTCTGGAAATCAGCCTGGCAGTTCCTCACAAAATTGAGCATGTCACTTCCAGAGGACCCTGGCATACTGCTCCTGGGCATATACCCAGAGGATTGCCCTGCATACAATAAATACACATGCTCCACAATGTTCATAGCAGCCTTGTTTATAATAGCCAGAAGTTGGAAGGAGCCCAAATATCTCTCCAAGGAAGAATGGATACAGGAAATGTGGTATATTTATACAATGGAATACTACTCAGCAATTAAAAATAATGAATTCATGCAATTTGTAGGCAAATGGTTAGATCTGGAAAATATCATCCTAAGCGAGTTAACCCAATCACAAAAGAATACACAAGAAATGTAATCACTGATAAGTAGATATTAATGAGCCCAGAAGCCCTAAATTCTCAAGACACAATTAGCAAGTCAAAGGATTCCCAAGAAGAAGAAAGGAGAGGACCCTGGGCCTGAAAAGGTTGGATCCAGTTTTGTAGATCCAGAACAGAGAAATGGTGGGGGGGTGATTGGGGAATAGTTGGGGTGGAGAGAGGACTTATGGAACATATGGTGGTGGTTGGGAACTGGGAAATGGGAAAGCCTTTGGAATGTAAACAAAAAATATAGAAAATTAAAAAAAAGAACAAAAAAAAAGAAGTTCGTAATGATGAAAACAAAAAAAAAAGAGATTTTTTTGTTTCCTCTTTCATGATTTCTGCCTGTTGATTCAATTTCTCCTGCTTTTCTTTAAGTGATTTTTGCATTTTGTCTTTATTTGCTTCTATCAGTTGTTCAATATTCCCTTGAATTTCTTTAAGTCATTCTTGTGTTTCCATTGTAAGTGCTTCTAACTTATTCTTGTTCCCTTGTATTTCTTTAAGAGATTTATTTATGTCCTTTTTATGTTCCTCTAACAGCATCATGACCAATGATTTTAAAGCCAAATCTTGTTTTTCTGGTGTGTTGGTATATCCAGGGCTTGCTGTTGCTCCAGAATTGGGTTCAGATGGCGCCATATTACCTTGATTTCTGTTAGTAACCTTCTTATGTTTGCCTTTTGCCATCTGGTTATTGCTGGCATTAGTTGGTCTTGTCATTGTATGGTGCTTGAACATCCCATGAGCCTGTAAAGCTATTTCTGCACCACTGGATGACTGGGTTTCCCCTGGCACAGATTGCTGATATGCTGCCTTCCTCTTGTGTGCCCTTGGAGCCCTGGTGTGTCTTGCCCCATGTAGTGCTATACTTGGGTTGTCTCTGTGAACCTGGTGCTGCCTGTCTGCTCTGTCAGGAAGCGAAGATGGTGGATGCTGCAGGGACCTTTTCCAAGTGCTGATCACTCTGCAGGGCAAACCGCCTGGCAGGGTTGGCATACAGACAGTAGGCAGAGCTGACCAGGCCCTGGGTGCAGGCATAAGCCTGACAGGCTGAGAACCATGGGATGTTAGTTTTGGGCTATGTCTGTGTACCTGGTGCTGTCTCTTAGATCTCTCTTATGTCGGGGAGCCAAGATGCCTCTGCACCCCAAAGAAGGAGAATCTTGACAAAGACCTTTAGAAGATTTTAAAGTGCCTTAGTTTATTATATAAATGACATAAATTTAATTGATTATCAATCCTAAATGATATTTGAAATTCTACCTGAATGATACAACAGGAAGAAGGGTCCTTCTTGGCTATAGATTCTTGACTATAGATGACTAATAGTGTTTGAACATATCAATCAAACCTCTACCTTGGTTATACCTTGCACATCTTCTGCATGCAGGATCTTTATCTGCCTCCTTCTAAGAGAACATACTTAATAATGTTTGGTTTTTTATATACCATTTCTTAATTAAGTTGTACATGCAATGACTTCTTAATAATAAGAAAACATTTATGGCTCTGAAGGTACGTATCTGGACATATTTCTCAAAGTCCTCAGTTTTCACTCTGTAAACTGGTTTTTACTCATTTTTTTAGTATGTGAGAGAGAAGACATGTATGCAGACACAAAGTCAATTTATGAGCAGAAGAATGAGCTCTAGAAACACCTACCAACTAATTCTCACTCTGTAAAAGCAAGAGAAGAAGCTATGTGGTTGCAAATTAATGAGTGCTGATCACATGAGCTTAAAAAATCTAAGAGTAATCATGCTGAATATCTCTCCTAGTGTCAGACTGTCAGTGTAGAATGGAAAACTAGATATTAAGTCCTAGAAATGGGGAAAAACTCTTTAAAAAGCTGAACCAATAGCTGAATTTGAAAGTGATGTTTATTTTAGTTCTGTAAATTGAGGCAAGTCCTATTTATCCGAAAGCAAGGGTGACATAAGAGCAGACATTCATCATCATCACTGAAATCACTCTTGCATTTCTTTCCACCAACAGCTGGGACAATCATGCCTACATGTCTAATGGAGAGTGGTCTTGCCAAAGGACTTTAGACTTTAATGTGCCTTAGTTTATAATATAAATTGCATAATTTTAATTGATTATAAATACAAAATGTTATATCTTACTAAGAAAAATTAAATTTGTTGCAATTCATTTCTTCACTGGTATAAGTTTTGTTTTGTCCTTCTTAGAGTTAAGATGCTGAAATTCCTGTATTTAAGAATAATATCTGATTTTGGAACAGGGTCTCTTCATGTTTACTTAAGAAAAGGCCATAGTTGTAAATGTCAATCCTCTTAACCAGTATGATGGATATGGCTATGAAAACAGAGATCATAATTGCTGATGTACAAGAAGAAATTGTGGCATGAACAATAAGGAATCAATCAAGTCATGAATTTGAAGCAACTGAACACTGAAGATTACAATCAAACCTCAAAAAGCACACAGACATCACCAAATACATCTCTTTTTACAGCCTAAGGAAGTGTAAGCCTGCCAAATCCTTGATATCAGTGGATAGGCTCAAAGTCTTTGAGATACATTTCTCAGTACAACGAGTTTTCAATTCTTTATCAAAGCAACTAATAAAAAAGAATATACTTTCCATGATGTCAGACTTCAAAAGAACTTTATCCTTGTGTACTCAGGTGTGCATCAGTTGGTAGTACATATGTGCATCACATTCCTTGGATATTTCAGAAACTAGGATTTCTCATTAGATATTTTCTTTATTTGCATTTCACATGTTATATCCCCTTTCCTCATTTCCCCTGCAAAAACCCCTGTCCACTCCCTCAGTTCCTGCTCACTAACCCAAGGACTCCAGCTTCCCTGTCCTTGAACTCCCCTACACTGGGGCAACTAGCCTTCACAGGATGAAGGGCCTCTCCTCTCACTGATGTCCAAAAAGCCCATCCTCTGGTACATATGCAGCTAGAGCCATTGGTCCCTCCATGTGTATGCACTCTTTCATTGGTAGTTTAGTCGCTAGGAGCTCTGGGGTACTAGATGGTTCACATTGTTGTTCCTTCTATGGGGCTTCAAACCTCTTCACATCCTTGGGACCTTTTTCTAGCTCCTCTTTTGGGGACCCTGTGCTCAGTCCAGTATTTGGCTGAGCACATGCTCTATGTATTTTTCAGGAACTTGCAGAGCCTCTGCTATATCAGGATCCTGTCTGCAAGCACTTGTTGGTATCCACAGTAGTGTCTGGGTTTGGTGACTGTATAAGGGATGGATCTCTAGGTGGGACAGTCTCTGGATGGTCTTTCTTTCTGTCTCTGCTGCAAACTTTGTCTTTATATCTCCTCCAATGGGTATTTTGTTTCCCATTCTAAGGATGGTAATTATTTTTTATTTGTTTGGTGACTCACCTGCATGTATATCTATGTACCATGTCATACTTACTATACCTAGAAACTAGCAAAAGAGTTTTTGGATTCCCTGAGACTGGAGTTAGAGATATTGTAAAGCACCATGTAGATGCTGGAAACTGAACCTTTGTCATATGGAAAAACAATTGTCTTAACCACAGAGTAATCTATTCAGCCCTCAAGATTTTCAATGACACCTTGTAAACTTTTATATTTTTTTATTGTTTTTGCCTCTTGTTAGATATTTTACACTTTTTCTGTATTTAACACAAAAAAATAAGAGGAATCACAAATTGTCATCATCAATCCCTAATTTCATGAGAACATATTGTTTTCATTTTAATAGAACCACACTGCATAGACTGGGACAGCATTAAGGAAAATATTTCTGCCTTTGTATCTCTCTCTCTCTCTCTCTCTCTCTCTCTCTCTCTCTCTCTCTCTCTCTCCCCCCCCCGTGTGTGTGTGTGTGTGTGTGTGTGTGTGTGTGTGTATGTGTTTGTGTGTGTGTGTGTGTGTGTGTGTGTGTGTTTTGTAAGCTTTCTGAGCTCTGTTTGAAAGATATTGTGCCCATCACAACCTTCAGGTAGATGCAAACTGGCTGCTTCTTTCTTCTATAGAGAGGTCAAGGCATCATTCATGTTTTCTTCTAAGGAGTAACAATCTTTATTTTCCTAATGACAGTACAGATGCTGGCCTTGAGAGCAGAAAAACAAGTACTCTCATCTGAACTCCTCAATTTGATTCCCTTAATTAATTTTTAGAAGTACAACTTCATACTCTCACCAATGGGCTCATGCTCTGATTACATACTCTGTCTGCTTATGAGAGGCTCTACTATGAGCATACACAAAGAACCTGAAGTAGAAATTTCTGTTTTCTTTGGAGAGTCAGTTTTTCATGTGATGCTTTTCAGGAAATGGTCTTATAAGATTTTTTTCTGGGCCAGGCAGTGGTGGCGCACACCTGTAATCCCAGCACTCTGGGAGGCAGAGGCAGGCAGATTTCTGAGTTTGAGGCCAGCCTGGTCTACAGAGTGAGTTCCAGGACAGCCAGGGCTATACAGAGAAACCCTGTCTTGAAAAAAACCAAATCCAAAAAAAAAAATTCTGGTGAAACAGATATGTGAAAGGATGTTTTGCAGAGAACAGCCATGTGGTGTTTATCTGGAAGCTGGCTTGTAAAGGGTAATGTGATATTTCACTTGAGTCGACACTTGAGAAGACTCTTCATGTTTAGAAAGAATATCACTTTCTAGACCAATGAAATAGTATGCAGTATTTGAGGTTATAGCATCTCACTTGCCAACAAGACAAAAGGATGTAATCTATTTGGAGCACTGGGTTTTATTTTGTAATATGTTGTATCTAGCTGAAGTATTATCCCCTCATTATAGGCTAATTCTATTCAAATGATTATTATATTTGCAATGCACATATTGTAAGTAGGTACTATAGTAGTAACAGTAAAATTTCATATTTTTTTGCAAAAAATCTTTCAGTTTTAGTTATCCTTACCCATATACCTTCCTTTCCCCCATTCTCCAATCTACCACTTAATTTTTGTCCATTATCCCTCAATCTCTCTTTATGTCACTGTATTGTATCTCTCTTCCCTTAAAGAATCTTCTCTCTATATAGTCTTTTATTAGTTTCTTAATAGCTATGGGTAATTGAAACAATATGTAAATATCTAAAAAGTCAGAGCTAACATACAAGAAAAGAGAGAAAGTGTACTGTATACTACTTAAAAAATTATATCAAGTGGAAGAGCATGGGACATTTATTCATATAAATTAAGTATATGGATAAATCTTATCACAATCCTGTTTAATTTTGTCAGGCTGATAAAATCATCAATTTTTAATTAATCGAGACTTACTATATTTAAATCAAGAGGTAATAGATAATTTAAAATGAATCTCATTTATAGTCTGGCAGTTCTTCAGAAAATTAGACATAGTACTACCTCAGTACCCAACTCTACCACTCCCCAAATGGGGTTCAAACATATTACAAGGACACATAATCCACTATACTCATAGCAGCCTTATTTATAATAGACAGAAGCTGGAAAGAATACAGATGTCCTTCAACAGAATTATGGATACAGAAAATGTGGTACATTTACACAATTGAGTACTACTCAGCTATTAGAAACAATGACTTCATGAAATTCTAAGGCAAATAGATGAAACTAGAAAATAGCATCCTGAGTGAGGTAATCCAGTCACAAAAGAACACACATAGTACATGCTCACTGATAAGTTTATATTAGCCCCAAATCTCCAAATACCCATGATACAATACACAGACCAGAGGAAGATTAAGAAGAAGGAAGAACAAAGTAAGGATACTCTGGTATTTCCTATTTTCACCTGTCTACATAAATTTAGCATTAACTTAAAAACATTTACAATCTTTTCCAAAATTTATTGCTATTTCAATAACTACATGGTTAAATTTATTGCTGACAACTGTCATTGACATTATCCTACTAATTATCAAAGATTTATTTTGACTAAAACAAAATAAATCCCATTTATATTATATTGATATATAAGAATTTCTGTGACACATTGACCTGGAGGGTTTTGGACACATATTATTCTTTTTTTTCTTTTTTTTTATTTTTATTTTCTATATTCTATGTTTACATTCCAAAGGCTTTCCCCTTTCCCAGTTCCCACCCACCATAGTTCCCATAGTTCCTCTCCCCCCCCCCAACTGAGGACCCTGGGCCTGTAAATATTGCAACCAGTTTAGTAAAGAAACCGAGGGGGGAGGGGGAATGATTGGGGACACATATTATTCTAAATCCTGAATTTTCTCTCTACCCTCTGATATAAACAATTCTCAGATCATGATGTATTCTACTTTAAAAATTTGAATGATTAGACAACATTATACAGTATGAAAGGTATAATAGAATTTATCAGTCATGTGCTATAAGAAATTAGGTAATGTCAGTATTTCATTATGAATAATAGCTGTCATAATCTTAACATATAAAGACTTTGTCTATGTAAAAGCTTTATACTGACTTAAAGATCCAGTATAAATTCCATAAATTATATATCTATTTTTCCCCATAGAGATTTATGTAGTTAAAAGAAAGTAAATTTTGAAGAAAGACACATTTAATTTTTTGATCATTGGATATTATATGAAGTTCAAAAAGGCTGATGATTTATTCATTTTACTTGGAAAAGTGGCTAATTTATCTGGAAAATGTTGTTGGCTGATTTGCCAAATAATTTCACAAAGACATTAACATGGTCTATGAAAGTGTTTTTGATAATTTTTATAGATAAAAGTGTGACATTATTTTTCTAGAGTTAATTTTCACAATCTCACTTATTTTGACATAACATGTGTAAATAATAAATATGCAGATTACCAAATGGCCGGTAGATTCCATGACATAATTGCCTCAGTGATTGAATTATTTATATAATATATGAGGATATTTTATCTCAGATCATCACAAAGATGTGCCAGAGACATGGAATATGAGAGTTTTCCAAGGGTCAATGTTAGGGATCTTTGCTGAGATTGAAAGCAGTGGGGATATGGAACCTGAAGAGGTAACCTCCTATATCCAAGGAAGAGACACAGTGGAGAAATAGGGACACTAACCCAACCACAAAACTTTATACTCCCTACAAGAAATGCTGGGGCTAGTGCTGGATCAGAGACTGAGGGAATGGCTAAGAAATAAACAGTCCAACCTGAGACCCATCCCATGAGGAAGTACCAATATCTGACACTATTAATGATACTCTCTTATGTTTGCAGATAGGATATTAGCATTGGTATCCTCTGAGAGGCTCCACCCTGCAGCTGACTCAAACAGATGCAGAGACCCACAACCAAACACTGAATGGAGCTTGGGGACTCTTATGGAAGTGCTGGGGAAAGGATTGAGAGCCCTGAAGGAGTTAGGCACTTCACTTCACAGTAAGAACAACAGGATCAACTAACCTGGACACTTAGGGCTTCTCAGAAATAGTACCAACAACCAAAGAACATACATGGGCTGGACATAGACCCCTCACACATGTAGCAGATATGCTTCATGGGGATCCCGAATAACAAGGACAGAGTCTATCCTTATAGCTGTTGACTGTCTATGGAATCTATTCCCCAAACTTGGCTGTCTTGTCTGTTACCAGCAGGAGCAAAAGCTCCTAGCCCTACAGAGATTCATGTGCCAGGGTGAGGGGATTCCCACTCCCTCAGTGGAGAAGAGAAAGGGAAAAGAAAGAAAGGACTTTGGTAGTAAAGGATCTGGAAGGGTAAGTGTGATTGGGATGTAAAGTGAGTTCGTCATCATTGGTTTCATCATAATCATACAGATATATGTATGTGTATATGTATATATACACATAACCTAAATACATAGATATCTACATATGTATAAGTACATGTATATTTAGACATATATTTTATGTGTAGCTATTCAACTGTTATTACAATCTGAATATAAATATAATATAAATTTCCAAAAAATAGATAACTGTTTATAAAAATATTTCTTAGGAAAATTTTAAATAGTTTATAAAATATTTTTATTTAAAGGTAAACTACAAATTTATGCATAATTAATTCCCATTGTTAGTTTCATGTTTTTAAAAATTTCAAGGAATAATAAGGATGTTTATACCTCTTTTTCACTTGTTAGCAGATATATGTGAGATATTATTCTAAATAACAGTTTTAGGCAACTGAGAAAAATAACTTGGCTAAAACATACTTGTAGTTTAATAATAGAAGATTTTTTGCAAAGATTATAAAATATTTGCACATTTAGTCAGCTCTTCAGCATTTACTGTGAGTTTGGTACAATTAGGCACGATAGGCAAATTCTTGGTAATTTACAAATTTATGGTTGAATGACTTTGGCATTTCCTTTTGATTTTATTCTAATATTACCTATCAATATTCATGAAATACATTTACAAGTGATTCAGTTGTATCTATATGTAAAAAATAAATGAGTTTCACTAGGTAACTCTAAATTATAAATTGTACTTTTAGGTATTTATGTAAGTTCCCATTTTTACCTTTTTTTTTTCTCGTGATGACTCTACCAACAGGGAAAATATGATTGAGACATATAGCTCAATGTTATTTTAAGTGGTTTCTTCATTTCAGAACCAAATATCTGACAAACACCAACTTGAAGGAATTGGATTTATTTTGGTTCCTTTTTCAGAGAGATACAGTCTTTGTGGAAACCAAGCTGTGGCAAGAGAAGTGAGTAGATCAAGGAAATGATGGGCTTTGCTGGCTTCTGTCCTTTGTCCATATTTTAATAAGCCCTCATGTCCTGCACATTAGTTGGCATTGCATATAATCAGGACAAATCTCTATTCCTTAGGGCATACTTTCTAAAAGCACTGTGACTGGCATAGTCACAGATAGCACCCAGTAAGCAAAAATAGTCAGGAATAAAGTTAGCTATCATATGCCCATCCCCTGTTATTTTTAAACCCAAAATATTACTATTAAGTAACAATAACCTGTTACCTTCATAAATATAGAAGTCTACTTAGGTGCTTCATTCTTAATCACAAATGAAGGCACTTAATTCTGGCCTGAACAAAGTTTATTTGAGCGTGCTTAATTTGTGCATTTTATTTTTAACTAGTTCAGGCACAAATAACAAATTGTGTCACCATACAGTTGCATTGCATGGAGTGGACTAAGGAGAGATTGCAAGGATGGAGGAAGGGTTGGGGGATCCCTATAAGAGGGAGTTGGCATGCCTGCTGCATTTTATTTATTACTGTACCTTTTATATCTGTCTTGGGATAGATAGTAGTACTAAACTCTAGAAACATTTATTCTTCATTTATCTACGGAAATTATTTCTGCAAGGATATTTATACAGCAGGAAAATGGACTTAGATACTTTGTATGGAGAAAAATGCTGCCTCCATAGCATGCATTTCATTATTTATTTTTTTATTTATTCATTTATTCATTTTTTTATTTATTTATGTTTAGGCAAACTGCTGAGCTCAGCACATTCTATCAGCCCCAGGATGTGACTAATAAATCTCCAGCCTAGCTGTATATTAAGAGCAGCACAGTTATATGGCAAATACTTCAGCAGCAAAGTTAAGTGTGCATATAAAATGACCAAGTAAAGAGATCCAAATAATTTTAGTGGGATTAGTAGACAACCTGAATTTGGACATCCAAATTGCCTATGAGATTGAATTACTTGTATGTTCTCTATTGATCATATTATTCCAATGTTATTTCTTAAATTGAAAATACCATGACAACCACAGTAGGTGGAAGGTGGGGCAAAATCCCCTAATTACTGGATGAAGAGATGGATAAATGATAGACAGTGAGAGGGAGAGAGAGAGAGAGAAGATAGATGAATCATGCTATCCTAGCCTTCTGGAACAAAGGTGTATATGTTAATTTCCCTAACTTATGTAGTTGTTAATAGTATAGTTAGTATAGTTAGTATATATTCTGAAATATATAAAATTTCATTTGAGAATATTTTGAATGTATCTTTGAATTAAAAACCAGTGTTCTGAAATTGTAAGCCTCATGGTGTGCTCACTTATGACTAGAGCTATATATTTCTGGACTGATGTCCAAGACTACACTTCCATCACATGAATTAAGGAAATCAAGATGAGAGTAAAAATGTTTCAAATGTATTTGCATACTGGAATCAACAAGATATGCCAAGGAAGAAGAACAGGAAAGGGAAAGAGTATAATATGGTTAAGCAAGCCCATTCTGGCAATGAGCTTGATTCTTATGTACTTATAAATTGTACTATAAATCTGAGTGACTGATTCTGACTCAGCTAAACTACCAAACATAATGCAGTGAATTAAAGAACTGTGCTTTTTAAGGGCAAAGAAAATCTTTACTGAGAAAGAATTCAATGGTAATTGAGGCACTGGAGCTGCTCCCAAAAAGGTTGTGCTTCTAAGGGGGAGTGTCAGAGTCTGAGATGGGAATTTCAAATTTTGGCCAACCAGAGAAAGAACTGTATTATTGATTCCAAATAACCAGCATTCAGCAGCAGAGAGCATTTCTTTGAATTTTTGCCTATATCACAGAGTTCATTCTCCTTTATTTTATGGTGACATGTGCACATGTGTGCAGCCATGTGTGCAAGACTATACCATATGCACCTAAAGTCCTGATTCTACATGTATTGTTCAGGTAGCTGAAATACTGAAAACTTTTGGGTGTACATTCCTAGTCAGGTGGAAGTATTGATATCTATCAGTAGGTTCTTGGACCTCTGTTCCTTACATTCTTTCTTCCACAATAGATCCTCACCCTTCAGTGTAGAGTTTATGAAATAGATGTATTTGGCATTAAATATCAGACAAAAATCTTATTCTCTGTGCATCAAAAAAAAAAAAAACTGGAGATTTCTATGAACGTCTATCTGTTGCAAAAAGAAGGTTCCTTTATGAGGGATGAGAACTACACTTATCTGTGGGTCGAAGGATAAGCATTTAGAATAAAACTAGATTATTAGTTTAAGAAAATGGCAGAAATAAGTTATTCTAGGATCTATAGGTTCTCCAACCAAAGGCAGTTGGCTAGATTTACAATACCCAGCATGAATTTTCTCCCATTGAGATGTCTTTAATGGGAGAGCTCTTAGCCACATTTAAGTTAGTGATTATTGTATCTCATATAGTTTACATCAGAATGGGACAACCAATTCCTATCCTTCCATTGCAGCACCTTCCTTCTGTGCTCATGAGGGAGAATTTTAAATCCATCCCTGCTGGATTTCTGAAAATATTTATGAAATATATGGTGTCTTCAGAAATAGGGTATGTTCTTCAAGATGTGGAATGCAGCAAAGGGCAATAGCAGTAACCCCTTAGTTTCTCCCCATCACCAATGCAAGAAGAGGTCTCCCATTCTTGGCATCATGTTTTTGTTGTTGTTACAAAATACACTCTCTTGGAGAGAACACAATTACCTTGTTATACAGCTCCTTTGAAGTATTCCTGCATATATTTTCATAATAATATTTATTCATATACATACATATACACATTATATATGCATATATATATACATATATATATATGTGTGTGTGTATATATATATATATATATATATATATATATATATATATAAAGTAAACTTAAAAAGTATTATTTCCCAAGGCTTTTTCTTTTATCACAGTCTCCAAACATGCTTAGTGCTGTTTATATTTCCTTTCTTCCTCTATCCCTCCACATGTTAACCTTTCCTTCCAAATCCTCAGTTAATAATTTAATAACACCATGAGTGTAATTGCTTATCATCAACTTAGAAGGACTTAAAATCGGGGAGAGTGTCTAGATTGAATGTACTAAGATGAGATGACTAATGAGCATATGTCTTTTTTCTTATGTCATTGGATTTTCTGAGGAATTTTATCGCAGGAGAAAGAAAATTTACCTTTCCTATATCTCTATTTTTGGTAGGCTTGTGAGTTTATATGATCCTTTAGAAAAGGGACTATGATGTTTATAGTAAAATCAGCACTGCTATTTGTTCCAGAAATCTGGTTATAAGGTATATAAACAAAGGACATAAAATTGTTATCTCAAAGAACTATCTGTGTTCTGGTATTTCTTTCAGTACTATATACAATGGTCAAGATGTTGAACCAACTGAAATAACCATGATCTAATGAATGGATGAAGGAAATATGATACACACAATAACAGAATCCATGTTTAACCAACTAAGACAGATGTTCCCAATTGACATTATACTAATGAATTTAACCAAGCAAAGAAAGACACAAATAATAGATTCTTGTTTAGCATCCTTAGTTATCAGGGAAATGCAAATCAAAACAACACTGAGATTCCACCTTATACCAGTCAGAATGGCTAAGATGAAAAACTCAGGCGACAGCAATTGCTGGAGAGGATGTGGGGAAAAAGGAATACTTCTCCATTGTTGGTGAGATTGCAAGCTGGCAAAACCACTCTGGAAATCAGATTGGTGATTCCTCAGAAAATTAGACATAGTACTATCAGCTATATCACTCCTGGGCATATATTCAGAATATGCTCCTACATGTAATAAGGACACATGCTCCACTATGTTCATAGATGCCTCATTTATAATAGCCAGGAGATGGAAAGAACCCAGATGTCCCTCTACAGAGTAATGGATACAGAAACTATGGTATATATACACAATGGAGTACTATTCAGCTCTTAAAAACAATGAATATATGAAATTCTTAAGCAAATGGATGGAACTAGAAAGTGTGATCCTGAGAGAGGCAACCCAATCACAAAAGAACGCACATGGTAAGCACTCACTAATAAGCAGATGTTAGCCCAAAAGCTCAAAATAAACAAGTTATAATTCACCAAGCTCAAGAAGAAGGAGGACTTAAGTGAGGGTGCTTCGGTTCCTCTAAGAAAGGGAAAAAATAGGATGAAGTGGAAACTGGGAAAGGGGAAAGCCTTCGGAATGTAAACAAAGAATATAGAAAATAAAAAATATATATATTTGGTATATGTATATATATATATATATATATATACCAAAATAACAGCAAACATAAAAAAAAAAAGAAAGGTAACAAAATAGCCACAGGAGCAATAAGGGAGACAATGTGTCCAGCAGAGACTGAAGTAAATGCCACCCAGAGACTGCCCTATCTGGGGATTCATCCTATAAACAGTCAATAAACCCTCATGCTACTATGGACAACAAGAAGTGTATACCAAAAGGAGCATGCCATGGTTGTCTCCAGAAGGGCCCTGTCAGAGCCTTACAAATACAGAGGCAGATGCTAACAACCAACTATTGGACTGGGCATGGAATCCCCAGTGGAGGAGCTGGAGAATGGTCCAGAGGAGCTGAAGGGGTTTACAGCCCCATGGGAAGAACAATGATTTTAGACACCCAGATGCCCCAAGACTCCCAGACACTGAACCATCAACCAAGGGCATACATGGTTCCAGCCAAAAATGTGACAGAGGAAGGCCTTGTTGGGCATCAGTGGGAGGAATGGTCCTTGGTCAGATAAAGGCTCAACAGAGGCCCCAACAAAGGGAAACCCGAGTGTGTGTATTGGGGGGAGGGAAGGAGTGTGTTGGGTGGAGAGGCATATACTTGGAGACAGGGGGAAGGAGGAAGGGGAGGGTTTGGGGGTCTTAGGGGAGGGAGGATATCAGTAAAGGTTTTACTATTGGCAATGTAAATAAAGATGATAAATTAAAAGAACTAACAGAAAGAGAAAGGAAAGAAAAAATCATAATTATGAGGTTTTATCTATAAAATGCACAATTTTAATGACCTTTGTGCTTGAAAATTGACCATCCTTTGTGTTCCATAAATAATCCTCAACAAAATCTCACTTGATATTGGAATTTGAATCTTTCTTTAGCATTCTATTTGATTAGTTCATAAAAATTTACTTGTAGGATTGTGCATATGTGTTTATCATAGATATAATCTGTTGTTATTAATTTTTATTGGAGTATAATAGTTTGGCTAAACATAACAAAGGAGAGATCTCTGGGCTTTTAGGCTACCTTTATCTTCTCTAATTCCTATTAACAATAACCATAATGTACAAGGTAGCAAGAAAGTAGTATACATGATGATAAGAAAATCTTGCTAGGTTAGCCCAAAGTGTGTTTCATTGTCTCAATAGAAGCAAGGTGTCCTTTCAGTATTGTTATCCAACAACCTACCTATATTGTTCCTGTGTATAAGCCCAAGATGGGCTATATTTGACTCTTTAAACTCTAGTTCATAGACAGCAGGTAGAAAAGAAATTTCCTCCACCCAATATTTCTTTCTTGATTACTAATAATATGTAGAAAATTTCACTGTATTGTTTAGAAAATTTTGAGAAATACAGGTCACTTATCTTTTTGAATGCAAATGTAATCTGCCTTAACGTATTCATGCAAATTGGTAAACTGGACACAGTGTGTCTACCTTATAGGTAAATCTGGATGTAAGTATTATAATATTTATTTAGAAGAGTATTTTACTCTTCTGAAAGTATTCCTGCTGATAATTGCTTAAACAAAAGTTTTCCAACAAAACTATTGCATATTAAGCTTTTTAAGAACTTGTTAATTGTTTTTTTATTCTTATTTTTTTAATTTTATTTTCTATATTCTTTGTTTACATTCCAAAGGCTTTCCCCTTTCCCAGTTTCCCCCTCACCATGTGTCCCATAAGTCCTCCTCCCATCCCCTGCGCATTCCCCAATTACCCCTCAACCCTTTCTCTGTTCTGGTATTCTCCTGCAAGGCTGGAACCAGTCTTTTCTGGACCAGTGTCTTCTCATTCCTTCTTCTTGGGAATCTTTTGATTTGTTAATTGTGCCTTGAGTATTCAGAGCTTCTGGGCTCATTAATATCCACTTATCAGTGATTACATTTCATGTGTATTCTTTTGTGATTGGGTTAACTCACTTAGGATGATATTTTCCAGATCCAATCATTTGCCTACAAATTGCATGAATTATTTATTTATTTATTTATTTATTTATTTATTTTGGTTTTTCGAGACGGGGTTTCTCTGTGTAGTTCCGGCTGTCCAGGAACTCACTCTGTAGATCAGGCTGGCCTCGAACTCAGAAATCCACCTGTCTCTGCCTCCCAAGTACTGGGATTACAGGCGTGTGCCACCACCACCCGGCGGGAATTAATTATTTTTAATTGCTGAGTAGTATTCCATTGTATAAATATATCACATTTTCTATATCCATTCCTCCTTTGAGGGACATCTGGGCTCCTTCCAGCTTCTGGCTATTATAAATAAGGCTGCTATGAACAGAGTGGAGCATGTGTCTTTATTGCACGCAGGGGAATCCTCTGGGTATATGCCCAGAAGTGGTATGACAGGGTCCTTTGAAAGCTTCATGCCCAATTTTCAGAGGAACCACTAGACTGATTTCCAGAGTGGTTGTACCATCTTGCAATCCCACCAAAAGTGAAGGTGTGTTCGTGTTTCTCCACATCCTCTCCAACACCTGTTGTCTCTTGAGTTTTTCATCTTAGCCATTCTGACTGGTGTGAGGTAGTATCTCAGGGTTGTTTTGATTTGCATTTCTCTAATGACTAATGATGTTGAACATCTCTTAAGGTGTTTCTCAGCCATCCAAATTTCTCCTGGTGAAAATTCTTTTTTTAGGTTTTTACCCCATTTTTAATAGGGTTATTTGATTCTTTGGGGTCTAACTTCTTGAGTCCATTGTATATATTGGATATTAGCCCTCTGTTGGATGTGGGGTTGGTGAAAATCTTTTCCCAATTTGTTGGTTGTCGTTTTGTCCTTCTGACAGTGTGCTTTGCCTTACAGAAATTTTGTAATTTTATGAGGTCCCATTTGTCAATTCTTGATCTTAGAGCATAAGCTATTGGTGTTCTGTTCAGGAACTTTCCCCCTGTGTCCATGTCCTACAGGGTCTTCCCCAGTTTCTTTTCTATTAGTTCCCATGTGTCTGGCTTTATGTGGATGTCCTTGATCCACTTGGAGTTGATCTTAGTACAAGTAGATAAGAATGGATCAGTGTGCATTCTTCTGCAAACTGACCTCCAGTTGAACCAACACCATTTGTTGAAAAGGCTGTCTTTTTTCCACTGGATGGCTATAGCTCCTTTATCAAAGATCAAGTGACCATATCTCTGTGGGTTCCTTTCTGGGTCTTCAATTCTATTCCACTGATCTACTTGCCTGTCGTTGTTCCAATACCATGCAGTTTTTAACACAATTGCTCTGTAGTACTGCTTGAGGTCAGGTATATTGATTACCCCAGATGTCCTTTTATTGTTGAGAATTGTTTTAGCTATCCTGGGATTTTTGTTACTCCAGATGAATTTAAGAATTGCTCTTTCTAAACTGGACGTGATACTTCCGGAAGACCCAGCCATACCACTCCTGGGAATATACCCAGAAGATTCCCCAGCATGCAATAAGGATACATACTCCACTATGTTCATAGCAGCCTTATATATAATAGCCAGAAGCTGGAAAGAACCCAGATGTCCCTCAACAGAGGAATGGATACAAAAATGTGGTATATATACACAATGGAGTACTATTCAGCCATTAGAAACAATGAATTCATGGAATTCTTAGAGAAATGGATGGAGCTGGAGAATGTCATACTAAGTGAGGTGACCCAGTCTCAAAATAATACCCATGGTATACAGTCACTGATAAGTGGATATTAGCCTAGAAGCTTGGAACACCAAAGACATAAATCACATATCAAGTGATATCTCACAAGAAGAAAGAAGTGGACACTGGTGCTAGAATGGACCAAAACATCATTGTGGGGGAGTACAAGAACAGTAAGGTGGGAGGGGGTGGATGAGGGAGCAGGGTGAGGGAAAAGGGTATGTGGGACCTTTGGGGGTGGGGAACCAGAAAAAGGGAAATGAATTGTAAATATAGAATATATCCAATAAAAAAATGAAAAAAAAAAAGAATTGCTCTTTCTAGATCTATGAAGAATTGATTTGGGATTTTGATGGGGATTGCATTGAATCTGCAGAAGGAATACTGCCCAACTCGTTCTACAAAGCCACAATTACGTTGATACCAAAACCACACAAAGATCCAACAAAGAAAGAGAACTATAGGCCAATTTCCCTTATGAATATCGATGCAAAAATACTAAATAAAATCCTTGCTAACCGAATCCAAAAGCACAGCATAACGATCATTCATCATGATCAAGTAGGCTTCATCCCAGGGATGTAGGGATGGTTCAATATACAGAAATCCATCAATGTAATCCACTACATAAACAAACTAAAAGAAAAAAACCACATGGTCATCTCATTAGATGCTGAAAATCATTTGACAAAATTCAGCATCCTTTCATGCTAAAAGTCCTGGAAAGAGCAGGAATTCAAGGCCCATACCGAAACATAATAAAACCAATATAGAGCAAACAAGTAGCCAACATCAAACTGAATGGATAGAAACTTGAAGCAATCCCACTAAAAATAGGGCCTAGACAAGGCTACCCCCTCTCTCCATATCTTTTCAATATAGTACTTGAAGTTCTAGAGAGAGCAATTAGATAACATAAGGAAGTCAAAGGGATACAAATTGGAAAGGAAGAAGTCAAACTATCATTATTTGCAGATGATATGATAATATCCTTAAGTGACCCAAAAAACTCCACCAGAGAACTCCTACAGCTGATAAACAACTTCAGCAAAGTGGCTGGTTATAAAATCAACTCAAGCAAATCAGTAGTCTTCCTATACTCAAAGGACAAGAGGGCTGAGAAAGAAGTTAGGGAAATAGCACCCTTCACAATAGCCACAAACAATATAAAGTATCTTGGCATGACTCTTACCAAACAAGTGAAAGATCTGTATGACAAGAACTTCAAGTCCTTGAAGAAAGAAATCGAAGAAGACCTCAGAAAATGGAAAAGTATTCCTTGCTCTTGGATTGGCAGGATCAATATAATAAAAATGGCCATCTTGCCAAAAAGCAATCTACAGATTCAATGCAATTCCCATCAAAATTGTTTATTGTTGATTAAATCCCTTTATTGAATGTTATTCTGTTCTAATCTTCTATTCCAACTTAGTTTTACCACTGAAACTGTAATCCAACTCCAGTTCAATGTTGTCCTTGGTCACAATATTTCTTCACAGCAATGAAGCCCAAACTAAGACACAAGTCAGGACAAGGGATTGGGGTATTGCTATGATATGGCTGACCATTTTCTTCTTTGGAGGAATACAATTTCAGAAATTCATCTATTTCTTTAAGATGTTCTTTTCCATTGAGAAATAAGTCTATGTATTAATCAGTTACAAGCATTGCAGTGCACTATCACAGAATCAGTTATAATGTAATCCACAATACTTTGTGAATGTGTTTCCTTTAAAGAATTTAACTGGAAATATTTCCTTTGATTTTCACTCAAAGATGAAAATTACACAGCCACTAAGAGGTCCATATTAGGGACATGCAAGTTTCTTGTAAATAAAGAAATGTCCTGATGATAGAAGAAACTTACTAGGACAGTCCAAACTGTTTCATGGACTCAAAAGAAGCAGGGTGTCATGTATATGGCATATTTGATACTCAATACTTTTTTCAGGATTTTCCATGTCCAATCATAATAGGACAATGGAAGGCCTGTGATTGGACAGGAAAAGGGAGTCAGATCTAGGAGTTTCCCGGGACAGAGGTCACAGGAGAGAAGCGAAGAGAATTCAGATGGCTTCAGACACGGACCTGTGTGGCATTTACTAGCCACAAATAGCTATGCATTTATAAGGTTAGAAATAATGGGATAAAGCTTTTATTATTGTCTATTGGCTATAAAATTATTGTATTAACATCTTGTACATTGTGATATTAATTATACAGCAATCTGATTATCTAATTAAGATGTAAAAGTTTTGATTTATTTGGTTACTGGAATCTGGATCCTCTGATTAAAGGGTTTATGGTGGATAGAAACATAGCTGGGATGATGTGGTATTGTGGCCTGGCAAAGAAGGATGGTTTGCAGGATTTTTTTTAATATTTCCTGCTACAAATAATTATTCTGTTATCATGTACTATAGAAGTTTATAATTTTGGAGAAAAGATTTATTTTTTGGTTGTTAATTAACTAAAATGTGACTTAATGGGCTCTTTAAACACTTGATTTTTACTACTTTAAGCCTCATTGTTGTGTTCTCAGGTATAAAAGTCTCTGATTTTTTGATTAAATGAATAAAATAGACTTTCAATAATGATATCTACTTCCTTATACTTATGCCATGCATTTTAAATTTAAAACAGTCAATTTCTTTAAGAGAATTGAACTGGCCTTGAAGCTTTAAGAATAAACATGTTTTTGGAGAACATGTGAGAGTTAAGAAAAATAGATTCTTGATTAATTTGTTTAGCAGAACCATTCTTTATGGAAATTGAGTAGGCCTCTGTCTAAGAAATGTACAATTAGTTATAACTCAAGTTGATTTATTAACATTCAAATCTATGATGGATTACTCAAAACCTGAATATGAGTAAATACTGATTATTCATGTGTTCTGATTTTTTTCACATTTCAATTGCTGACTTTAAAAATAAAATATGTGAAGTTTAATTACAACTATGAATAATTCAGAGTAAGAAAATGACATTTTTAGTCAAAATTTATTATTTTATCTTCATTATGTGCACATAATACTAAAATTTCATTATTTGATAGGCTAGCAGAGACTTTCATATTTTTCAGATGAAGAAATTTGAGACTTTTTAAAGATATTTTTGTCATAAGTTAATCAAGTTTCTTCTTAAAGTGAAAAATTAATTTTAATCTTAATATGTTTTGTACTACATTGAGTTATTTTATGAGCTATGTATTGTTTAATTTTGTTAATTTATTAAATTTTACTTAACTGACTTCCAAAGCAAAATAATTCATAATTTACAATGACAGATATTTCTAAGGAATTCTATCAGATATAAGTAAATCTCTAACTCTAAATTTCTCTCTGCAACTCCATGTCTGTTTCTAATAGTATCTCTTTGTTTTCTTCACTATCTCTCTGCCCTGCCTCTCTTTTTCTCTCTGTCTCTTTCTATGTGTGTGTCTCTCTCTCTCTCTCTCTCTCTCTCACACACACACACACACACACACACACACACACACACACATACACACACACACACACACACACACACATACCATTCATGCAATTATTTTGTTTATTTATTTATTTTAAACTTCAGATTTTATTGACTTCCTGGTTCACCCTCTGACTTTTCCACATTCCATACCTCCTCCCCACTGCCTATGTCTCCATAAGAATGTCCCATCCCCTGATTCCACCTCACCAGACCTCTAAAATCTCTGGAGCCTCCTGTCTCTTGAGGGTTAGGTGAATCTTCTCTGACTAATCCCAGACTTGACAATCCTCTGCTTTATATATGCTGTCAGGCTCATATCAGCTGCCTGGTTGGTACAGTGTCTAAGGATCTTTTCTTCAGGCTCCTCTCCATTTTCATCCGTGCAGTTCTTTCAGACAGGAACAGTAATGGGTCAGAGTTTTGATTGTTGTATGGCAACCCCATCTCTCCTTTGATGCCCTGTCTTCCTGCTGGAAGTTGGAGCTACAATTTTCCTCTTCCTACAGTCACGTATTTCATCTAAGGTCCTTCCCTTTGAGTACTGAAAGTCTCTTAACCTCCCAAGTCTCTGGTATATTCTGTAGGGTCCCCCATCCTCCACCTCTCAAGATTGCCTGTATCCATTCTTTCTGTGAGCCTTTAGCCCTGAGAGTCAGCAGAAAGAATGGAAACATTTCTGCAATTCATAACTATTTTGTTGGAAATTTGGTTTCATCTTTGCTATAATTTAATCTTCCAGATCAGCATTTGGTAACAGTTAGTTTTACAGCTGTAAATTGTGTAGCTATTACTTCAGTGTTCCTTGTGTTGAAATGTGTGGGCCCCTTAACTATGGGAGCAGGTATGTATCTGACTCTTGCCTGAACTTTGTACCTAATCCAGCTTGAGTGTGAGGAATTTGATTTGTCATATTGAATTTTCTTTTGTTATTTCTGATTGTTTTTTCATGGAAACATGTTCTTTTCTGATTGGAGATCCATTTGTAATATATCTTTGCAAGAGGGAAGATGAAGGTGTAGCTGAAGGATTGGAGATATGGGAAAATGAGGTCAGGTTGCAACGTATAAAAGAAGAAACTATTTTAAATTAAAAATTAAAAAGAAAAGAGAGTTTGGATATTTTCCTATATAGTAAATGTCTTAATAGTACATAGTTGTTAGGTGTTAATTTATTTTTAAATTCTGGTATATTACAAATGGCATTTGTCAAAAATATCTCTTTCCAAATAAAAGTTAGTAAGACATAACATATAATTGCTTTCTTTTAAATGATATCTAAACAAAAACAAAAATCAGCTATATTAAAATGAAATTGGCATCAAATGCAGACTATAATGACAAACACACATAGCAATAAAATCTATTTAAACTTTATTGTTATTAAGAGTGAAATAAATACTAGGCTATAGAGAAGCCAGAAAAATGTAACAGAAGTTAACACCCAAAATTAGATGACCAATACTTCATGGGGCCTTACCCCTTTATTAAGAGTTATATGCAATTAACAATTGTAGAAAGAAGGAAAATTAATCTTATGAGATATGAATTCTCTGACTGATTATACAATTTTCAAGTGTCCAGCCTGAAAAATAAACACATGCATGCAAATACTGAATTCACTCAGTAGGTTGAATCTACATATTTATTCATTTGTCTGTGTATGCATGTATACATATGTGTGTGTGTGTGTGTGTGTGTGTGTGTGTGTGTGTATAACCACATAGGATACAGAGGAGTAGGCTTTGAATATATGAATGCATAGACATGAGAGGAGGATAAAAGGTAAGTAGGAGGATGAACATTATAATTATATTTTAGGCAAATATGAACCATAATTTGTGGATTAATAATCTAATAGTCACAAAATCTAATAAATAAATGAGTTTGTGGAATTACTTTAAACACAAGAAATTTGATTTTTTTCCTTATTATCCAGACATTTAAAGGTAAGTAGATTCAGAATTTATGAGGCATAGATAAAAGAACCATTGGAATCATGATTCTAATGAATGAGAATCATGATTTTAATGGTGAGAACATTCTCACCATGATTCTAAAATTGGTGAGAATATTTACTTGTGTAGATTTATAAGAAACATTACAGAGATTTTTTGAAGATATAAAATGAAGCTATCATATGATCATATTTTACAGAGAAAGTGAAGGGTCTTATCAGAGACTGCCATAGAGAGCAAGGAAAGGAACAGTAATTGCTAGTCATAGAGTAAATATTACTATGATCAAAAGAATACTCTTCATAGGATGTCATAACAATGTGTGCATAAAAATACACTGCTGCTGATTTAAAAACTTAGAAAATTTCAAACATCTCACTAAAAAATAGATAAATAAGTAAGATTATTGATGTGTTCCCTAACTTTACCAAATATTTCTACATTATACACCTACTTGGAATCATCACATTTTATAC
The DNA here is from genome assembly GCA_964023405.1 of Apodemus agrarius. Classification (NCBI taxonomy): domain Eukaryota; kingdom Metazoa; phylum Chordata; class Mammalia; order Rodentia; family Muridae; genus Apodemus; species Apodemus agrarius. The sequence goes on from OZ030006.1 coordinate 44,488,911, forward strand.
TATAAATATATATATATATTTATAATTATAAATAATGATAAACTACTGAAAAGTTCAAAACTGTAACTCAAAACATATTTCAAATCTAAAAATATCAGCAAAATAGTAAATAATGTTTTCTGGGGCTTGAGATATTGTTCAGTGGTGGAATACTTTCTGCTTTTGCATACAATTCAAGTTCATTTGTCAAGTACTCACACTGGGTGGCTCATAAAGCCTATAACACCAGCTATAGGAAATTGGATATATTTTTTTGTCACCTTGGATAGTTGCATTCATGTACACATACTCCAACGGATATGCACATAATTTTTTTTAATTTTTATTTTCTATATTCTATGTTTACATTCCAAAGGCTTTCCCCTAATTTAAAAAAAAATAACCTTTAAAATTTTTAAACTTAATATTTTCCCAAAATATTGAACAGTTTGAATAGAACCCAAATTCCCATTCAATGAATCTCATGAGGAACTGGTGAGAGAACCCAGTAGTGCATGATTGATCAAGATGAACAGTTGATTTTGTCCTCCAGAACGCATGAATAATAACCAACTTAAGTGGTATGAGTTTATAATTTCAGATCTGGGGAGGCAGAAATGGATAGATCATTGGGGCTCATTGGAAACCATCCTAATAACAGCCCCTTCCCCCCATTATTTATAACATTACTCTGAATGATGGATTAATCATTACCTCTTTCCTGGACCCGTTATGGTTTAGCCTCACAAGCACAAAGCAGCAAAGACCACCTGCGCACAATCTGCACAATATGAAAAACTATTAAAGTACAAGAATGTCTAGTTGGGAGACAACTTGAGTCAGCATGGGTAGCAAAGGGAAGAAAGAAGGTAATGAAAGGGAAGATGAACATAATACACTTATACAAATAAGATTTTACATTGTTAAAGCATATAGATTCACACTGAGCTACGAATAAAATCTGTGGCCACCTTCTGCCTGTTACCAAATGGTGTGTGCTGTTAACATGGGATGTAGAATAGATAAGGGATACTGTAAAACCTGCTTGCATTTTTTTTTTTGGAATACTTGGGATGTAGATGTTCTATTAACAGCAGAGCCAGAACCCAAAGTAGATTTCTGAGGAGATGGTAGGTCATATCAGAGTATTATTTGATTCTTTAATGAGATGGATAACAAAGGCTTCTGAATTATTTTGAACAGCTACTGCACTTCTCATCTTGGTATAACTCTTAAAATGTCATAATTCAGGCTGCCAGTCAAGGATAATGTCATGTGTTTTTTTTTTTTTTAAATCCAAGAAGGATCCAAGAAGGACTACCACTGCATTTGTCCTCAAAAGAATGGACAGAGCTCAACTGACTGCTGTGTCTATGTATCATTTTCCATTTCTCTACATAGTGACAATACTTGCAATTACCCACACCCAAATGATCAGGAAGTGTTATTTTACTTCAGAGCAAACTGACTACAAATTATTCTGCAAAGAATCTGGCCAGAAACAAAGAGGAGATGTTAGAAATATTTAATAATGTTATTGTAAGATCTGCTGGGATAACGTTTTTAATGGAATGAAATAATAAAGTGGAACATTACAACATAGCCAGCACAGTAATATAAAGTAATATAGAAACTGGAGAGATGCCTAGATGTGAACAGACTAGATAATGGTAGGTACAGATCCATGAAAATATTGAAAAAGAAATAAGATATGCGATGCCCAATTTTAATAGTGGAATAGAGAGGTCATTGCATGAACAGAAAAGCAGAGCACATTTAAAATGTGAAAACATCTGAGCATGAGTCATAACATTTAAAGAGCTTTGGATGTTAGCATCTGGGTCAAAGGAGAGATCAGCCAAAACCCCATTAGTCACAAAATGTGTGGGGATAAGAGATACATGTTTTCCTGTGCATTTTAATCTTAAACACACTTAACTAGGTCTAGGTAGTGGACGAGAAACTTAAATAGAATTTTATAATATGTCACTTGGAGCCTTGTAATAAGAAATAATATGAAATACAATTAAATATTAAATCAATTGAAGCAGATTGAAGAGGCATTTAGAAAAGAGGATTGAAAAGAAGAATGTCTGGTTTAGAGGAGTGAGTGGTACATGGAGTTCTTACGATGATAGTATAGCATCCTTCACAGTTACATAAAGGGTAAGTGTGTGAGTGTGTGTGTGTGTGTGTGTGTGTGTGTGTGTGTGTTTACCTATGTATAGGCACACACATGCATATGTTGTGGGAAACATTAAAAATGGACCTGCTAACTCTCTAGTCCACACTGGGCCATCTCTCCAACGTGGGAACTGAAAACCTCTCACTTCCGTGCTATGCCCCACACAACCCCACGATCAGCCATCTCAACACCTAATTGCTCAGTTGATTCAAAACTCTTAAAGCATAATTAACCAATTAGATTTATGCATACATAATGTCATAATTTACAAGATGTCAATACAATAATGTTAGAGCCAATTGATATTTAAAAAAAGCTTATCCCAACGTTTTTAACCTTGTGAAAACTTAGCTACTTGTGGCTGGTTTGCCTTGCAGGTTCATGTCCGCAGTCATGGTTCTTCTCTTTCCCTCTGGCCTGCTTTCCCCTCCCCCCTCTCTTTGCACCTCTTAGCTCCACCCTTTTCCCTGTCCAATCACAGGCCTTCTCTGCACTAATGTAATTGGATATGTATATGTACCCCTCTTTCTACCCACCAACCACCCATACATTCAAATGTAAATACCTTCATCTAAAATGCAGACCAAATTTAACTATGCCTGTAAACTTAAAACAGTTGATACGATATGTAATCTTTTCTCTTATGCTTCTGGGTTCAAACTCCTGGTCCTCAGCTGGCAGCACCGTCCAGAGTCAGAACATTAGGGGCAGGGCCTTTAATTATTAAATTTCCTCCTGGTTCTAGCCTGCATTCTTTGCTTTTTGAAATGAGCATCAGTAGTGCTGCCATGCTTCCTAATGAGGAAGGCAAATAAAATGCCTCCAGGTAGGAAGGAGACACTGGTCTTGAATAGTCTGAAACAGGTTATAAGGCAAGTGTTTTGAAGAAGTCATTTAACTATAATCTATACATGAGGTATTTATTGCTATCTTTTTTTTTTTCTGTATGCCTTCATTTTTTTATACTTTAGCTGAACTACAGTAAACAAATAATATGGGGAACCTATCAAATTTATTAAATTGATAAATTTGAGGACATACAATTATGTGGTTTTATGTAGTTCATGTATATGTGTTTACATATTCATATATTCATGAAATTACTCTGAAAACTACTCTGACGGCAATGAACATAAATCCATGCCAAATGTTATCTTTTTTAATTCGATATATTCTTTATTTACATTTCAGATAATTTCCCCTTTCCTGGCTCCCCGCCCCCCAAAAGCTAAATGTTTCCTTATAACTTCTTTCTTATAATTTTCTATATAACTTTTGTGATATTTTCTTGTTTTCCTGTTTCTTAAATTATCATTAATGCTTTTCTGCCATTATGAATTATTTGACTTTTGTAGAATTTTATGAGTATATAATGACAGAGTCAATATTAGTCTGTGTAGTTTTTAGATATATCCTGATTATTCTGATATACTACATATCTATAATATATATACAAATAAACTACCCTAATTAATGAAGTGTTTCACTGTATGTGTTGTTGGGAATGAAGGATACATTTTGTTTCTTAAGACTTGTTTCTTTATGGCTATATTTTATGCAACATGTAGAATGCTGTGTAAAGAAAACCATACCATAATTAAAGAAGACTGACAGTTCAGCTTATATTTATAAGAAAATGCAGCCAAAGCCCTTGAAGACATTGTTATTGCATGAAAGTCAGAGCAACTGTTATTTCCTCTTCTGGGAAAGTGGTTTGCCTTCTAAATAGTATAAGATCTGAGATTACTTTCTTTTTTGTGTATTATTTTTTAAACTGTTTATTGGTTCTTAGTTAAATTCATGCGAGGCAACATAATCCCATTCATCACTCTATAGTTTTGGATATATAGGCCCTATCTCTTCATGCTCTCCAGCAGTTCATCCATTTGGTAGGTATTGGGGTAGGCTATTCAAAGCCCTGGATCTGAGTTTGAGATGTATCCAGGCTGGTCTGCCTGCCAGCTCTCCTCTACATTGCCTATGGCAAGGGCAAGTGGAAAGGGAGAGGAGCTCTCTCTTAATGATGTCACCATACTATATACAAGAGGTATGGCCAGTTCTTCCACACATGCCCTCAGGGCTGGCTTACCTATAACCCCTGAATCCAGGATCAGTTGTACTGTGCTGCCAAGGAGCCATGCATGGCCTGCTATAGCAGGTGGGGAGCAAGACCAGCTCTTCTTCTCTGATGACCACTCTTCTGCTTTCAGCAGGTAGAAATGGGAGTCTAAGGGAGGGGGAGGGAGCACAATTCTCCATTGCCCATGTCTCAGTAAGGCAGACAAGTGGCAAGGCCATCTCTTCCATGTTTATCCCCTTAGGGTCAGTATATCTGTTTTCCTGCCACCAGGGTCAGGTCTACTGTGCTGCCCATGTGAGATGCTGGTCCTGCTCCCCAGAGTGCTGCAGCTAGTTAGGGGCAGTGCCAGTCCTCCTTGTCTCATGATCCCAGTGACTTGTCTCTAACCTGCACTAGGTGTTAAGGGGAAAGAAGGAGGAGGGTTTCTCTTCCTCATCCATGCTATTGCATGGGGAATAAGTGGTAGAGCCAGTTATTCTAAGCTTATGTCCTTGGGGCAGGATCACCCTCTTTCAGTATATGCTCCCCCTCTCCAAAGTACTTCTAGATAGGTATGAACTTCAGCCAAAAATGAAGAAAAGCAAGTACAGGCCACAAAAATCCCAGTATCAATTGGTTACTTTGTTGTCTCAATCAGGCTTGAAGTTCATTACCTAATTTGACCAGATTATTTTGCATAAGAAATCTAATATCATCCTGGGTACTATTTAATTTTTATAGTATGGTTTTTAAACCAGAAGCAAAATAGAATTCTTCATACTATAATAATAATGATGGTGACAATAAATATTATAATGGTTAAAGTACAACATTGAAGTGGAATTTTAATCCAGAATCATGGCTACTCTCTCAAGCAATCACATCCAAAGATTATTTTAGGTATACATAATCCAGTTAGAATGTAAACATGCCCTGGATTACAGGGTGATTAGCTGGACTACAGACTTGCCCTTAGTACACACCTTTAATCCTTAACAATGAATGATAGTTTTTAGAAGAAAGCAGTCACGTTTAAAAGTGACATCTAATTGAGGGGCATACAAAGTGATGAGCCAGAGAAAGATTTGACAGTTAGATTCAGAGTTAGGGCAATCTTAACTCATGTTAGAACAGCACAGAGAAGAGAGGCAACTTAAGAGCAGCAAACGAGAAGAAAAAGCCTTGTGTGTTTGTCATGTAGTGGTGTGCCTGTGTGTGAGTGTGTGTGTGTGTGTGTGTGTGTGTGTGTCAATTTTATGGAGACAGTTTTACAGAAGCAGGTGGTAGAGAGAATAATCTAGACACAAGTAAAGATAGAAGGAGCAAAACAATAGCAAGAGTGGGAAGATTAAAACAGATTGTCAAAGTTAGTTTGAGGAGAGGCAGAGAAATTCAGACTGGACCCAAGAGAATTGGGATAGAATCAATCTGCTTGGAAGGCAAGATTTTGAGGCTAGAAGCTTCCAGGCATAGGCTTAAGGATAGGCTGATCCCATGGCATGTATTTGGACTGCTTGGGTACTGCTCTCATTCCCAACTTCATCTAAAGAAATACAAGCAATATTTACACAACATGACTTAACAACTCATCATGATTAGATAATGTTTAATAAGACTATTCCATTTTCCCTTTGATATTCATATTAGGCTAATGATAAAGACATCCAATACTAGGTTAAATCAACTACAGAATTATTTCACAGAACTTTTGTTCTTAAACCTGTATTATTATCATGATCTGTTAAACAGGAGTCTTTCTCTTTCCAGTATTTGATAACCATGCCTAAAGAGAAGTAAGTATTACAAAATAATGTCATAATCCAAGTGATATCTGGCATTGAGGTGTAGCCTCCATACAATATTTAAGAAATCTTACAGTGTGTTCAATGGCAAAATAAAGATTAAATATTCCTGCCTTCATATAATTCTCATACTTCAACTTATTAAATACCAGTAAATTTAGTTATGGAATAAGGCAGTTGAGAAGAAGACATAATTTGAAACTTTATACAAAATACTCACACATAATTGCAGACTATACAATACATTGGATCTTAAATAACAAGTATAATGCAAGAACCTAATATATTATTAAATCACTAATAATATTTTAGAATAGCTACCAGGTTTTTCAGCAAAAGACAACATCTCTTGGTAGGTTTAGAAACTAATATTTGGGGGTAGAAACTAAGAATATTGTGGTTAGAAAGGAAAAAAGTTTTAGAGAGGACTAGTTATGCTTTAGATATAAATGCCACTGCATTGATCTTTACATCAGTTGCCTATCTTTACAATACATAATAACTATGCATCAAGAAAAATAACATAAGAAGATAAAAGATATATCAAAGACTCAATATTAAAATAAAGTTTCAATTAATTTTATACAACTTTGATGCCAAAATATCAGTTTTAAAATGATAGCTCTTGTCAGCCATTGACATCAACTTTTGTCTACTATCTTAGTAACTTTACATAGTCATAATATAACTTCTTTTGAAATTAGCTTTGGAAAGAGACAGATTCCTAGAATAGAATATCCTATAGCTTATTAAATATGCACTTAGATATGTATTTCTACAATCTAGTGCTCTGGAATCTGAATGGGTACCTTGCAAATGCTTATTTCATGGTACATGCTTGAAATTAATATGTTTCGTGGACTTTTGGGTCTTTAAAGATACAATGTTGATCCAACCAGCTATGGAGAGAAAGGATGACTCTATCCATGAAACACAGACATATATATTATCTCAGTATTTTCTTAGGCACATGTTCTGGGACTATTCCCCAGAGAGACGAGAAAGAATCCAGCACAAATACATAATCTTTGCCTCTGTAAAAGAGCATAACTCTCAAACATTATCGCATTTGGGGTTATCTAAAGAGATCTACTTTTAGCAGCCATGTTTTATAAGTTAGGGAAATGAAATTGGAGATTATTTTCTTTAAATAAACTATATTTTCAAGAATGCAATAGGCAGAATCATGGGTCATGTCCACAGGCCAGTGATTCTTAAGCTGATGATTGTTTCAGGAAATAAATACTTCAAGGGACTATAACTGTGGCTCCTATTAGAGTTACAAAGTTATTCCTCCTAGAGAGAGTCAAGTTTCATATTCTTTCAGCTAAGAGTTACATTGGACATACACAAATCATTTTAAAGAAAATACGCAAAAACATGTGAGAAGGAATGTTCATAGCATACAACACTAAAGTATTTACTACGTGGAATTTTGCAGAGAATATTTTCCCAAATTTATTTTGTTTATCCTTGTGGACCTTCCCTGACAGAAGAATCAATCATTTTTCCTCAGAAAAAATGGGGCTTAAACACTGTCATTCCAGATAACTACTTATTTCTGCTGCTCTCAACAATGACTTTCATATTCAAGAGATTATATATATATATATATATATATATATATAAATTTTTCACAGATTCACTTATTCACTTTCTAATCATTTTCTATGAAAATGTAAGTAGTCATTAATATTAGCACAAATATACCAACGATAATAGTTCAACACAGGAAATAAAAAGGAGGAAAATAAAAGAAAAAATTATGATGTTCTGTTAGGTACATTACTCATGAGTATCAGTACATAATGATTCGAAAGGCACCTTGTCAGAAGAATGAAATAGTTAGTGACTACATTGCACCCACGGCCAGGAAGAACTTAGCAGAGAGGGTGTAGGACTGACTGTAATCTCAAGGTGCATACTTCTTTCAGTCAGTCTCCATCTAGAAGGAGTTCTACAGCCTTTGACATATCAAAGCTGAAGACCAAGATTTGAAACACCTGGGCATTTGGGAGATATTTCATATTTAAGCAAGAACATTCTACCACTGGTCTCAGGATCATTTGGCTTCTTAGAATGGAGAGTGCATCCACTTTAGCTTTGAAAGTCCCCAAATCTTTAACAATCCATTCAGTCTTCAAAAGTCCCCAAATGAGAAATATTTCTGAGACTCACCACAGTTTTTTAGCTACAAAAGTTTATTGGAATTATTCTAAACCTGAGTTTGTGACACTTTTGGAGGTCATTAAACCATTTAGGGGTTACCTAAAACCACCAGAATGTACTAATATTTACATTATGCTTCATAACAGTAGCAAAATTAAGTTATAAATTAACAACAAAAGTATCATACTTGGAGGTCACTATAACATGAACAGCTAACTCTATAATATTATAATATAGTTACAACCCATAGCTATATTAATGGGTTGTTGCATCATGAGGAAGGTTGAAAATCATTGCTTTATAGATACATATTTCTTATATATAGTGGCAAAAGATATATGTTCTCACTACAAAATAAGTAACAAGGAAACAGCTAGAATAGAAAAATTCAAAGCAAATGGAAAAAAGCCTGCAGGGCTAACACCAAATGCTAAGTTTTGTGTCAGTCATCAGCTTAGAATAATGAGGTGTTCAATGATCTTTAATGGTCTTACAGCTCCAGAAAAATGTAATAACATGAATCTTTCTGATTGTCTCTTTATATTGTTTGTTTGTTTGTTAATTTTTGTATATTCATTTTCTACTTGGTGTCTGAAGAGTTCCCAAGTACTCTTTCTATGATACTGGTCTTTCAAACGTGCACAGCTGTTCTCTGTGCCTTAAGATTAACCTTTATTTTTGTGCAATGGCCTCACCAGATCATCATGAAACAATGAAATATTGCGCATATTGCCTGGCCTCAGATGTTTCTAGATTTCCTTCAAGAAGTAAGCCTTCAAGACAGTGACTGTTGCATCTTCCTTCCATTCTATTCCTTTGTCTTCCCTTCTCTTCCCTTCCCTTCCCTTCCCTTCTTTTCCTTACCCTTTTCTTCCTTTCCCTCCTACTTTTCTCCCTCCTTCATTCCCTCTCTCACTTCTTTCTTCCCTCCTTCCTTCCTTCCTTCCTTCCTTCCTTCCTTCCTTCCTTTCTTTCTTTCTGTCTTTCTTTCTTGCTTTCGTGCTTTCTTTCTTTTGTGCTTTCTTTTCTTGCTTTCTTCTCTTTCTTTCTTTCTTTCTTTCTTTCTTTCTTTCTATCATTAATTTATTTTTATTGAATTGCATTCCAATGACAGTCCCCCTTCCCTCCTTTCTTCCCAGTCCCAGCCTTAGAAATCCCTATGCCCCTTACCCTCTCCCCATCTCAGAAAAGGGTAAGCATTCCTTGGCTATCATCCCCATCCAGGACAGCAAGTTTCACCATGACTAAGCACATCCTCTTACACTGAGGTCCAATCAGGCACTCTAGCTAAGAGAAGGGGATCCAGAGGTAGACAACAGAATCAGAGAGTTGATTCTGTAAGTCTTTTGTGGTGTACTTTATGCCTCCAGCTGCCCTAATCTTCTCCTGGACTCTTCCACAAGACATCTTGTACTCTACCTGATGTTTGGTGTGGTTCTCTGCATCTGTTTTCTTCTGCTGCTGGATGAAGCCTTTCAGGCGACCATTACACTTAGTTCCTGTCTGTAAGCATAGCAGAGTGTCGTTAATGGTCTCAGAGGTTGTCTGTCTCACATAACATGCATCTCAAGTTAGTCCAGTCAGTCCCTGTTCCATCTTTATCCATGTGTGTTTTGTAGGCAGGACAATTTGGTGTTAAAGGTTTTGTGGATGGATTGATGAAGTGGCCACTTCCTGTAGCCAGGAAGTTGCAATTTGCATGCCTATAAAACTAGGACCACATGAACATGGTGTTGATGTGATGGTTTGAAAGAAAGTGTTCCCCATAGGCTCACAGAGAGTGGCACTATTAGGAGGTGTGGCCTTTCTGAAATATGTATAGTTCTGTTGGAGGAAGTGTGTCATGCGGTGGCCTTTGAGGTCTCATTAGTTCAAATGAGGTCTATTAGCTCCGAGTGTCTTCCTGATGCCTGCAAGATCAGATGTAGAAGTCTCAGTTACCTCCCTTGCACCATATCTGCCTGCATGCCACCATGAGGATAGCAGACTATATCTCTGAGTATAAGTCATCATCAGTAAATGTTTTCCTTTACAAGAGTTGCTGTGGTCATGGTGTTTCTTCACAGCAACAAAACCCTAAGACAGCTGAATTCTGTTGTCAAGGGCAACTCTGGGTACAGTTGCATTGATTTGTGCTTGCCTCCTGGCTCATTCTGGGAAAATCTGGGCAGAGAACACCTGTGGTGACTTCCCCAATTTAATACCTCTCTTTTCAAGCAAAGTTAGTTTCACATATTCAAGAGCTTTACTAATACAGATGTGAATGCTTGCAGCCAACCTTGGGACTGAGCACAGGGACCCCAAGGAAGAGTTAGGGGAAGAACTGAAGGAACTGAAGTGGTTTGCTACTCCATAGGAAGAACAACATTATCAACCAAGCAGAACCCCCTGGTATTCACATGGAGGGACCCATGGCTCCAGCTGCATATGTAGCAGAGGATGGCCTTATCTGGCACCAGTGAGAGGGGAGACCCTTGGTCTTGTGAAGGCTTGATGCCTCAGCATAGGGGAATGCTAGGGTGGTGAGACAGTAGGATGTGGGTCGATGGGGGAGCACCCTCATAGAAGCAGGGGAGAGGGGGTTTGGAAAGGCAAAAAGGTAGATAACATTTGAAATGTAAATAAAATAACCAATAAAAAATTTTAAAAAGTAAGTGTTCACATATTCTGATGACTGGCGTCTTGTCAGTTGTACACCTTCACTTATTCTGAGGTAAGTTTTTATTTTAACATTTAAATCTTTTTAGAATTTAGCACCTTTTCCTAACAATTTTGTTTGACATGTGAATGAATTTTTTCTCATGAGGAAAGTTTCTACACCTCTGTTCTACTTGCCAATCTCTTATCTGCTCACTTCTCTCTCATTGTAGAGCTGTAAGCAAGAACCATGACAAAAGCTCAGTACTTCTTATCAGGAAACTTCCTTCTCGAAAGTAACTAGGTCATTATTTTGAATTCATCCTCTCAATATCTCAAGACAAAGGTCAAACACAACCAGATTCTTTACCAAATATAATATAAATTGCCAGTAGCCAAATTTGTTCTAGCTGTCTTTCCACTCTAAAAATCTTATGAGCAATATTTCATTGCCCTGGGTTACCTAAGTGAGGTAACCCAGTCTCAAAAGAATACCCATGGTATGCACTCACTGATAAGTGGATATTAGCCTAGAATCTTGGAACACCCAAAACACAATTCACATAGCAAACGATGTCTGACAAGAAGAAAGGAGTGGACACCGGTGCTGGAAAGGATCAAGGCATCACTGTAGGGGAATACAAGAACAGGGAAGTGGGAAGGGGTAGATGAGGGAGCAGGGGGAGGGAAAGGGGCATGTTGGGACCTTTGGGGTGTGGGGAACCAGAAAAAGGGAAATGAATTGTAAATATAGAATATATCCAATAATAAATAAATAAATAAGTAAGTAAATAAATAAATAAATAAATAAATAAATCTTATGAGCTGTACAGGGGTAACGTGTTCTTCCATACTCAGACTTTCCTACTCACACCTGTAGTTATCAAAGTTTAGAATTAGCTTGAAATTCTTCCCCATTCTCTCAGTGAACCAATTCTGATGTCCTACATACAACGAGGTCAGGTTTATCATAGCTCTCTCCTGAACTAAATATCAATACTTCAATATTAAATTCCTGCATGCTATATTTCTTGCTGCCATGAGAAAAAAATGTAGTAAAAGCAACTTGACGAGGGAAAATTTGTTTTGTTTCACAGTGCATTATGACAGGGAAGGCACTACAAGTTGGAGGTTACAGGTCATTTTGTGTGTACAATAAGGAAATATACAGTAGACAGGAAGTGAAGCCTGACTGTAACTTAAAAAAAAACTCATTCCTGATAACTGATCACTTCTATTTGATATATAAATGCTAAACTTTCTTCAGCTTTCCAAACTAGCATAATCAACTTTGGTCCTAATATCTAACCACATGAACCTCTGTTCTCATTTCACCTCAAACCACAAAAGAATGCAAGGTAAGGGATGGTGCACATAGCCATCATTTCAAGTTCATTTTTATTATCAAGTGTACTTCTAGATCTTGAGAAATTAAAAAAATAATTGCATGTATATTATATCTATAAATATATATGTGTATATTTATATAAACTTATAAATGCATATTTTATATATCTTATATATTTGTATATATTTATATGTATGATAAATTTAAATACATGTATGATATACTTATGTCATAAATATAAATATACAAATATATTGTTTGTATATTTATTATTTTATATTATATTACATACAATTTTATTATTATTTTATAATATATTATATGCATTATATCATATAGTAATTTATAATATATTATGATATATAATATATAACATGTTTTATTATATGATGCAATATCTATATCTATATCTATCTATCTATTTATATATATGTATATATATGTATATATATGTGTATATATATATATATATATATATACACATACATATGAGTAGTGTGTATGTGTGTGTGTATAAAAAGTTTCAGGAATGGAAAATTGTTCCAATAAATTATATTACCTAGTGTAGCATATTACTAGGGTACTTCATATTAAAATAATCATGAAAAGGAATACATGTTTTGAGTTGGACTTTACCTTTTGGGTTTTCTACAAGGAAAAGAGAAACTACCTTTATTCATATTGCTATGCCATGTGGATTCTTCTCTTCCCCTTAAGACATTCTAATGTGCCATGTTAAATTGCATTTTGTTTGTTAGATGAACTATACTGATGACTAAGACTGCTAGATACATATGTAAGAAAACATAAAAATTCACAGGAAAAAGAAATCCAGTGCTTAAAATTATACTACTGAAAAAGTAAAAGTTATTTTAATTGTAAAGGTTTGGAGCAGGTTCTATGGTTCTGTCTAATATTTCAAAATAACAGATATCAAATACAACCAATTATGTTATTAAATACTTTTATTAAAATAGTAAAACTTAATCCAAAATAAAGAGACATATGTTAATGAACAATAATGTGTATGCTATGAGGGTGATGTGAAGATGATAAGAGGGGATTCGAACCCATAATGAATTTCAGCAAAATAAATCCTGCTCAGCAACTCATTCCTCTCAGTTACAAAACAAGTGTCATTTCAGCTTTCTCTATAGCATATATAGTATATAAAAGTAAAACAAAAATACAGTAAAACTTCTGAAAAAGGTAGCATATGGAAGTAAATGTATACAAAAATAACTGAATCAAATTACATGTGAAAATGAAGCATGTGTGGGTCACATCAATTGGTTATTTTGTTAAAACATTCATTTCCTATAGGTTAGTGATAAGTTGGGACCAAGAGTGGATATTAAGAACAAAACATTGATTGATTGTGGTGATAGCATGTTATGAAAATATCTCATATATTCTAAGAGACTGGTGCTTCTTCTGGACATCACAAAGATCAAGCTACCTTGAGATCAGTTTAGATTTGAGTCTGCTGTCCTACTGTGTTCTCAGTCTCTCTGTTTAACATGCTTTAAAGAGAACAATGCAGTAACCAAGCTCTCTTGTGTTGAATTGCCCATGTAATCAGCTTTTACAATTTAATCTAACCCATAGCTGCATGCCTTTATTATGTGCTTCATCATTTCTCAGCCCCAATACATGTGTTTTTAGGAATGTTATAATCTTTTGCTGAAAACAGAAAATGGGCTAAAGTGGCCTTATAAAGTGAATATCAATAAATGTTGAGAGGGACATACAAGTTTTGTTGATAAACAATGGTGTCTGAAAGATTGTTCTTATCTAGTTACATTGGGTTTAATGGCTTAGTCCCTTTAAATTCTATTAAATATATATTTTTGTAAATCATTCATTATTCCCCAAAGTATTGTTTTCAGTGCTGTTCAATGAAGCCATTTGTTCAAGAGAGAAACATATATATATATATATATATATATATATATATATGTATATATATATATATATATCACAATACATAGCACACACAGACACACACATGAGAGTGTGTGTGTGTGTGTGTGTGTGTGTGTGTGAGAGAGAGAGAGAGAGAGAGAGAGAGAGAGAGGGGTTCACTTATAGATTCACAGAATAGTCTTGAGGCAAAAATAGATCTGTACAACTGATAGGACTTTGGAAGACACAGAAAGTGTGAAGTGGAGAATTCAAATCTGTTTTTTTATTGGATATATTCTTTATTTATATTTCATTGCCCTTTTCCTGGTTCCCCATCCCCCAAAGGTCCCATATGCCCTTTTCCCTCCCCTTACTCCCCCACTCTCCCCTTCCCCCTTCCCTTTTCTGGTATTCTCCTGCACTGATACATTGGCCTTTCCAGATCTAGGGTCCACTCCTTCCTTCTTCTCAGACATCATTTGGTATGTGGATTGTAGATTGTGTCTTTGGTCTTCCAAGATTCTAGGCTAATATCCACTTATCAGTGAGTGCATACCATGGCTATTCTTTTGAGACTGGGTTACCTCACTTAGTATGATGTTCTCCAGCTCCATCCATTTCTCTAAGAATTTTATGAATTCATTGCTTCTAATGGCTGAATAGTACTCCACTGTGTATATATACCACATTTTTTGTATCCATTCCTCTGTTAAGGGACATCTGGGTTCTTTCCAGCTTCTGGCTATTATAAATAAGGCTGCTATGAACATCGTGGAGCATGTATCCTTATTGCATGCTGGGGAGTCTTCTGGGTATATTCCCAGGAGTAGTATGGCTGGATCCTCCAGAAGTATCATGTCCAGTTTTCTGAGGAACCACGAGACTGATTTCCAGAGTGGTTGTACTATCTTGCAGTCCCACCAGCAGTGGAGGAGTGTTCCTCTTTCTCCAAATCCTCGCCAACACCTGATGTCTTCTGAGTTTTTAATCCTAGCCATTCTGACAGGTGTGAGGTGAAATCTCATAGATATCCCAGAGCATCTCAAATGGGTTCTTTCCAGCTTCTGGCTATTATAAATATGGCTGCTATGAACATAGTGGAGCATGTATCCTTATTGAATGCTGGGGAATCTTCTGGGTATATGCCCAGAAGTGGTATGGCAGGGTCCTCTGGAAGTATCGTGTCCATTTTCTGAGGAACTGCTAGACTGATTTACAGAATGGTTGAACCAGTTGGCAATCCCACCAGCAATGGAGGAGTGTTCCTCTTTCTTCACATCCTTGCCAACACCTGCTATTGCGTGAGTTTTTAATCTTAGCCATTCTGACTGGTGTGAGGTGAAATATCAGGGTTGGTTTGATTTGCATTTCCCTAATGATGAATGATGTTGAACATTTCTTAAGGTGTTTCTCAGGCATCTGAAGATCTTCAGGTGAAAAGTCTTTGTTTAGCTCTATTTTTTGATAGGGTTATTTGGTTTTCTGGGGTCTAACTTCTTGTGTTCTTTGTATACATTGGATATTAGCCCTCTGTCAGATTTAGGGTTGGTGAAGCTCTTTTCCCAATTTGTTGGTTGCCGATTTGTCCTTTGACAGTGTCTTTTGCCTTACAGAAACTTTGTAATATTATGAGGTCCCATTTTTTTATAAGAGCTCAGAAAATGGAAAAATATTTCATGCTTGTGGGTTGGCAGGATTAATATAGTTAAAATGGCCATCTTGCCAAAAGCAATATACAGATTCAACGCAATCCCCATCAAAATCCCAGCTCAGTTCTTCATAGTGATAGAAAGAGCAACTCTCAAATTCATCTGGAATAACAAAAACCCAGGATGGCTAAAACTAGTATCAACAGTAAAAGATCTTCTGGGGGAATTAGTATCCCGGACATCAAGCAATACTACAGAGCAGTAGTGTTAAAAACTGCATGTTATTGGTACAGTGACAAGGAGGTGGATCAATGGAATAGAATTGAAGACCCAGAATTGAACCCAAACATCTATGGCCAATTGATCTTCGACAAAGGAGCTGAAAACATCCAGTGGAATAAAAGATAGCCTTTTCAACAAATGGTGCTGGCTCAACTGGAGATCAACATGTAGAAGAATGAGAATTGATCCACTCTTATCTCCTTGTACTAAGATCAACTCCAAGTGGATCAAGGACCTCCACATAAAACCAGACACACTGAAACTGAGAAAAGAAGCTGGGGAAGAACCTTGAGGACATTGGCTCAGGGGAAAAGTTCCTGAACAGAACACCAATTGCTTATGCTCTAAGATCAAATCTGTTTTTAGACTTGGTGAAATGACACCAGGGTGAAATGCTTTGATTTCTTTCCTTGTTGTGACACAGAAGCACCATTGCTAACTCTAGATTTATTCAAGCCAACAGGAATTTGGTTTTTAATGTACTTTATCAATGCAACTGTTAAACTGCACTTTGGAAGTATTCACTGTAATCGTGTCATTCTAGATGTCCTTAGGACACTACTGTCTTATCTACTTTTGCCATTACTAGAATGGGGGAGGGTTTTCATAGCTTCTCTGTGATTCATTTTAAAGTTTAAATCTGAATAAACTCTTAACTACCCTAATGTCTTCAAGCATCTTGGCATTTTTTTTATTGTTTTATTGCGCTATTTTTCATAGAAATGATAAAATGTCATAAAAATAATTCATAGGTATAGTGCAAAACTGTATCTTTAATATTGCGAAAGAAAGTACCCAATTGACAGAGCCCGTAACTCCCAGGTTTTAATGTTATGTTAATTTATACATGGGGTATTCCAAACATACTTGCATTTATTATTTTAATTAATTATAACTTACATTCATTATTTAATATTCACTATTTAAGTGTTCTTCTGTAGTAGCTTGTGTTCTCATGCTAATTGTGTTATTGAAAATTCCTGCTTGCTATTACAGCACATAAGCTAAAGGAAGCCTGCCCCAGTTGTCTCTGACTGGGAAGTAAAGTAGCAAAAGGCCAATGGCTTGCCAGGGTGAAAGATGAGGGGCTTTATATTTCCAGGAGAATGGAAGAAAGAAAATAATTAATATATTTCTAGATTATGGAAATTAATTTGCACCAATGAGTAGAAATATTAAAATATTTTGCAATATCTGGCAAGAAAAACCTAATGTCATTGCTGATAAATATATATCATATTCAACAATAGGAATTAATCCAGTGAAATAGTTTATGAATATCTGAATATTTAAATCTTTTTTTTACTTGAAAATAGATGCTTCACTCATATAATACAATCCAACAAGAGTTTCCCTTCCCTATACTCTTAACATCTTCCTCCCCAATCTCTTCTAACCAAGTGACCACTCCCATTCCATTTCCCTAAATAAAAATCAGGGCTCCAGGAGACAACAACCGAAATGACAAAACAAGATGCAGTAAGATAAGGAAAAAGCCTACTATGGAATTTGGAAAGCCAACGCTCAATATGAGAAAAAGTGTACCAAGAGCAGGAAAAGTTTCAGAGATATACCAACTCCCATTATCCAGAGTCCCACAAACATACCAAGCAAAATGCCCTAAGATATATAGTGGACCTGGAGCAAACCCAGGTAGGCGCTTGTTTTCCACTTTATTCTTTGTGAACCCAAGTGGGCTTTGCTTAGTTGATTCCATGGGCAGTGTTCCCTTGGTATCTCCAACCATACTGACTTGTCCAAATTTTCTTCCTTCTCTTCCTTAAGGATCTCCAAACTTCGAGGAGAGACCATTGGAGACCTCCATGACTGGCAACTTGGCCTCTATCTCCACTCCCATCTGCTACCAGAAGAAGACTCTTTGATGACAACAGGACAAGGCATCAATCTATGACTATAGTAGAATATTGTTATGATCATATTATTGGGTTTTTTTTGAGGGTGTGTATCCTGGAACTCTGGACAAAACAGTCTCCAATTCCTTGTTATCAAGGTCGTGTAGGGCATGGGTTCCCTCTAATGCATGGGCCTCAAAATAGTCCAATAACTGCTTGGCAGCTACACACTCTCTGTGCCCCCAATTAATTTAGCACATCTTGAATGCAAGAGAGACTCTAGGTCAAGAATTTTGTGGCTTCGTTGATGTACAGTTTTCTCATTCATCAGCTTGCAGAGCACCTTTTCATGCTGAAAAGAGTAAAATTAGACATAAAGGTTCTATGTAGGTACCAGCTTTAGAACTTTACACTCAATGAGCTCTGTGGAAATTGTCCATGTCAGTTTCAGGTTTTGGAAAGGAAACTCCTATCTGGGAATCAGCCTGTGTTAGGGATGTGCATGGGATCTTCCCAGCCAACAACTCAACCAAATGCAACCCATTTCCAACATTGTAAGCCTTTCCTGGTTATAAAGATGGCCATGGGCTTATTTATTTATTTGACTATTTATATATTTATTTATTTATTTATCTATTTATTTTAATTTGGAAGGTGTTTAATGACTTTCAATTTCACTATGGGTTATAGGTCAATTTCAATTGTTTATCTGAACTTGATTTAACTTTGGAACATCATAGTATCTATCACAAATTTATCCATTTCTTTTAGATTTTCCAATTTGACAGAGTACAGGATTTTAAATTATTTCCTTATGATTGATTCTCTGGATTTCTTCAATGTCTGTTGCTATATTCCCCCATTTAATTTCTGGTTTTATTAATTTGGACAATCTCTTTGAACTGATGTTATTTTTAAAAAAGAGTTTGTTTATTTGTTGAGATTTCTCAAAGAACAGAGCCTGTTTCCTTGGTTCTTTGTATTGATCTTTGTTTCTATTTTATTGATTTCACCCCTCAGTTTAATTATTTCTTCCCATCTATTCTGTTTACATGTGATTATTTCCTTTTATTCTAGAGATTTCACATGTTCTGTTGAGTTTATGAGACCTTTCAAATTTTTATGTAGGCTCTTAGTGCTATGAATTTCCTTTTCAATTGTTTTCAGTATTTCCCATAAGTTTGAGTATGCATGAATTAATTTTCATTGAATTCTATAAAGTATTTATTTTCTTTATTTTTGTCTTAACACAATTTTCATTTTTATTCAGTAGAGAGCTGTGTAGCTTCCAAAAATGTAGCATCCAACAGCTTTCTGTTGTTCTTTCATTTTTGATATCCAGCTTTAATGCATAGTGGTCTGGTATGATGCAGGGTGCTATTTTGATTTTCATGTTTCTGTTGAGACTTTTTGTGTGTCTGAATATTTGGTCTATTTTGGATAAAGTTCTGTGAAGTGCTGAGAAAGTAAATTCATTTGTGTTTGGGTAGAAACTTCTATGACTATCTATTAGGTTAATATGACTAATAATATCTCTTAGTTCAAGCATTTGTCTGCTTAATTTTTGTCTGAATGACCTGTCTATTGTTGGGAGTGGCATATTGAAGTGTAACCTTTACCAGTGTGTTGGGTGTCAGCATATTATTTAAACTGTAGTATCATTTATGCTTTCGGCATAAATATTAAGAACTGAAATGACACCTTGGAAGACTTTTTTCTTTTTTCTTTTAATGAGTAGGTAGTGTCCCACACAATCTCTTTTTTGATTAATTTTGGTTTGAACTCTTATTTTGTTACACATTAAATTGACTACACCAACTTGCCTGTCAGGTAGTTTTGTTTGAATCTCTTTTTTCTAAGGCAATGTCTATTCTTGATATTGAGGTTTAATTCTTTGATGCAATCGCATGTCTGTTCTGTTTCATATAGGAATTAAGGGTATTGATATTGGGACATATCAAGTTAAGATGATTGTTAATTCCTGTTATTTGTTTGTTATTAATGGTGGTGGTGGTGGTGGCAGTGATGGTGGTGGTGGTGGTGGTGGTGGTGGTAGTGGCAGCAGTGGTAGTAGTGATGGTGATAGTAGTGGTGGAGATGTGTGTGTGAGTGTATGTGTGTTTGTATGAGTGCTTGTGTGTGTGGGGGGGTGTGTGCATGTGTCTGTGTAATTTCTCTTTTGGTTTTTCCCGAGATAATTTATTTTCTGTGTTTTCATGGGTATTGTTAACCTCATTGGCTTTGACTTTTCCTTCTAATATCTTCTGAAGGGCTGAATTTATAGATATATTATGTTCATATGTGACTTGATCTTCCAATATGTTATTCCTTTCATCTATGTAGATTAAACATTTGGCAGGGTATAGTAGTTTGAGCTGGTATCTGTGATACCTTGGAATTTGTTACACATCCATTCAATCCTGTTTGGCTTTGAGAGTCTCCATTGGGAATCCAGGTATAATTCTATATTTACATTTCATTTCCATTTTTTCTGGTTCCTAGCCCCCCAAATGTCCCACATGCCCTTTTCCCTCCCCGTGTTCCCCCATCCATCATTTCCCACTTCCCTGTTCTGGCATTCCCCTACACTGATACTTTGAGCCTGTCCAGAACCAGGGTCCACTCCTTCCTTCTTGTTGGACATCATTTGGTATGTGGGTTGTGTCTTTGGTGTCCCAAGATTCTAGGCTAATATCCACTTATCAGTGAGTGCATACCATGGCTATTCTTTTGAGACTGGGTTACCTCACTTAGTATGATGTTCTCCAGCTCCATCCATTTCTCTAAGAATTTTATGAATTCATTGCTTCTAATGGCTAAATAGTATTCCACTGTGTATATATACCACATTTTTTGTATCCATTCTTCCGATGAGGGACATCTGTGTTCTTTCCAGCTTCTGGTTATTATAAATAAGGCTCCTATGAACATAGTGGAGCATGTATCCTTATTGCATGCTAGGGAATCTTCTAGGTCTATGCCCCGGAGTGGTATGGCTGGCTCCTCTGGAAGTATTGGGTCCACTTTCTGAGGAACCGCCAGACTGATTTCCAAAGTGATTGTAGCAGCTGGCAATCCCACCAGCAGTGTAGGAGTGTTCCTCTTTCTCCACATCCTCGCCAACACCTGCTGTTTCCTGACTTTTTAATCTTAGCTATTCTGACTGGTGTGAGGTTAAATATCAGGGTTGTTTTGATTTGCATTTCTCTAATGACTAATTATGTTGAACATTTTTTAAGGTGTTTCTCAGCCATCTATATTTCTTCAGGTGAAAAGTCTCTGTTTAGCTGTGTACCCCATTTTTGATAGGGTTACTTGGTTTTCTGGGGTCTAACTACTTGAGTTCTTTGTATGAATTGGATATTAGCCCTCTGTTGGGTTTTCTGAGGTCTTCTTCCATTTCCTTCTTCAGAGACCTGAAGTTTTTGTCATACAAATCTTTCACTTGTTTGGTTAGAGTCACACCAAGATACTTTATATACTTGGTCTTTGTTCCTTCCATATTTTAACATTCTTTTGTTGTTATTGTTGTTCTTTATATTTTGTGTTTTGATTATTTTATGTCAAAAGGACTTTCTTTTCTGGTTCAACATATTTGGTGTTCTATATGTTTCTATTTGCTTTATAGGCATGTGCTTCTTTAGGTCAGCAGATTTTCTTGTAAGATTTTGTTAAAACTATTTCTGGATATTTAAACTAATATTTCCTATACTCCTATTATTTATAGTTTTGGTATCTGCACAGTCCGGATTTTTCTGGATATTTAGTGTCAAGAGTTTTCTAGATTTAACTTTTTCCTTGACCAGTATATTCTTTTCTCAGAACAGCTTGGGCTTGTATTCTGTTGGTGAATCTTGTCTCTGTAATTCCTGTTCATAGTCCCAGGTTTTGTTTTGTTTTGTTTATTTCCAGATATCCTGCAGTTTATGCTTTCTTTATTGCTTCTTCTTCCATTTTCAGTTCTTGAATAATTTTATTTATTCTCTACAACTCTTTGATTCTTTCTTTGTCTTTCTTTCGGGAATTTTATTAATTTCCTCCAATTGTTTGCTTTTTACTGTTTTCCATTCAGGAATTGATTCATTTCTTCTGGTTGGTTTTGTTTTTGAGAATTCTTGAAGGGATTCATTCATTTCCTCTTCAAGGAAGAGGGTCATTTTCTTTTGTTTCAGATATGTTGGAATATTCAAGCTCTGATATGATAGAATAGCTTGGCTCCACTGAAAACTTATTGCCCTTCCTTTTTTGCTTTTATTTTTATGCTTCAATTTATGCATCTGAATGTGGGGTATTTATTTTCCTAGGTGCTGGTTTCTGGTTTTTTCTTTGTTAGGTGGGTGTTTTACCCCTTGGGTTCCATGTCCTTTCTGGATATTCATAGTTTCTGGACTGTGTGTTGCCTGTTTCACTTGCTTGCTTGGCTGTTGTTTTCACAGGGAATGCTTATGGGTATTGAAGCTTGGGAGAAATGGATGTCAGCGAAAAATGGTCTGTTGCAGTGCTGGGGAGGACCCTCAGGACTGGGAGTCTAAATTTGTATTTAGTCAAATTAAAAATGTTTTTTTCATATGTGCAACCTTGCATTCCACTCTTATTGATTACTATAGAATTTCTGGGAGGGTTTTGTTTGTTTATTTTTGAGGTTCATTTTTGACATAATGAAGTTATCAAATAATAAATGAATAGCTTGTTGCTTTGATCATAAAGCTGTGGGCTGTTGTAAAAATAAGATCTGGCAATAATAACACTCTTGAGTCATTCTTTAATGATGTTGTCAAAGTGTAAAATGTAGTTGGAAACACACATTAACTTTACTCTGTAGAGATTATGTTACCATCTGTTGTTATCATAGATCTGTGTCCCTGGTTAATGATTTGTGCTTCTTTGATGGAATCCTACAACAGAGTTGGGCCTCTGAGATCACTAGTAAGAACTATGTATCCTATTAAGTTAAGGGAATAATAAACTGTCAGGCTTACTGAAACAATGACTAAAAATTTTACCATTGTTTTTGAAAACTAGCAAATTCCAAAATTTGTGTTAGAGTTTTTACATATTTTCCTCAATTTTAATATTGTAATATGACTCAAATTTTAATACTATATTAACTCCCATAAAGAAAATATACCCAGATGAAAAATTTTACTAGACTGATACATCATATGGGCTGTATTAAATGCGAAGTCTTCAATCTCAATTACATTGCATGAATGCCACAATACAGTGACAAAATGATGTACTATACACTACAGTTGCTGACTGAAGCCTGTATTTAGAAGAATAAATGATACAATTTGCTTGAGAGAGAAAGGATCATAACTCTTGATTGTTCTTAAATAAAAAAAATAGAAAAATTGTTCCATAGCCTAATATTTTAATGGATGAAATATCTTTCCGATTATAGAGAACTAAGTCATGTCAACCAGGGACAAATAAGGTACCTGAGAGTAAGAAGATAGAGAATTAACTAAAATGTGATGATGTAACATGAGATATTTCCAAATCACCATGGAGAGTGATAACACTAAATGAGGAGAGAATGTGCTGTTGTAGCTGACAGTGTTAAGAGTGAGCATTGTGTTAAGGCTGAGAAAACTGCATTGATGTAAATGGATCAGGATATGCCCTTCCACTGTAGATAATAGTGCACATGACAGATGTACTCTTTATTTTTTTTGCCAAATTACACTGATGGAGTCCAGAGTTTCCAGTTGATTACAAAGAAAATGAAAATTTAAGCCTCTCAGTTAAATAGTCCTTCTAATATTATACTAAGATACAGGCAAATAAAACTATATCAAAATGAAAATAATAGTTGTAAACACAGGTGGTAGTTTGTGAAAAAATATGAAAATGAAGATCCACCACAACTACTGAGTGATTTATACTTAAAACCATTTCCTTCCTTTGGTGCTCAGGTTCAGAGACTGCCTTCTTGCTTTCTGAGCATGTACTAGAATTTGTAGGCAGAATCCCAGCTGACACCTGACTGTTGAAATATGTTTATAGCTTTAATGGATTTATTCAATTCACTGTTGGAAAGAAACTGAAAAGCTGATGAAAACTGGATCATTTTCATTTGTTTAAATGGCTTTTACGTCCATGTTAATAAATTTTGTATCCATAGTTCATAAGTTTGGGTTTAGGCACATAATTCTTATTTTGTTTACTGTTTCAAAAGTCTTAGTATAAAATGTTACTTTCATCATTTTAAATCCTTAAGAAAAATTAGCTGCCAGCTTGAATTAAAGGTCAGTTCATTTTGCAATATGTTAAGAAAAGAACATTGTTGTCTAAGAGTACTACACAATAAACTGGTAGCCTTTATCATATATTTTAAAATACACACAGAGGAATGAATACAAGCAATGGAGAATGTATGCCTCTGCTTATTTACACAGCTACATATTATTACTTGAAGTTAACTATTTATATTAGAGTGCCATTGGTTATTTATATATATAGAAGATCACAGAAATAATTATGAGAAGTTATTATCACAAAACCAAATGTGCAAAATAACACACAGAAAATTCTAGAATAAATTTTAGAGACTTTTTATGGATAAATATGTTAATTGATCTTTATTCTAATTTAATTTAAGAAAGAGGAATACAATAAAACCATTATTTCATTGTGTACTTATTTAGTTTCACACAGTTATGTTTAAAATTGGAAGTTTAGAATACTACATTTATATAAACATTGGTTCTTAACAAAAGTTCTTAAAAATCAACATTAAATTTGTAAAGAGTAATAGGGAGTATTTTAGTTGTATTTATTTACAACTGAAGAAATTTACATTTAAATTCAGTGTAAATTGATGCCTTCTTATGCTCTTGCATTATCAGATGTAAAAGTGGTATGGGAAGATTTAGCTTATTGCTGGTCCACCTACCTCTTGGTTTTGTTTCCTCTGGGGATCTCACATTTTTATGTCAATTATTTAAGCAGAGAATGAAAGGACAAGCAATGATTTCATTGCTAATCACTATGTAGTGCTCATGACATGAAAAGGTATCTATAAGAGCCAAGATTATTTCACTTAGAAAATAAAATAATTAGAAACTTGATAGCTGCATGTATGTCAGAACTCACTCGTGTAGGAAGGACTGTGTAGATTTTGATGAAGTCTAAAGTATTTTTCTCAAGAATGAAATATTGAAATCAAAAGACGTAAAAATTTAATTGAATATATAATATCTTCCCAATACGAAAGCTCATTTCAAAATCAACCAAACTCCTTCTTAATTAAATAAATTGATTAAATTGTTTATATGTGTTTAATGGCAGGCTACCTATCTGCATGAACGTTTATAAAAAACAGGCTTTATCATATATTCTGTGATGAAAGTTTCTGTTTCATACATATTTTGAATTTCATTATGTGTGTTAATCCTGTATTACTTTGCTTCTTTTTTTTATTTTCTATATTCTTTGTTTACATTCCAAAGGCTTTCCCCTTTCCCAGTTCCCCCCTTACCACAAGTCCCACAAGTCCCCTTCCCCCGTCCATTCCCCAATCACCCCTCCCCCGCCCCCACCCCCTCCCCCCCCACCCCCCGACCATTTCTCTGTTCTGGTACTCTTCTACAAAACTGGATTTAGTCTTTTCCAGACCAGGGTCCTCTCCTAACCTTTCTCGTGGGAATCTTTTGCTTAGCTAATTGTGCCTTGAGTATTCAGAGCTTCTGGGCTCTTTAATATCCACTTATCACTGATTACAATTCATGTGTATTCTTTTGTGATTGGGTTAACTCACTTAGGATGATATTTTCCACATCTTTCCATTTGCCTACAAATTGCATGAATTCATTATTTTTAATTGCTGAGTAGTATTCCATTGTATAAATATATCATATTTTCTGTATCCATTCCTCCATTGAGGGACATCTGGGTTCTTTCCAGCTTCTGGCTATTATAAATAAGGCTGCTATGAACATAGAGGAGCATGTGTCTTTATTGCATGCAGGGGAATCCTCTGGGTATATGCCCAGGAGTGGTATGGCTGGGTCCTCTGGAAGTGTCATGCCCAATTTTCAGAGGAACTGCCAGACTGATTTCCAGAGTGGTCGTACCATCTTGCAATCCCACCAAAAATGGAGTAGTGTTCCTCTTTCTCCACATCCTTGCCAGCACCTTTTGTCTCTTGAGTTTTTAATCTTAGTCATTCTGACTCATGTGAGGTGGAATCTCAGGTTTGTTTTGATTTGCCTGATGACTAATGATGTTGAACATCTCTTAAGGTGCTTCTCAGCCATCCGAATTTCTTCTGGTGAAAATGCTTTATTTAGCTCTGTACCCCATTTTTAATAGGGTTATTTGGTTATTTGGGGTCTAACTTCTTGAGTTCTTTGTATATATTGGATATTAGCCCTCTGTGGGATGTGGGTTTGATGAAAATCTTTTCGCAATTTGTTGGTTGCCGTTTTGTCCTTCTGACAGTGTCTTTTGCCTTACAGAAACTTTGTAATTTTATGAGGTCCCATTTGTCAATTCTTGATCTTAGAGCATAAGCTACTGGTGTTCTGTTCAGGAACTTTCCCCCTGTGCCCATGTCCTCCAGGGTCTTCCCCAGTTTCTTTTCTTTTAGTTTCAGTGTGTCTGGTTTTATGTGGAGGTTCTTGATCCACTTGAAGTTGATCTAAGTGCAAGGAGATAAGGGTGGGTCAATTCGCATTCTTCTGCATGTTGATCTCCAGTTGAACCAGCACCATTTGTTGAAAAGACTATCTTTTTTCCACTGGATTGTTATAGCTCCATTATCAAAGATCAAGTGACCATATCTCTGTGGGTTCATTTCTGGGTCTTCAATTCTATTACATTGATCTACTTGCCTGTCGCTGTACAAATAACATGCAGTTTTTAACACCATTGCTCTGTAGTACAGCTTGAGGTCAGGGATATTGATTCCCCCAGAAGTCCTTTTATTGTTGAGAATAGTTTTAGCTATCCTAGGTTTTGTGTTACCCCAAATAAATTTGAGAATTTCTCATTCTAGATCTATGAAGAATTGATTTGGGATTTTGATGGGGATTGCATTGAATCTGTAGATTGCTCTTGGCAAGATGGACATTTTTTACTATATTGATCCTGCCAATTCAAGAGCATGGAATATTTTTCCATCTTCTGAGGTCTTCTTCGATTTCTTTCTTTATGGACTTAAAGTTCCTGTCATAAAGATCTTTCACTTGTTTGGTTAGAGTCACACCAAGATACTTTATCCTGTTTGTGGCTATTGTGAAGGGTGTTATTTCCCCAAATTCTTTCTCAGCCTGCTTGTCCTTTGAGTACAGGAAGGTTACTCATTTGCTGGAGTTAATTTTATAACCAGCCACTTTGCTGAAGTTGTTTATCAGCTGTAGGAGTTTTCTGGTGGAGTTTTTTGGGTCACTTACATATACTATCATATCATCTGCAAATAGTGAGAGTTTGACTTCTTCCTTTCCAATTTGTATCCCTTTGACTTCCTTACTTTGTCTAATTGCTCTTGCTAGAACTTCAAGTACTATATTGAAAAGATATGGAGAGAGAGGGCAGTCTTGTCTAGTCTCTGATTTTAGTAGGATTGCTTCAAGTTTCTCTCCATTTATTTTGATGTTGTCTATTGGTTTGCTGTATATTGCTTTTACTATGTTTAGGTATGGTCCTTGATTTCCTGTCCTTTGCAGGACTTTTAGCATGAAAGGTTGCTGAATTGTGTCGAATGCTTTTTCAGCATCTAATGAGATGACCATGTGTTTTTTTCTTTAATTTGTTTATGTAGTGGATTACATTGAGGGATTTCTGTATATTAAGTCATCCCTGCAACCCTGAGATGAAGCCTACTTGGTCATAGTGAATGATTGTTTTGATGTGCTCTTGGATTGGGTTGGCAAGAATTTTATTTAGTATTTTTCAATCGATATTCATAAGGGAAATTGGCCTGTAGTTCTCATTCTTTGTTGGATCTTTGTGTGGTTTTGGTATCAGCATAATTGTGGCTTCATAGAATGAGTCAGGTAGTGTTCCTTCTGTTTCTATTTTTGTGGAATAGTTTGAAAAGTATTGGTGTTAGGTCTTCTTTGAAGGCCTGATAGAATTCTGCATTAAAACCATCTAGTCCCGTACTTTTTTTTTTTTTTTTGATTGGGAGGCTTTCTATAACACCTTCTATTTCTCTAGGTGTTATGGGACTGTTTAGCTAATCTAACTGATCTTGATTTAATTTAGGCATTTGTTATCTCTCTAGGAAATTGTCCATTTCCTCCAGATTCTCCAGTTGTGTTGAATATAAACTTTTGTAGTAGGATCTGATGATCTTTTGAATTTCCTCAGTCTCTGTTGTTATATCGCCCTTTTCATTTCTAATTTGGTTAATTAGAATACTTTCTCTGTGCCCTTTGGTTAGTCTGGCTAAGGGTTTATCTATCTTTCTGATTTTCTCAAAGAACCAGCTCCTGGTTTTGCTGATTCTTTGTATGGTTCTCTTTGTTTCTACCTGATTGATTTCATCCCTTACTTTGATGATTTCCTGTCTTCTAGTCCTCCTGGGTGAATTAGCTTCTTTTTGTTCCAGGGTTTTCAGGTGTGCCATTAAGCTGCTAGTGTATGCTCTCTCCTGTTTCATTTTGGAGACACTCAGGGCTATGTGTTTTCCTCTTAGCACTGCTTTCATTGTGTCCCAAAGATTTGGGTAGGTTGTACCTTCATTTTCATTGAATTCTTTTTTTTTTTTACAATTCTTTTTTATTTTCTATATTCTTTGTTTCCATTCCGAAGGCTTTCCCCTTTCCCCATTCCCCCCTCACCATGTGTCCCATATGTCCTCTTCAACCCCCCCCCCCCGCCTATTCCCCAATCACCACACCACCATTTCTCTGCTCTATTCTGGTACTCTCCTACAATCTAAAAAGTCTTTGATTTCTTTCTTTATTTCTTCCTTGACCAAGGAGTCATTGAGTATTTTTAAGTTTTCATGTGTATGTGGGCTTTCTGTTGTTTTTCTTTCTATTGAAGACCACTTTTCCTCCATAGTGATCTGATATAAGGCAACCTTCTTGTATTTGTTGACATCTGCCTTGTGACCAATTATATGATTGATTTTGGAGAAGGTACCATGCAGTGCTTAGAAAAAGTTATATTCTTTTGCTTTAGGATGAAATGTTCTCTCTCTATATATATATAACTGTCAAATCCAATTGGTCCAAAGCTTCATTTAGTTTCACTGTGTCCCTGTTTAGTTTCTGGTTTCCTGTTCAGTCTATTGAGGAGAGTGGAGTGTTGAAGTCACCCACAATTATTGTGGTAGGTGCAATGTGTGCTTTAAGCCTTAGTAAAGTTTCTTTCACAAATGAGGGTGCCCTTGCATTTGGAGCATAGATGTTCAGTATTGAGAGTTCGTCTTGGTGGATTTTCCCTTTGACCTGCAAAAGTGACCTTCCCTTTATCTTGTGATGACTTTAGGTTGAAAGTCAATTTTATCTGATATTAGAGTTGCTACTCTGGCTTGTTTCCTGAGACCATTTGCTTGTAAAATTGTCTTCCAGCCTTTTACACTAAGGTAATGTTTTTCTTTTATACTGAGATGTGTTTCCTGTATGCAGCAAATCGTAGAGTCTTGTTTCCATATCCAGTCTGTAAGTCTATGTCTTTTTATTGGTGAATTGAATCCATTGATGTTAAGAGATATTAAGGAATAGTAATTATTAATTCCTGACATTTTTGAAATTATTTTTTATATTTGAGTGGTTATCTTCTTTTGGGTTGGATGTGAGGAGATTTCTATCTTGCTTCTTCTGGGGTGTAGTTTCCCTCCTTGTGTTGGTGTTTTTCCCCTATTATCCTTTGTAGGGCAGGGTTTGTGGAAATATATCCTGCGAATTTGGTTTTGTCATGGAATACCTTGGTTTCCCCATTTATGGTGATTGAGAGTTTTGCTGGATATAGTAGTTTTGGCTGAAATTTGGTTTCTCTTAGGATCTGCATGATATCTGCCCAGGAACTTCTAGCTTTCATGGTCTCTGGTGAGAAGTCTGGTATAATTCTGTTAGGTCTTCCTTTATATGTTACTTGGCCTTTTCTCTTACTGCCTTTAATATTCTTTGTTTGTTTAGTACATTTGGGTTTTTTTTAATTTTCTATATTCTTTGTTTACATTCCAAAGTCTTTCCCCTTTCCCAGTTCCCCCCCACCATACATCCCATAAGTCCTCTCCCCCCCCCAACTATTTCCCAGTCATCCCCACCACCACCATTTCTCTGTTCTGGATCTACAGAACTGGATCCAATCTTTTCAGGCCCAGAGTCCTCTCCTTTCTTCTGCTTGGGAATCATTTGAATCTCTAATTGTGCCTTGAAAATTTGATTATTATGTTATGGGTGGTATTTCTGTTCTGGTACAGTCTGTTGGGAGTTCTATAGGCTTCTTGTATATTCATGGGCATCTCTTTCTTTAGGTTGGGGAAGTTTTCTTCCATAATTTTTTAGAAGATATTTGTTGGCCATTTAAGTTGTTAATCTTCCCTCTCATCTATACCTATAATCCTTAGGTTTGGTGTTCTCATTGTGTTGTGGATTTCTTGGATGCTTTGGGTTACAAGCTTTTTGCATTTTGCATTATCTTTGATTTTTGAGTCCATGGTTCCTATGGTATCTTCGGCATCTGAGATTCTTTCTTCTATCTCTTGTATTCTATTGTTGATATTGCATCTATGACCCCTGATTCCTTTCCAAGGTTTTCTATCTCTAAAGTTGTCTCCCTTTGGGATTTCTTAGTTGTTTCTATTTCTGTTTTTAGATCCTGGATGGTTTTGCTCATATCTTTCACTTGCTTGTTTGTGTTTACATGTAATTCTTTCAGAGATTTTTGTGTTTCCTCTTTCATGACTACTACTTGTTGACCCACGTTCTCCTGTATTTCTTTAAGTGATTTTTGTATTTCCTCCTTATTGGCTTCTGCTTTTTGATTCATATTCTCCTGAATTTCTTTAATTGATTTTTGTGTTTGCCTTGTAAGGGTTTCTAATTTTGATCAATTTTCTCCTGTATTTCTTTAAGAGATTTATCCATGTGTTCCACTATCAGCATCCTGACCTGTGATTTTAGATCTATATCTTGATTTTCTGGTGTGTTAGGGTATCCTGGACTTATTGTTGTTGGGGAACTAGGTTTAGATACTGCCATATTGCCTTGATTTCTGTTGGTAACGTTCCTTCATTTGCCTTTTGCTATTTGTTTATTTCTGAACTTATTTGGTCTTGTTATTATTGGTTGATGTTTAAAGCTACTGAGAACCTGGCATTTGGTGCTGCTGTCTCAGAGGGCGTCTGTGTTCCTGAGGTGGAAACCAGAAGATTTCTACCACTGTACTCTGAATTATCTCCTTAGCTCTGCTGGGCTGGATTCAGGTCTCCTCCTGGCTTGCCTCTGGGAGCTTAACTGGCCTCCAATGGTCTCCTCCTGGTTTGCCTGGTTATTCTACCAGGTCCAAGATGATGGCGGATCTCAGAGCTCTGTCTAACTGCAGGAATCCCTGCAGGTCCGGGGCTTCCTGACTGGACTGCTGATGCCTAGGCAGTGGCCCTCTCAGTTGGCAGGGCTCTGTCTGGTTGAGCTGTTCTCCCCAAGATAGTGTCTTATTGTGGAGCTCTGTCTTACCGCGGGACTCTCTGTGGATCAGGAGATCCCCCCCACACCCCTGTTAGGATGCAGGATCCAAGATGGTTTGGATCCTATCTACTGGACCTCCTGCTCCCCTGCCTGCCCAGGCAGCTGTAATGCTGCCCAGCTCCCTGGTGTGGAAGGCACCCATGTAGGCTATACCATGGGAAATCCTTCACTCTGGTGCCCACTCTACCTTGCTAGGTTACCAGCTCCAAATGGTGGCCAGTCTCAGGGCTCTGTCTAACCCTACTTTTCTGGTATACATTTGTATACCTGAAATAAAATAAGAAAATAACATACCTTTATTATTATTCTAATTGAGTTCAATATCCTCCTCTAGCTAAATACCATATAATTTAAATATTTTGTAATTATCCATAGCATAATTTGTTGTGTTATGTTTCTGATTTCTCATTATTTATGATTAGTTTCTAACAATGTTCACCTTTGATATTTTAAAATAATCTTTATGCACTTAAGGACTAAATGAATTTCATGCTTTGGAGTCTAATAATAGTGTCAATGACCCGTCTTTTCTTCAGTAGTCCACTGAAATTATTTTTGGCATTAAACTCAACACACATACACACTTACACACATAGACACACATTTTCTCACAAACAGACACACACACACACACACACACACACACACACACATATCTACCTCTAACTTCCAATGTTTCTCTATAGTTTCTGAGTGTGTCTCTTAAATACTGTTCCTCTTCCTTTTCCTCTTCTTCCTTCTCTTCATCCTCCTCCTCCTCTTCTTTTTCTTCCTATTCTGATGTTTCCTTCTACACATTTTGAGTGGCTAATATTTTAGCTTCACTCTTACAGTTACATTTTCTTTTAATGTTTTAAAACATTGGCAAAAGACTTGTACTTTAGTTCATAAGTTCAAGTTACAGTTTGGAAATTAGGGAAGCTATAGCAGGAATTGAAGTAGGAGAAATAGAGATATGCAACCTGCTGACTGGTTTTCTAACTTCAGATCCTCTAGTATTTATTATGGAGGCCAGAAGAGCCTGCCTAGGGATGGTGGACTACCTATAGCAACTACTAAACAAGGAAACACCCCAAGTCATTCCTGGATTCCAGGTTGATTGAAACAATTCCCAAACATCTTCAGATGACTTAAATCTGTGTGAATTTGATAGTTGTATCTAATTTGGAATGATTCCCTGAGAAACTCTAATTTCTTCCCACATAAATTGTACTTTGTGCACTGAAGCACAGTACTTTAGTCCCTTATCTCTACCCATATCTTCTGGAGTACTCACTGGGCTCTTATAGTCATGTGTATCAACTCCTTTTGAATTAAGTGACCTTACACAACTAGCACTTTGTTCATAATTGCAATAATACAATTACAGTAAGTGTAGTTATTGTGAGCAAAACAATCTATCTTCCTATAATTCTTTTAACACAGAGTGAGCCTTAAATGAATTTCATACCAGTTAGAATCTAAAGTTCATTAAGTAACTCAATGGCACATTCAACAGATACTTAACAAATGCAAGATTTCTCAGTTGATACTCATGATAATATATCATGGTTATTTGTAATATCACCATTTACATACAACTTACTTGCATGACATATTTTTTTGATTGGCTTGTTTTGGAGGTAGGGTCTCAGTATTTAACCATGGCTTGGCTCAAAATTACTATCTTTCCACATTATCCTCCCAAGTGCTAGTTTATATTCACTCACCATAAACATAGAATTTAAAACATAGCTTTTAAATTCAATGACCTTCCATTTTTACTTCCATCTCTCTCTCTTTGTTGTTCTCTCTTTCAGATTGTCTCATTTTTTCTATTTACAGTCTCTTCTAAATGCTATCATGAACACAATGAGCATGAAGAATAAGAATAAGTTTTGTAGGCTGGTCAGCTAAGTGGGTAACATGGACTTGCACAATTATCAAAACAAATTTTCTTCCATTTTACTGTTGTCTACAGTACATATGGAAAGGTTAGAAAGTAAGCTTAGATTAAGACCTATCCTGGAACTTTCCTTTCTTAGCCATTTGTTAACTATTCACTAAAATACATAATAAATTGTGAGATTAATATAGTATTATTGTCATGCAAAACCTATACACATTTATTAGATTTTTCTATATCAAGATAGAGGGGTACTTTGTATGTATGTAGAAACCAAATCAGCATTTCCCTGCTGATAAGTCATAAACAAAAATGAGGGCAGAGTGCTTGTTGAGTTAAAGAGAATATAGTGATGTATTTACTTTTTCATATGTGCTTTATAGGGTTTAGACAATATTCTTAATTTAGAAAATACTAATATATGAATAATCAAACTGTAGCAAGACAAAAAGTCTCAGAGTCCTGAGAAGAATATCCTAGTCATTTCTGACTATGATTTAGATCATGCTCTAATTGAAGCATATATTTTCCAGATTCAGATATTTGTAACATTTGGAATTCTGGTAACTTTTTAGATGGTACATAAACATAAGGGACCCAATGAGTGCCTTGCAAGTCCACCAAGAGGTGGGGTAGATTGTGGGTATTTTAAGGCGATTGGTTGGAGTTTGTTAGTGTCTTTGGTTAAAGAAGAAACAAAGGGAAAATGTTTAAGTTCATGGATCGATCTCTTTTTCCTCTATCTGTAGGTGTAGATTTTTCAAAACCTACATTTAAAAAGCATTGTTAAATGCTTTGTCCTCTCTTCCTGGCTACCATCCACCAGTAGTAGTAGAAAGGAGAAGTTAATAGGATGAAGGAGAATGTGGAACTGTTTAGAGATATCTTTTTGTAGCAAATCCAATCTGTCTTGTCAGGAAATCCACAATTTGCTTTTCCATGAATGAACAGCAGCAGCTGGATTTACTCACAAACTCCATGCATAAATCAGCAATGGCAGTTCAGTCCAGAAGAAATTTCACAGAAGCAACAAGAAGTCACCTGAACATCACCAGAGGCTTTGGGGTTTTTTGTTGCTGTTGTTGTTTTTTGTTGATGTTTGGTTTTTTTTGTTTGTTTGTTTGCTTGTTTTTTTGATGTGTTTGTAAAGTCACAACAAACCAGGACCAGCAGAGAATGGTAAGGCATACCAATAGCACTCAGTGCTGTCAGCTAAGAATGGCCTCTGCATGGCCTAACAATGAGGAGGAATGAATGGCATTGTTTACCAATAATGTCCAGCATTTCTCCCTCTCTACATTTATACCCTTTCCAATCATCATGTGTTCTCTCAAACATCCACTCTTGCAAAACATTACATCCCCCTTTTTCTAGGCTACCTCATGTCTGGTTTTGGGAAACATTCCCCAAGTGTCTGCTTCAGCCAAAACATCCTCTCATAAAACAGTTTGCAGAAAAGCATCACATGACATAAGTAAGTCTCCAAAGAAACAAGGAATTTCTCTTCATCTATTCTTGTTTCTTTCCTCTCTAATGTTAGGGGATAAATCAAAGGGGGGTAAAGAGTGGGAAAATAAGAAGCAAAGAGCAACTCTTATGATTATAAAATATGTTAAAGTAGACAGTTAAATGATTAAAATGTAATGAATGAATTCTTAGTGAATGAAGATGAAGACTATGGAATCCTGAAAGATGGGAAGGATGGTCTAGTCTGTTTGCAAAAATACTAAAATAAACTTACTAAAATATTTTAATAAATTATAACTATAATACAAATAATTCAAAAGTCAATACACTCTGATAACTGAATTTACATTATTATAATACCTAATTAATATTTGCAAATTGTTTTGTAGAGAAAAATATTTTTGCTTTTATGCTTATTTCTTAAGTAGTATGAATGATGCAATAATATGTTTACAACTGACATGCCCTTTTTTAATTATTCCATTTCTAAACACTTTATAAAATGTTCAAAATTATATCATTATAATTGAGGTTAGTGTTATCTAATAGATTTATGCATATGATGACCTTATATTTATGTTATTTTAATGATTTATTTCTATTATTTTTAATTATGTGAATGTGTATATATCCATGTGTGAATATATGCATGAGTACAAGTTCTTGTGAGAAACAGAACTGTCAGATGCCCATGGAAGTAGAATTACAGGAAGAATAAGGTATTTTACTGGAGTTCTGGGAACTGAGTTTGGATCAGAAGTGACAATCTCCACCTCTGCTATACTTATTTTTTAAAAAGGAACCTATAAAACAAAGGAGATGGTAAATGAGTATTAGCATTCTGCACTTTATCTTCAGTCAATAAGAATGCAAATATGTTTTGCTTAAAATGAGATATGTGCTAGGAGTGAGAGTACATGTCTACACTCCCAGCATTTAGGGTCCAAGGCATGAAGATCAGCCAGAACTACATGTTGAGACTGTTTCAAAAGAAAAATGCTTAAAGATGTGTATTAGACAACTCTTTTTTAGGAGTTGGTTCAGAACAAGGGCTTTCAATGTCTCTGATCTCATAAAGGGTAATTCTGTAGCATATTTGTTTGTTTTGTAATTAAAAACAGTAAGACATTAAAAAAATAAACATTTGAGCCAACAAGATTGTTGAGCTTACTGTACAGGACTGATGACCTGAGTTCAACAATTGGATCCCGAGTAAGTGTGAAAGGCCACAGGGGCCTCTGGTTGCCGTGCGTATGCTCTGACATCTGTACAGCCATGAATATGATAAATACAACTCAATGATAATAAATAAAAGTTAAAACATTTTAATAATGAAGAATTAGCCACTGTACTTAGCAATTTTCTATGTCCTGTAGAGAGTATCTTATACTTTCAATGTCCCTCAGAACATCCCTTCTTACCATATCTCAGGATTCTCATAAACACTCAAATCTCTACCACGTCACTTCTATCAATATGCAGTGGATGCTTGCTTCTTGTTTCTAATGGCTTTCTTATCCATTTCATATCAAAGCTGAGATAGAGTGGAAGTACCAGTGTGGCAGTAAACTTCAAGACCTCAAGGTATTCACTGAGAAATTTTCAGATAAGTAAGATTTTGCCCAGAATAGAAACAAGAGCTAAAGCAGGAAGAAAGAATCCTAGGACAGAGTCCAAACCCTGATTCTGCTATAGTGCTTGATAGTCTATTGATAAACCAGGATCTTTTCCAAATGGTGGGGCTTCAGTTTACAAAGTATGAGGATAACTTAACCATGGGACAATAAAAGGTCTTAAGTTTCATTGTCATGAGATCATCCATGACACCTGAGAAGAATTGAAACCATGTGATATATAACAATCAATAAGACTACAGTTGAATATTGACGGTTATGTCCTCTGAGGGACAGAATGCCTCTTTTTGGTGAATGTCTTTTAAGATGTAGAGAGGTTGTGTCCTCTGTTTATTAAACAACAAATACAACAGCAAAACAAATCTACCACCCCCAAAACAAAAACAAACCTAAACAAAACTAAAAAATCCAAAGGTATCAGTGGATTTTCTGACATCTGTGCATTAGTGAAGGGCCTAGAAATCCCCAAAATCACATCTCCACTATCATCTTATTTATATTGTGGCTCTTAACTCTGTGGGAACATCATCAATATCACCAACTTGTAAATATTCATAAAATCTCCTGGAGGTCCACAGTGTAAAGTTCACCATGCAGCTACATTCCAGTTTGGAGCATTGATTTTATTTTATTTGAATTGCTAGTTTGCTTT
This sequence comes from Apodemus agrarius, assembly GCA_964023405.1. Classification (NCBI taxonomy): domain Eukaryota; kingdom Metazoa; phylum Chordata; class Mammalia; order Rodentia; family Muridae; genus Apodemus; species Apodemus agrarius. The sequence continues at coordinate 44,526,066 of OZ030006.1, forward strand.
GCTAATTAAATGTGTGTTGTGCTTAAACCTTCTGTGTTTCTAGAATGAATTCTTTCCTATGAGAAGAAAAGAAAGGAGAGGTTTCTTTAACAAAAAGAATAAAGAGGAGAAAAGAGTGGACACAATACAGCTCTCTGCTGATTTTAAGTACTGTAAGACAGTCTCTGTAGCCACTGAAAAGTTAACAGGACCATCAAGTTCTTCTAACCAATGCTGATGTGCTTTTTTAAAGCTATGAGATCTATATTTCTTTTAATATTTAATTTTTAATTAAGTTAATATTTTAATTTTTTTTTTCGAGACAGGGTTTCTCGGTGTAGCCCTGGCTGTCCTGGAACTCACTCTGTAGACCAGTCTGGCCTCGAACTCAGAAATCTGCCTACCTCTGCTTCACAAGTGCTGGGATTACAGGCATGTGCCACCACGGCCCGGCTTTTAATTATTCTTTTAATATTTAAATGTTATTGTATGTTGTCTTCCCTAGACTTTTTCATTCTCTTGAAGAAAAATTTTTATTATAGACTACTAGAATAAAATGAATTAAAATAAGTATCTTGAGAGAGAAAGACAGTCTATGGTGCTTAGTGATATAAATTGTATAGATTTTACTCTCAAATGATACTTACTGTGGTGGTCTGAGTATAGTGGCCACCATAAGCTCATATTCTTGCATGCTTGGTTGCTATTTGATGCACTATTGGGAGGGATATGAATGTGGCTTTGTTGAGGTAGGTATGGCTTTGTTGGCAAAGGAGTATCACTTGGAATGGGCTTTGAGCTTGGATCTCTGATCCCTGGAGAGCAGGAGACAAAACTCTTAGCTACTTCTCCAGTGCTATCCCTGTCTGTTTTACCCCATGATAATGGTGTAAGCCTCTGAAACTGTAAGCAAGCTCCCAGTTAAGTGCTTTATAAAAATGAAAGTTGCCTTGGTCATGTTGTCTCGTCAAACAAATATAGTAGTGACTAAGTCATTTGAAAGACAGACACTCTTTTAAATATTATGGCTTCACAAATTATTTTGTTTGGTTTTATTCTTTCTTAATAAGATTAGATAAAGCTTATCTTAAAATGTTCACATTTAAAAGGCAATGAAGAAACCTTGTATAAGACATATTATATATATGTTCCAAAACACACACACAAATGCACACACACACACACACACACACACATATGCACACACATATGTGTATGTTTATACACACACACACACACACACACATATATATATATATATATACATACATACTTACATACATACATACATATATACATACAAACACGAAGACAATGACTTTTAGAAATCCCTGTAAGTGACTTAGTTAATTGAGTTCATAATTAATATATGATTAATGAGCCATGATTTCTGGTATTTTACTGGCCTCAACAGGTAATATTTCTATCCTTAAATAGGTGAAAATAAAAACATGCAAATATGATAGATACCTGCTGATCACAGCAGAGTATTAAAGAATTTGAATAAGGTTGTAATCCACTCTTAAAATATACAGAGAAGAGCAATTTTTGTAACTGAGGGCCAGAGTCTTTCAATTTCACAAATTGCTCTATGAATTGAGTTGTTCACTGACATTCTGTGTTGGCATGTGCTCCCAAGCCTATCAAACGCTGAATTCATTATCCACGAAATCCTCATACTTCACATTTTTTAGATGTGCATGGGCTATCATTTTTTAGCAGCCAAGTGTGAAACAGTTAGGAATATGTAAATAATGAATTAGTTAGGATTGAACTAACTCATCATGAATTGAGATTAATTAAATTACTTAGTTTTGCATCATCTTGCCAACACCACAGGGAGTAGAGTAGTTAAACACAGCAAGGAAATAAGCTGTGAGAGAAATGGAGAACAAGTATGATCATCTATAAACAAGGAAAATTGTCTACAGCAATTATGATTTGAAGTTCCCCTAGCATCAAGAACAACTACAAACCACCTCTCTGTTTCATCTTAATCAAAGGAGACCTAAACACAACTTTATTTGAATCGGTGTAGGGGAATACCAGAACAGGGAAGTGGGAAGGGGTGTATGGGGGAACAGGGGGAGGGAAAAGGGCATGTGGGACCTTTGCGGGGTGGGGAACCAGGAAAAGGAAAATGAACTGTAAATATAGAATATATCCAATGGGGGGGGAAGACTGGCAGTCAATTTGAAAATAAGTAGCTATATACAGATTTGGTGGGATATAGAAAAAATATAAATAATATATGATTTATTTTAAAAATTTGAATTTTATTTTAATTTATTGTATGTAAGTGTGCCTGTATATGGTTGCTTTCTTGCATCTAGGGTTCAAGTTCAGATTGGCAGTTTTGATGACAAAACCACTATACATGAAACTACCTTTTATGCCCAAAGTCTATTATCTTTAATGCAATATTGTAAAATAAATGGAGGCTATCTTTATCCTTTTAAAGGAAATTTTTCTAAATACATTCTCTATATCAAAGCTTTGCTAATTAATAACATGTGTTTTCTGCTTTGTTTTATTTGTATGACTATAATATGTAGCCTTTAAGTTTTGAGAATTTGACTTTATTTTTATTATATTTTAATTTGTTTTTATGTGTGCATGTGCACTTCTATTATACTGTGCTCATGTGAAAATTCAGAAAACAACCCACAGTAGTCAGTTCTTTTCTTTCATCATATCTGTCCCAGCGACCAACCTCAGGTAGTCAGGTAAATGAAAGGCATCTTTACTTACTGATCCATCTGACAGCCTTTTAGAAAAGTTTAGTAGATAAATATCTAAAGAAAGAATTCTTGAAATGAACTGGGCATGTAACTCAGTTGCTAATGTTGGTGTAGCATGAATGAATAAGAGGGTACACATTAAACCTTCATCCCAGTTTACCATGTATAGGGTCAGGAAATTGAAGGTTATCCTTGGGTACACAGCAAGGTTGAAGACTTTCTGCACGCTACCTGATAACCTACCATAAAAAGAATTCTTCAAGAAGCTGGAGAAGAGGACAACCTGATAGGAAGACAAGTAGTCCCAAATGACCTGGACCCTTGAAATTTCTCAAACATTGAGCCACCAACCAGGCAACAATCACTAGCTGGCCCAAGTCCCTCAGCAATGCAGAGGACTGCATGGTCTGGCCTCAGTGAGAGTAGACAAGCCCAACCTGAGAGACATGACCCTCCAGGGACTGGGGAGGCCTGGCAGGGTGGGAGGTGGGAGTGGGATATCCTCTTAGAAACAGGGGGAGGAGGAATGGGATGAGGATCTGTGGGAGAGCAGACCAGGATGGGGATAATTACTGGTTGGTAAAAAAAAATAAAAGTAATCCAAAAAAAAAAAAATAGAAAAAATGATTCTTGGAATGGATGGACTGAATGTCAGAGCATTATCTTCATGGAAATGTTGTGACCCTTAGGAGCCACTATGGAAAGTCATGCCAGTTGGACCTCTGCTTGTGAAATGAGCATCTATTTTTGTAGTGTACTGAGGCTAACTTTCTCCATGTCTTCTACTTGTCTGACTGATATTAGTACTCTTAAGCTACTCAATCATTTCCTCCGCTTCCTTGTATACTTCCTTAATTTCTCTGATCTCCAATTGTCTCTTATTTCATGTGAGGAGTAACAGGAGAAAGCACTGGTTTTTCCTTGTTGTTGTTATTATTGTTGCTGTTCCTGTGATTGTTTTCTATTTTTTTATAAAACATTTTAAATTAAAAATTACATTGTGAATTAAATTTGCCTTATTAATTAAAATGTATGGTAAACCACTGAATTAGACTGAGCTCTTTTGCTAGAGCCAAACAGAATGACTAAATTATGAACTAAGTACATACTGTTTTAAAAAAAATTGAAAAATTACAAACAACACAGTCTAAAAATAAATAAATAAATAAATAAATAGCCAAGCAACCATGATAATGTGGTTCAGCATGTTTTAAGAGACACTAGAAAAGTATCTTGGACTAACTTGATGTTAACTAATTAGAGTTAAGCTCTCTGCTGTTTCCCTCTTCCTACTCATGCTATCTTTTGAAGTATTACGTTTCCTTTTCCTGTGGAGTGCCTCTGCATCTTGTAGATGTGTTGATGTGCAGGTCAGGGGATGCTTTTCTTAATATGTCAACTAGATACTGTTGTCATAAATGAAGAAGGAAAAAAAGTACAAAATGGCATTTCTTTCATGAATTAACAGTGAAAGGGTAGACTGGGAGAGGGATAAACTCTGAAGTGTAAATATAAATGAAATAAAACTAAAAATGAAACTGTACATGTTTTAATGTCTAAGCCGGTTTCTAATGTAGCATTGTAAGATTTTCTCTGGATAATGCATGTCTTACATATTATAAGTTAAGTGTCATTTTGCTGTTGTTGTTCTATATGATCTAGAGAATGAACCATGATAGCCACACTTTAGCTTTGGGCTTTGGTAACTTGAGATTATTCAGTAGTTATAACCTGAAGAGGTGGGAGTACAGGGACAGAGGGAAAAAATGGGTGTTTAAATCATAAAGTAGAAATTGACTGGGGAAGTTCTGTTAAAGCAGCAGCCACCTGGAGGTCACAACAAGTCATCTCTGGGCACAACAATTTCCTCTCCTATAAAACATTCTGGTAAAATAATACATAGTGGTAGATATAGATGATGTGTTTATAAAAAGATTAAGAGAGGAGGAATATGTTTTGATGGAGGTGTTGTCAGGTATGGAGAGAAGGGGTGCCTCCACGGATCCATGCTGAGTCATCCCTCACCCCTCCCCTCTGCCCCAGGGACCAGCCACAGGACAGATGGACAGTATAATATAGAATAGAGTTTATTCATAGCATGGGAAAGGGGAGGTGAAAGGGTAGTATAGGCAGAGGATGGCAGAGAGAGACAGAGACAGAGAGAGAGACAGAAAGAGAGAGAGAGAGAGAAAGAGAAAGAAAGAAGAGAAGAGAAGAGAAGAGAAGAGAAGAGAAGAGAAGAGAAGAGAAGAGAAGAGAAGAGAAGTAGAAGCAGCGGGCCATGAGCATGTGAAGAGATGGGGGAAGAGAATGGGGAGAAAGAAGGAAAGGGCAAGGGGTCAGAGCAGGAGCTAGAAGGCAAGAACAAGAGAGAGAGGAGGAGGCTAATAGCCCATTTTAAAGTGAGTCAGGCATACCTATCTGCTGCCAGGTAACTGTGGGAAGAGCATACCTGGCTGTTGCCAGGTAACTGTGGGCCAGAGCTTAGACAAAATGCTAGCACTAGAGGAAATATCCAATACCAGTATGTACAACATTCAAGAGAAAACAACCAGGGAACTTGAGGACATTGGCTAGAATTCTCCACTGAGATTTCTCTATGTGGTTGTGCTTCCTCATGACTGAACTTCCATTCTCTTCCCTGGCAGGGATGTTTATATCATGGGTTACATATGAGTAACTTATTTTGGAAATAGTTTACCTTCTAGCTATTCTTAAGGGCATATGTTTATTGTTGGGCCATTTCATTGTTCTATTTAGTCCTTGCTGTGGAGTTCATTCATCTCTAGACAAGGACTCATAGAGGACACTTGAATCAAAAATACTTACATATGAAGTGTTGGGTGAAGAAAGCCTGGTTACAGAACTTTTCAGTGAACTCAAGCAGAACATTACAATTTTTCAAAACAATGCATTATCTCTTATCTTGTTTGTTTTATTTTTTTTTAAGAAATATTTTCAGGTACAAGTTGGAGAAAAAGGTAGATTTAAACATAAATATTCAATTTTGACATTGTCTAAAATACTAGCATATATTTAACATTTCTTTTCTTTTTTATATCTGTGTAAGATGTCTGTGTTGATTTACTTGTATAAGTACAGATGTATCCATGTGTTCTGTGAGAGAACTTTTCTGGGGGAAGTAAAATAACTGTCTACATGCCTCAAATATGGAGCTGATGACAGATCATAATGTCACATAAGTTCACTTAATTTGCATAAGTTCAACATTATGTAAATATGGGTGAAGGATTATGCAAGCAAATAACAATGACACAGATATCTACATAATCAAATTCCACCACAACATGGGAGACAGCTCACAAAAGCTGGAAGCCTAAAGTCCATTGAACAACCATCAGACAGCTTACAGTTTGGAGAGTTTCCTTTCCAGGTGGCTCCTTTGGTATTATTTATTTTCAGGTAGTTTGTCTAGTCTTTACTGCTTTCAGAGTGTTTGTATTGTTCCCTCTGTCTAAAGAGCAGCTGTGCCTTTCTCAGATATTTCTTCGCTGTATGTCCCTTCTGAGAATGACACTCAGTAATATTTATTGTTTACTCTGGGGAAGGATAGGCCTAGTGATGCTGAATGTTTTTAGGGATTTTTGATATCTATTTTGAATCATTTGCTTTCTAGGTTACAGAGATTCCTACAGAATGGGATGTTTTAATCAAAAAGGAATCTGCTGCACAAGAACATGCCAAGGCCCATATGTGGAGATAAGAGAACAACCTCAGGAGATCCTCATATTAGACTTGCTTTTGAGTAGGATTTCTTTGGTTGCTTGCTGGTAGGTATGCCAGGCTAGCTGGAATGGGAGTGTCCAATGATTCTCCTGTGTCCAGCCCATTTACCATAGAAATATTGAGATTACAAATACATCCTCTAGGGGCCTGGTTTACCTGGATTCTTTAGATTCAAATATGTTTTCATATTTCAACTACAAACATATTAGCATTGTACCAGTACACTGATAGGTTATTTCTCTGCAGGTGAAACGAATCAATTCAAGCTGGACTAGAGTATATTAAAGGCATGGTTATTGGAAATCTACTCTCAAGGAAGTACACTGGCCCCAATGAATGATGCCACCAGATGGGAGAGTCACCTTTGAGGGAAAGGACAGGGAGGAGGAGGGAGGGGAGAAGAGGGAGGGAGAGGAGGGGCAATGGGAGTGAGAGGGGGAGGGAGGGGAAAGAAAAAGAAGGAAAGGGTGCATGTACAGAGAGAAGGGGAGGAGAAGAAGAAAGACAGGAGACCAGAATGTCTGAATTACATAGGGAGGAGCCTCTGTGGTAAGAGTAGCCTGCTGCTGTTCTGGAAAGTTGAAGGTGGTAGCAGGGTGTTCCAAGTAGGGACCGAGGGGTGCTTAGAGAACCTGGAGGCCAGGACTGCTTTGATATGTGAACTATGCACCTTAGTTCCTTGTCCACTGGTCCCCAAAACCAAACACATCTCAAAGTTCTTATATTTACATTGTTTTAGTTACATTTGAACAACAATGTAAGAACTTTACCTCTCAAAATAGGATGAACACATTGAAAATTTGCCATGTTTGTTTATTTTAATATATTAACAGAATAATGATTTCTTCATAGATGAGATGAAGGGAAGATTTTCTTAACTTACAGCCTGAATATTTTAGTAAAGAATATACATGAAGGGACTCATGGTTCCAGGTACATATGGAGCAGAGGATGGTCATATCTGGCATCAATGAGAGGGGAGGTCCTTGGTTCTGTGGAGGCTTGATACTCCAGATTAGGGGGCTGCTAGAGCGGTGAGGAGTGAGCGAGTGAGTCATTGGAGGAGCACCTTCATAGAGGCAAAGAAAACAGGGGTTGGGATGGGAGATTGTGGAGGGCAAACTGGGAAGGGGGATATAATTTGACATAGATGAATAAAATGATTAATAAAAATAATAGGCTTCAATTGAAATAAAACTATATCACGTTCTCCTTTCCCATTTTATATTTCAACTCTTTTCACAGTACCCCTCATTCTCAAATTGATAGCTTCTTTTGTCTTTGAATGTTACATATATATTGCACACACACACACATACATTCACACACAGACTACACTATATATGTACACATACGACATAATATATTAAATACTACATACATACCACACACTTGCCACACACATATGACATATAGACCACAGGGACACACATACTCTCTCTCTCTCTCTCTCTCTCTCTCTCTCTCTCCCTCTCTCTCTCTCTCTCTCTCTCTCTCTCTCTCTCTCTCTCTCTCTCTCTCTCTCTCTCTCTCTCACACACACACACACACACAAACACACACAAACATGCATGAACAAATTATATAAATACAATCTGCTGATTGTGTTTTGATTATTTATGTATAATTGGTTCAGGGTTGACCGGACTATGGTGAACAGCATAAACTTTAATGGATACTGGTGGGTTTATTTATATTATCTGTTTTTAATCCCAGTTAAAAATAACAAATGATTTTATGATCAATCAATATTAAGATGATCATTTTATTGAGTTTATTTCATTAACAAAGATAAAGTAAATAGTTTATTTTCTGAGTTATTTTTTTAGTTCAAGAGTCTCAGACTAGTACAATGTTCCTTTGCACAAAATCAACATTGCTCAATAGAGAATCAGTTATTTGAAAATAGCTTTTGTATCCTCTCTTTAATATCATTGTGTTTTTGTAGCTAACTGGAAAGTGGTGTTGAATAGCAATGAGAATTATCAGTTCTGTGGGCATAAATCCAGGCTTTAAATTTAATAGTTGAATTAAGTATACTACATATGGATGAAGATTTACTATAAAATTCCATTATCCCTGACTCTAGAAGATTGATATATTCTTGGATATCATTAATAATGCCATGCTTTTTATGCATTTCAGTGAAAAATGCTATTTTTGCACTGTTTAATATTTCTTTTTCTTTCATTCTCTATAGAGCACACATTCAACATTTAATACTGGAATGCACAAGTTTACGATGCACACTATAGCATTTCATTTTTCATAATTTGATGAGTGATCAATTTGAAAGGGCTTGCCATTCTTCTTTGCTGTAATATACAATGCATTAAAAGTTCAGTACTTTAAAGTTATTAGAAGTGATACTCATCAGAAAATAGACATTTATCATCTTGTTAGCCCTGTTGTAACTCTTCACTATCTCTGCTCCTGTATATGTCTTGGTACCCTGACTCTGATCCACAGTTTCCTTGCCATTTCCTCTCGTAGGACTTACAGTGAGTTCAAAAGGAAGATGTAGACTTAAATGAAGCACTCCCTTTGGGGATTTTTACTATACTGTAATTTGAAATGATGGAATATATATTTTAAAGGAGTTTGAATGAAAAAGAGAGGGCATAAAAATCACATGGGAATAAAAGGAAGCTTCACACAAAGTGAACTAAATGACAGGAGAGAATGGGACATTCTGCCCTTCTCTTAATGTTTCCAATATAATATTTTGTAAGTATGGTGCTGAAGCTGAATAAGAGTTTTAAAGCTGATTTTCTGTGAGTTCTATGACCTTCTAATATTGCCCCACAAATGAATAGTCAGAAAGACAAATGAATCCTTTTTATTTTTCATGATATAACTGTGCATGGAAAACTCGTGAGGACTTTTCTAAAAGCTTGTTATTACAAGCTTTCTTTGAACATTAAATAATATTTTAATTGCTCTTTGAACACTTTCATTTAAACAACACTATAGCCTTTTGATTTATCTGTATTCCTTTTTAAAAAAGTAAGAAGGACAAAAGAATAAAAAATGGAAGACATAAATGGAAATGAAATGAAAAATGTGAATATTTTTTCGAGTGAGTTGTAAAAGTGCTGAGACAACTATATCTTCTTATATTTTTCCTCCTTCAACATAGAGGAACTGTGAGCATTCTCCTATGATGCTTATTATGTTCATATCATCAATTATTCTTGGAGCCAAGAGCATGTGGGATCCACTTCCTTCCTTGAACCATATTAACTGACTTGAGTGAGTTCAAGTAAGATATAGGAGCCATGAACATTATTCTACAAACTGTAACAAGATTTTTATCCTGTAATTCACTTTATTATATTGAAACAAATGAGACTCTCATTGGATTAGTTTTCTTCTCCACAATTCCTTTAACCAAGCCAAGATCCACTACTATCCACTATCATTGGCCTGACTTGCCGGATGCATGTAGCTGCCCTAGCCTAGCTGCCTTGAGAGGCAGTGTCATAAGTATTTTTTGTTTGTTTTTTGTTTTGTTTTGTTTTGTTTTGTATTTTGGCTAAGTCTGTGACTCCTGGGGCCCAATATGTCTTCCTTGGATTCCTACAGGCAGTGGAACATTCAGGCCTCTTTTTGTTTCTCTGTATATTTCTTCATAAATAAAGAAGAAAGGAAGCTTGACAGGACAATTGACTTTGGATATTAATCTTGTGTGTCCAGTGTAGCTTTTAAACATTATTATATCCTGGCAACTACACTGTTGTGATCCTGGCATAGGTCATTATGATAAAGCTATTAAAAAGTCTGAGCCGTGCGTGTTGGCGCACACCTGTAATCCCAGCACTTGGGAGGCAGAGGCAAGTGGATTTCTGAGTTCGAGGCCAGCCTGGTCTACAGAGTGAGTTCCAGGACAGCCAGGTCTACACAGAGAAACCCTGTCTCAAAATAAACAACAACAACAAAAAAAGTCTGATTGTCATAGTCTCAGTCGTGCTGTGGCCCCTTCAACCAGCCTAGTTTAATTTTCATGACAATATCAGGTGACCTTGGCCTGCTGAGGATGCATTGGCACTTAAACTAGATGTTTTACTTTTTTCCGAGAACTAAATTTATAATGTTCTTAATTAAAGTTTGAGAATGATAGTAAGAATATGCATAAAAGAACATATCTACATTAAAATAATATGAGCCAATGCAAAAAGGTGTCATGGACTTGAAAAACAGCAAGGAGAGAGGGAAATGGCAAAATTGGAGGAAAATAAGAGAGGAAGAAATGACACAATCATATTATAATATCAAAACTAAGAGAAATAATAAAATAGTGTCTTCTTTTATTTTCTCCTTTTTTATCACCTGTTTCTACTGGCTTTGTTTAAATGTATCCTGTTTTCCTCATGTTATATAAATCTGTTTCTTCATGATTCTTCTAAAAGCATAAAACACACTTCTAGTGCTAATATCTACATCTCAACTCTATCTTTAGAGAGATTTTTAATAAAGAAAGTATAAAGTATTCCCAGAATATTTATGGACCTCAATATGCATTGTCAATGAGTAAGGTTTTTTTAAGTGTACATGGTGCTCTTAATTAGTACAGTTAATGCTTTGTAATGAAGAAAACCCAGGCGAGGTTCTAGGACTCTACTCAAGTACTGTTTTTTGTTGCTGTTGTTGTTAAAATATTCTTTTCATAGAATTTAATATATTCTGATTAGGAGTTCCTCCATCTCCTCACAGATCTCTCCCACCCGTCTCTCTGCCTCTCTCTGTGTCTCTCTCTCAAACAGGCAAATAAAATAAACAATAAACCAGAATAATCAAATAAACCAACCAACAAACAAAAACAAAGAAAAATAATATGAAGTCCCCACAGAGGCCTGGTCTCCAAGCAAGCGAATATCCCAAGGGGCTTTTGTCAGTCTTTCTCAGATTGTTAACTGCACGGAACATTTTCATGTAAAGAGCTCTGAAAATGAAAATCATTGTGATTTCAGTTAAAAATAAATAAGCCATAATATCCAGAAATATTTGCATTCTCTTTCATGTGTAAGTTGAAAATGAACGTTTTGAAAAATAAATCCTAATTGAAGTTTTAAGCTACCTTTTTGTTTTATTATAATATAATAATGTCATTTTGTACCACTTTTCACTCAATACCTTCTGTGTACTACCTTCCTTTCAAATCCACAACTTCTCTTATTTTAAATGTTACTACCTACATATATTGTGTATGTAAGTGTATATTTTATAAATGTATAAACATATATACATATGTTATTTGTAAATGCACATATATAACCTATTCATTCTGGGTAATGTTAAAATATGAGTAAGAGTGCAAGTCTGATCACTTAGTGGTAGATAATTTTTAGAGGATCTATAAACTCAGTGAACACCTTTGTAGAATAATGTAACATAGAACTTAATATATAATGTTTTATCTCATAGGTTGATAAAAATTTAGGTAATTTTCATTAGCCTTTCAAAGCCAAATAATAACAGGAGAGTTTGATGTTTATCTCTCAATTTTCAGCTCATTGAATTTTTTGCCCACTCTACAATCTACATACATAAACTGCTATAAAAACAAAAACAATTTTTGCATAACAAGCACTGAGTGTTTTATGTTTTCTTTCATAATTTGAATTAATTGACCTTACACAAACATGCTACAGTGCCTCCATTTGTGGTGCAACTTAGAGTTCTACCTGTAAATCTTTAAAAGTAGTCATTGAAAGTGTGAATTCTTAATTGTATTAATAATTGTTTTCTTTCTTATATTAAAAATGGTAGACTGGTACATGTGATTTATATAGTCATTAATTCCTAAATTGAGAACACTTTCCTTTAATAGGTAGAAACACTAATGAACAAAATGACAAAGTTTATAATCAAAAATTAAGATGTGTAAATACATTTCTGAGACAATGAACATATTTGGAGTATGTTGAAGAATAAAGAATAGCTAATAAGGTCACATCTTGTTTCATATTTTGGGTATATGTGAAGCCCAAAAGAATTGATTAGCTTGTGAATCAGACTTTCCAAAAGGCCCTGAATTATGGGATATTGTCATTATATACTAAGTACGGAGAGAATAGAGATGCTGAAGACAAGGGGAATATATAAAATATGTATTAAAATTTAGCTGTCCTATCTCCTTTCCTTCCTCTGCATGTTGTTCAAAGTCACACATATACATGTGTGCATGTGTGTGCATGTACACACACATGCACACATGCACACAAATATGCACACACATATGTATACACATATACATACAATATGGAAGTTGAGGCTTGTTCTTAGTGAAATCATTAGAGATACTGTTTCTATATTCCTCTATATAGGTCCCATTTAATTATCTAACTTACTATAATCAGAAATCTCTTTCAATTATAAGTCTTTCAAATGTAATCTATGTGGTGTATAAATGGGAAACAATGATACTTCATGAGTTGTACAGAGATATTGATATGCCAAACTAATTTTAGCATCTATGTATTCACTTCTACACAAGTTTAATTTTAAAAAAATATATTTATATTCATTATTATTTATGTGTATGCATCTTTGAGTGTCTATAAAATTGCATATGATGATACATGTGGATGTGAGAAGGGGGCTCATATTCCTTGGAGTTGGAGTTACAGGTATTTGTGAGATGCTCAGAGGAGGTACTCAGATCCAATCTCTTTTGCTTGTGATAGAGCCCTCTTAACTGTCTAGCCATTTTTCCATCACCTTTAATCATAATCAGATAGCATTATTACGTATTCACTATAGCCACATGCATTTATAATTAGATTCGATTCTTTAAAGTTTTGTCTCTTTAGAAAAATGCCTCACCATGTGCAGTCTAATTTTATAAATAGACTTTAAGTAATTTTTACACATAATCCACAGAGTTGTCTTATGATCAAATAAAATCCCCCACTTAAAGTACTTGATAAACCGCATCTGGCACTAGATTGGTTCCATCTATATATGTCATGTTTTATTTTTTTTCTTGATTACTTCTTTTATTGGTATATGCTAGAATAACATTTATAATTGGTGAGGAACATTATAAATCATTAAAAGAGATAATACTGATAGTCAATCCTACTAATCATTTTGCTTAAATAGATTTCTGGTTTATGGCACAGCTTACTACAGATTTAGTCTCTGCTACTTATGTCAACGTGTCTTTTAAATCTACATTTCCCAAATGTCTATTTAATATATATTAAGCATTCAATAATTTGATGAAATCTATAAAAATATATAATAAAATGCTTTTCCATATTTAAAGTCTTAGATCATGTTTATTAACATGCTTCATCTAAAATCCCTTCTGTATTTTTTACAGAGTACAATTTATTGTTTTTCTTCCATTGACTTTGCACAAATCTATATAATAATCTAGGCATTAAAATTTAGTAGAAAAACACTGATAATTATAGCTAGCTTCTATTTGGTAGGTTTCTTTTTTCTCCTTCAAATGATTTTTGTCCAAAAATGCTTTCAATATTCACTTTCATGGCAATGGAAATGCTGCCACAGTGTTCCCAAGATGCTGTCAATGCGACTTTGTAGTAAATAACATTATAATGTCAATGTGTGACTAAGGAAGTGACATGATGTCAAGGATGCACTCAGTGTGGGTGTATCATAAATTCAAAAGAAAATGCATATTTATAGAGACCTTCTTAGGATGTCAAAAGCAAGTAATGCAGATGTTATATGACTAGGAGAAAAAGCTCAACTCAGAAACTTTGTAAAAGATGGTGTAAATTCTACTTAGTAATGACAACTTCAAGTTATGATACTCAAGGTATTTTCAGACTATGAGACTGTATTATATCTCCAATGGAAATCAAAAGGGATACTGTCTGAAGAGGACATGCTAGATCCTGAAGTAGTCAATGCATATGGAAAATGCAATGATAATCATGTCATCTTGACAGGATTTATAATCACCAGGGTAACAAGTCTCTGGTGATGCCTGTAAGGGATTTTAATTTGGTTGTTTTGGTAAAAAAAAAAAATATGTCCATAGGCACAATATCTCAGAATGTAAGAAAACTGCTGACATATTAACAGCATTTGTGTCTCTGTTCATGTGACATGTTGTTACAAGCTCCTGTCTTGCCCTATTCAAACTATAAAACAAATAAGTTCTTCCCTCCTTCCTTCCTTCCTTCCTTCCTTCCCTTCCTTCCTTTTTCTTTCTTCTTTACTTCCCATCTTTGCTCACTTCTCTCCTTCCTTTCTTCCTCCCTCCCCTTTCCTTCCTTCCTCCCTCCCTTCTCCTTCCTTTCTTCATTCTTTTCTTTCTTCCTTTCATTCTTCCTACCTTCTATCCATCCTTAAGTTGCTTTTGTCATGTATTTTGTTGCAATATTTAATGCAGACCACACACACTCTCACTTTTTGTAGCCATACTACATAATTTCTTCTTTTACAAGAGTGGAATTCTTAGCTAGTTGTTATCCTTCGGACTGCTCCATTTGGAGAATCTTTTCCAATGTTAATTCAGAATGGGAATGAATTTGACCCTTTGGAAATACAAGTCTAAAGGTATTAATAGAGAGATGGATGTAAACTCAGCTAGTACTAAGATTTCTATTATTAATCACTTGGCTTAAAGCTGGAAGTATCAGTGTTAGTTGACAGTATAACATACCAAACATTTTTGTGTATCTGTCTGCTTGTTTCCTTCTCACATGTACACCTTCTAACCTTGTGGATCTCTGCTTTCACTTTTTTTTTCTGAATTCAGTTTCGCAGGATAGGCACTCACTATATATGACACACAGTTCTTAAACCCACAATATTCTTTCTGTACAAACATGTTCAACCTTGAATTCTAATTCTACCAACCTTTAAGGCAGTAAGTTTGGTTTGTTGTTTGGCTGACAGGTTTAGAAATTAAGTTGAAATGAGTTCTACCTTTAAAAGACTCTGTTTTCTTTATCCATAGAACTTTTATTTTTCTTTTAGCTCTAGGCACTGACAATAAACATACTAGTGATAATAGATACCACCTGCTGTTGTAGTGCTTAAAATTGTCTGTTGGGAGAGATGAGACTGTCAACCATTACAAGGAAGCAGGTAATATGCTATATCTGAGAATTATAGAAGCAAGACACAATACAAGGTTATGGCACCCATGGGTTATTGTCTTCATTGCCATCCCAGTTAAAGTTCTTACAATTGCAAAGAAAAGGAAGTTTTGCTCCAGAGAATTGAAGGCAATTTTATGAAAAATAGTAAAAATGAACCCAAGTGTGTGAGGGGCCCCTGGATCTCCCATACCAAGGAATCCCTCAGGCCTCTATGTCTACCTATCACCACTCCATAAGTCTATGTGGCATCTCATTTCCATAGTCCCATCTGTTTCATGCTGTGCTTTAATCATCTACCACTAATGTCTCTGCTGTGTAAAAAAAAAACTCTACAAGAATATCACAACTCACTTTATCCCTACATCAACTGTAGGACCTAATATCACCCCAACATTCTTCTTTTTTATTTCTAAGTGGAACCCATCTTGAAAACGGAGGGAGCAATTCCTAGGCATTTTACTATCATTTTGCCCTTTTGGAAGATGGCAGGTTTAAGCGTTGCATGTCATAACTCATTGGCTAATGTGTGCCTTTTCTCCTCTTATAGTTGAGATTACATCAGAAGATTACAATGGACATGCCTGATGAATCTCTTTACTTTTTAACACTATCCTAACATCTTACCACCATTATAATAGAGTAATATTTTATGTCATGGGGTGAATTCTGTAAACTGGACAGTGAGTACATGCTGCCAGTGGAGACAGAGTCAGGGGTAGTTGCAATGAGATAAAGACTACAATGAACAGATAACATTGCAGAAGACTTGTAGATTTAGGGTCACCATGTACCTAGTTATTTGAAGGTAATTCCACCAGAAAATATGAAAAATCATCAGGTCAGCAGCAGCTTAAATAATGTTTAAGAGAAAAAAAACATGAACAAAGAACAACAGTTATCTTAATCCAACACTCCTCCAAAGAACAATAAAAATGACACCCTTTATTAAAGTACTACTAATTAAAATGACAGTATTTTATTTATGTTTGGTTCAATACATATTTTCTTTTTGCCTCCTGACTAAAAAGTTAATTTTAAAGCCTGGAAAATGTTGCACCATCATTATGAATAAATTCAAGTGCATTCATTTATCATGAACATTGTATCTTAAATGAATCATATAGGTCAGAGATGGAGATAGTTACAATGGCTGATGACAGAATCAATGAGGAGAAGAAAAAACACTGAAATCCTGACATACAATATGGCTAATAGATTGACCTTCCTATATTACAGCTGCCTTCGTTGTCTTGCCTTCCTTACTAATCCTTTTCCAAACAAAATTTCAGTAGATGACAGAATCTATTCACAGAAAATATCCATTGACACAGAGAATATAATAAATATAATAAAAATATAATAAGGACCTAGGAATAAAATAGAAGAGGAAACTAAATGTATATCTATAAAATGTCAACATAAACAATGACACAAGTGACAGGAGAGAATCAGGATTTTGAGAGCAGACATCAACTGGGGAAGACCCTTGAAGACATGGGCACAGGGGAAAAGTTCCTGAACAGAGCACCAATAGCTTATACTCTAAGATCAAGAATTGACAAATGGGATCTCATAAAATTACAAAGTTTCTGTAAGGCAAAGGACACTGTCAACAGGACAAAACAGCAACCAACAAATTGGAAAAAGATCTTCACCAACCCTACATCTGACAGAGGGCTAATAGCCAAAATATTCAAAGAACTCAAGAAGTTAGATGCCAGAGTACCAAATAACCCTATTAAAAATGGGGTACAGAGCAAAACAAAGAATTTTGAAGAAACCTGAAGAATTTCGGATGGCTGAGAAGCACCTTAAGAAATGTTCTCAATATAGAAAAAATGGCCATCTTGCCAAAAGCAATATACAGATTCAATGCGATCCCCATCAAAATCCCAACTCAATTCTTTATAGATCTAGAAAGAGCAATTCTCAAATTCATCTGGAGCAACAAAAAACCCAGGATAGCTAAAACTATTCTCAACAATAAAAGGACTTCTGGGGGAATCAATATCCCTGACCTTAAACAGTACTACAGAGCAATTGTGTTAAAAACTGCATGGTATTGGTACAGCAACAGGCAAGTGGATCAATGGAATAGGATTGAAGACCCAGAAATGAACCCACAGACTTATGGTCACTTGATCTTTGATAAAGGAGCCACAACCATCCAGTGGAAAAAAGATAGCCTTTTCAACAAATGGTGCTGGTTCAACTGGAGGTCAACATGCAGAAGAATGCGAATTGACCCACTCTTATCTCTTTGCACTAAGATCAACTCCAAGTGGATCAAGGACCTCCACATAAAACCAGACACACTGAAACTATTAGAAAACAAACTTGGGAAGACCCTGGAGGACATAGGCACATGGGGAAAGTTCCTGAACAGAACACCAATAGCTTATGCACTAAGATCAAGAATTGACAAATGGGACCTCATAAAATTACAAAGTTTCTGCAAGGCAAAGGACACTGTCAGAAGGACAAAACGACAACCAACAAAGTGGAAAAAGATCTTCACTAACCCCACATCCGACAGAGGGCTAATATCCAATATATACAAAGAACTCAAGAAATTAGACCCCAAAGAACCAAATAACCCTATCAAAAAATGGGGTACAGAGCTAAACAAAGAATTTTCACCAGAAGAAATTCGGATGGCTGAGAAACACCTTAAGAGATGTTCAACATCATTAGTCATCAGAGAAATGCAAATCAAAACAACCCTGAGATTCCACCTCACACCAGTCAGAATGGCTAAGATTAAAAACTCAAGAGACAACAAATGCTGGCGAGGATGTGGAGAAAGAGGAACACTCCTCCACTGTTGGTGGGATTGCAAAATGGTAAAACCGCTCTGGAAATCAGTGTGGCGGTTTCTCAGAAAATTGGGCATGTCACTTCCAGAGGACCCTGGCATACCACTCCTGGGCATATACCCAGAGGATTCCCCTGCATACAATAAAGACACATGCTCCACTATGTTTATAGCAGCCTCGTTTATAATAGCCAGAAATTGGAAGGAGCCCAAACATCCCTCAAAGGAGGAATGGATACAGAAAATGTGGTATATTTATACAATGGAATACTACTCAGCAATTAAAAATAATGAATTCATGCAATTTGTAGGTAAATGGTTAGACCTGGAAAATATCATCCTGAGTGAATTAACCCAATCACAAAAGAATGCACATGAAATGCAATCACTGATAAGTGGATATTAATGAGCCCAGAAGCACTAAATACTCAAGACACAAATAGCAAGTCAAATGATTCCCAAGAAGAAGAAAGGAGAGGACCCTGGGCATGTAAAGATTGCATCCAGTTTAGTAAAGAAACCGAGGGGGGAGGGGGAATGATTTGGGAATAGTTGGGGGGGGGAGAAGAACTATGGGAACTATGGTGGGTGGGAACTGGGAAAGGGGAAAGCCTTTGAAATGTAAACATAGAATATAGAAAATAAAAATAACAAAAAAAAAAAAAAAAAAAAAAAAACCAACCCAGAGATTTCCCCTCATACCAGTCAGAATGGCTAAGACTAAAACCTCAGGAGACAGCAGGTGTTGGTGAGGATGTGGAGAAAGAGGAACACTCCTCCACTGCTGGTGAGATTGCAAGCTTTTACAACTAATCTAGAAATCAGTCTGGCGGTTCCTCAGAAAACTGGGCATGACACTTCCAGAGGACCCTGCTATACCACTCCTGGGAATATACCCAGAGGATTCCCAAGCATGCAACAAGGACACATGCTCCACTATGTTCATAGCAGCCTTATTTATAATAGCCAGAAGCTAGAAAGAACCCAGATGTCCCTCAATGGAGAAATGGATACAGAAAATGCAGTATATTTACACAATGGAATACTACTCAGCAATTAAAAACAATGAATTATGAAATTCTTAGGCAAATGGTTGGAACTGGAAAATATTATACTAAGTGAGGTAACTCACTCACAAAAGAACACACATGGAATACAGTCACTGATAAGCAGATATTAGCCCAGAAGCTTTGAATACCCAAGACACAACTCATATATCAAATCATTCCCAAGAAGAAGGAAAGAGAGGGCTCTGGTCCTGGGAAGGCTTGAAGCAGCATTGTAGGGGATTGCCAGGACAGAGAAGTGGGAGGGGGTTGATTGGGAAATGGATGGAGGGAAGATGGCTTATGAGACTTTTGGGGAGGGGGGAACCGGGAAAGGGAAAATCATTTGGAATGTAAACAAAGAATATAAAAAATAATAAAAAAGAAGAAAATATAATCTACTTTGTTGATGATCCTCCAGGTTTTCAAATAGTCTCTTCCCATGTTCTGTTTGATACCTGTGGATTGCTGTCTATATCCAAGTGAAAGCAGGTACCAGATAAGATGAGTGCCTGTGATTGGGCAGTGGAAAAGGTAGGCAGGCTGAGAATCTTAGAGATGGGAACATAGGGACAAGGAGAGAGAAGAAGGGAAGGAGAAGAAGAAATAAGATGGAACCTAGAGAAGAGAAAGAGGAGCCAGAACCACACAGTGCTGGGAGCCATAAATATTGTGGATTTTTTTTAGATAGTTGATTAAATAAAAATTAGTGTGTGCCTATCCCATGTAGGTGTGTAGTTTGTGTTTATATCAATTTAGTTTTGAGTTCATTGTGTGGGTGTTTTGTGGGTTGAGAATTTATTAATATAAACCTGACTGATATATTACAAGCCTCTAGTTTTGATTTTACCAGTACTGGGAATGTGAGCAGACTCTTCCACAAGAGAACCATTAGATGCGCAATCACTGCATGGGGCTAACCCTGGAGGCAGCAAGGTAACTGGAGCCAGGAAGTAGCCAGGACTAGAGCGGGATGTTGCCTTTTAAGTATTTCCTGCAATAGATTTCATGCAGGAGTTTATAAAAGCTTGATCATGGTGTAGAGATTCCATTCTTTGGGTGTTGTCTCTCTTACAAGTGAATTTGGCACTTGTGAAACATGTTCATACCTCTGTATATCATTTTGTAGATATAATTCTTATAACTCCTAAGATGGAATTTTAGAAAGGAATTTATAAAATTTCTATGTTTCAGACGCTATATTCAAATACAATTGCATGGTTAATTGACCGAAACAAACTTCATATAATAATCTTTATTTTATTTTTCAAAAAAGTTACTCTTTTTCAAGTACTAACATTGGTTCCTTATTATCTTGGCAGATTGTTTTGAAAAATAGATTTGTGAGGGTTCAAAATATACCTATAATAAATTAAATCTTAGTGACTAATGAGAATGTAAATATTATTATTTAATATTAGCTGGTATTTTCTCATTCAAGCAATTGATAAACACTAGCAGAAAGTTTTACAAACAACTGACAGTTGAATGAGTAAATATATCTAGATCTGCAATTAGTGCATGACACATGTCAAACTGCCCTGGTTAAATATGATTTGACTGAGAAATCCCAAGGAGATTTATAAAGTACATCTCTGGATGTGTATGTGAGTAAGGATAACTAAAATGGAAGAACTGTCATTAATGCAAATATCTCCAACATATAGTCTACAAAAAGGGGATAAAGGTGAAATCTAATCTCCTTCTTATTCCTGACTCAAATGGTATGTTATATTAGTCCTTCTCTTCTGTCATACCCTTGATGTCACAATTGATTGACAACTCTAATGACAAGAGCTAAAATAAATATTTCTCCATTTAACTGGTTCTCATGTATATTTTACAATAATATTTCTTAAAGTAATATTTACAATAGTTATTTATGTAACTGTTTCTTTATACAGTGGTTAATAGTTTTGAGTTATATTAGTTTATGTTATATATTTATTGTATATAAAATATTTACTATAGTTATTTATGTAACTGTTTCTTTATACAGTGGTTAATAGTTTTGAGTTATATTAATTTATGTTATATATTTATTATATGTAAAATATTTGAATTTTATATTTTGTAAGAAATACTGAATTACAGACTAAAGCATATAATAATTACCTTATGATTAATTAAGTGAATATCAATATTAGATTTAAAAGTCCTTCAAATATTCAATTCTATATTTTTTCAATTACATATGCACATTCAAAAACCTCTTACATTTGTGTATAGTTTTACCTCTTTAAATATAAATAGAGCCAAACCATCAACTTGTATGAAACCAGCAATCATTACATGTCAGTTTGGATTTTGAAAATTAAATTTTTATTTTTGCAGAGACAAAAGCCTCTTTTATATATTGCTTTTAAGAGATGATATAAAAAATAAGCTCCAGTAAACATTTATTTTATATCCCTAAGTAATGCACAGATACTTTCAATTTAATATTTAAAATATTATGAGTGAATATTAATTACTGTATAAAGATACAAAGAAGTAAATAAATGCTTCACTTTGTGTAAAGTGAGGTAAAGCAATTTATGCTGCAGAAGGCAGAGGCCACCAGAGTCTTGTTAAAGCTTTTAAATTCATAAAAGTGTGTAAGTATATTAAATGATCATAATAATTATTTTAGAAGGTTGACATCTTTCCAGTATTAAGTAAAATTAATACATTAATTTTATATGTATAAGTACATATACATATTTTGGTGGTATCAGTTGAGACAAGATCTCACTGGATAGTTCAGGCTGACCTTTAGTTTGTGGTAAGCATCCTGACTCATGCTCCCTGACCTATGATTAGAGGCATATGACAACACAAGGAGAGAAGTGGCAATAGGAGATATATTTTCCCATACCCAGTTCTTCACATTTTTAGTCAGAGAAAATTAGATTCCCTTCTGTATTAAGATACTTCAGATTACCCTCAATGGAGGAATGGATAATTCTGTATATGTACACAATGGAGTACTATTCAGCCATTAAAAACAACGAATTCATGAAATTCTTAGATAAATGGATGGAACTGGAGAATATCATCTTGAGTGAGGTAACCCAATCACAAAAGAACACTCATGGCATGTACTTACTGGTAAGTGGATATTAGCCTAGAAGCTTGGAATACCCAAGACACAATTCACATATCAAATGATGTCCAAGAAGAAGGAAGGAGAGGTCCCTGGTTCTGGAAAGGCTCAGTGCAGCAGTGTAAGAGAACACCAGGACAGGAAAGTGGGAAGGGGTGAATTGGGGAACAGGTGGAGAGAAAGGGCTTATGGGGCTTTCTGGGAGGGGGGATCCAGGAAAGGGGAAATCATTTGAATTGTAAATAAAGAATATATCAAATAAAAGAAAAGAAAGAAAAAAGTAAAAATGAGTAGGATGGTTTTTACATCATTTATAAAGGGAGATGGGCTGGTGTTTAATGGAAGTCCTATTTGCCTCAGAATAAAGAAACTTTGAAATTACTTCCCATTGACTGCTGCTTTTTATCTTTGCTTCTGCTATTCTATGAAAATAAATATTTAATTAATATTTAATAAATAAACATTCATGGTAGATATAAGTTAAAACTGTGTATCAGGAGATACAGTTCAATAAACTAGCCTAAATATACTACTTGAGAATAACAGGTCATGCTATGAACAGGGCATTAGAACTTCCAAAGGAAAGAGTTAAATGGCCACAAAGACCAATGAGTTTCTTTAATTGTTTCATGACACAAAATATACTATGGAAAGTCTTTAACCCACTGTAAAGACATTATTTGTCTTACTATTTCAATAATAAAATAAGCTTATGAATTGTTTTAACTTCTGAAGTAAGCAAATATTTACAATGCATTTGAAAGTTAAATATTTTGAGTTTTAGCTAATAGTTATTTTCACACCATATAAAACTAAAAGGGTCTTTTATATGTTACTTGTAAGATATAAGCCCATCCATGCATGCACTTTATATCCCTAACTAATAAACAGATCATATCAATTTAATACTCAAAATAATATGAGCACATCTTAATTGAAACATGAAGAGACAGTAAAGCATTTAGTGTTGGCTACCATATGAAGTCACTTTGAGCAAACCATCTCTTGAAATTTTCCATGTATAGGACCAACACACTTTTGGAAATAAAGACAACACAAACATGTTTATTAAATTCAAAAGCATATCAATGCATTTCATTTCTACCAGAATCCTTTAATTTTCATTTTAATGCATTATATTAATGATTTCATCAACTATGTAGATATTTTGCAAATATATCTTTAATTTATTAAAACTATTTAGTTCATCTAATACCAAATGTTCACACAAATGAAACTTGAACAATGGATTTTTACACTAATGAATCCTTACATGAAAGGATGTGATAATGATGATGATGATGATGACATATATATGTATATACATATGTATATGTGCATGTATGTGCATGTACATATATAATATTAGCAATTTTATCTGTAAATACATGTCAATTCTAATTCCCCTGAATCCCTTTTCTCTAATTTTTTTTATTTAACATATAATTAATTTTAGAAGTCTTCTGCCCAATGAAAACAGATTGAGCCATTTGCTGTTATTCTCCTTTGAGGTTCTAAACTTCTAGCATTTGCTCTCCTTTTCCAGAGCTCCTTTTGTGGAGCCTCCATCATTTCTTGCTGACATACAAAGGGTTATTTCTAGACATTAGGCTCCAACAGAGAGATAGATACATGCTATTTCCAGAAGTAAGTCCTCTATGACCTACACGTTTCCGAACTGTCTCAGGATTTATTCTTGTGGAGAAGAATCAATAACTTTAGCTTTTAATCATAAATGCTTGGTTTTGATGATGAAAATCCCACTTATTGTATGTTCCCAAAGAATAACATTCTACAAACTGTTTACTCCAAGGTCTATAAAGGAGTCATTCTACACATTAAAGTCAGGAACAAATTCATTGATCCCAAAAGGTGGCCCAAGCTGCCTCCTAAAACCTCTCATAAATCCTATTTGTGTTTATTTTTATAGCTCATCTCTGCAGAGCTTTCTCTAAAAGACAAAATAAATGTGGTTGATGGTCAATCTGCTAATCAACTCGTACAGGTGGGAGAGATGTCTTTAACTTTTGGAGGTGAGCTCGAGCCCTTGACTTGTCTTAGGGTTCCCTAAGTCTGCCCTTCAGAGCTGCATCAAGATCAACTCTCAGAAGATTTCACTGGAAACTATTAATTTTGTCTGTTACTAACATTCTTTCATATATTAGGGGTTTTTCTTTATCCTTGGTATTTTTCTCTAGTAGAAACTTCCTTTTCATTGTCTTTTTTTTATTATCGCAAATAGTACTTTTTCATTATCTATTAATCCCAAGGCTAATATATATTTTGGAAATGAGGCCACAGTCCTTTCTGTAGCCTCCAGCATGACACATTACAGCATCCACAAACAGGCCTTATACCTCGAAATGATCGCCTATTGATTTAAAGCCCGTTCTCTGTCTTTAAATCTCTGGGATTTAAAGGAATACTGTTTTGATACATGAAAACACAGCACACGGGAATTCTGTATTGGTTTAGGTTCATATTCTTCCAGAAGAAATAATATGGTCTATCACTAAAATGATTATTATATAATGATTATAACATAACAGATATGTGAGGAAACACTGCCCAGCTCAGGCATGGCTAGCAAGGCTCTGGCCAGCTTTCTTCTTCTCGCCACTTTCCTTTTCCTTGGCAAAATCTGTTAGATTACATTCTTTTTTTTTTCTTTTCATTTTTTCTCATTTCTTAATTGGTTGTTCTATTTCTATTTCGAATGTTATTCCCTTCCAGATTTCCCCTCTGGGAACCTATCCCATCCCCCACCCCTGTGCTTCTCTGCAGATGCTCCCCCACCCACCCAAGCTAGCTACCAATGTCTCTTCCCTATTTGGCTACTTCCTGCTTCCGAGGCTGACTACTGAAATTCAGCTATCAAGGTACTGACGTTCACCAATCTGAAGCTTCACACCTCCAAGCCCTGTCCACTGCCAGCCTCACCTAAGTAACTTGCCCCACTGAACGGAAACACCTCATCCTAACACAGGGTTTCCCTTTGGATCTTTATAAACTGCCACTTTCCTAATTGCCACCTCTGCTTCCCTTTGTACCTTTATAAACCACCATTTTCCTATTTGTCACTTCTGTTTCCTCTCTACCTAGAGGCAATCCTTTGTATAAATACCAGCATCATTTTTTCCTTTCTCCTTCTCCCTTGTCCTCTATCTCCTATCCCCTATCTTCTGTCTCTCTGAGGCAAATATACCATTGTCTTAAATATAATGCCTGCAAGCTCCTTTGCAGATGTTTTATTGTCTTTCTCAGAGAACAGTCACTTTAACTTTTCTTCTTTTCTAAGAAAAACCTCTGTAAAAACAGGTTTTGAGTGTGGTTTATGTCTAACCAGGGTGTCCTGCAGAAACCTCCTTTTGGGAGGGGGATCTTCTTCAATATGAATGCCACAGCAAATTGAAGAAATTCAATATAAAGAACCAGGTCTTAACAGCTATAAGAAGTCATTTAGCAGACATAAAATAATAAAATCTTTTGTTAAATATATCAAAGGATATACTGAAGACTCTATATAATAAAGGAGTACAGAGGTAGGGATGTGCATATATACTATATAATATATATTATGTATATAATTAATTTATTTAAAGTGTAAAATACATAACTCATAATTTCATATGTATATTAAATTAAATATGAACTGTGTGTGTAAATTAGTACAAAATGAAGACAATAAATTCTGGTAAATGCAATGGAAGGAATAGGATTTTCTTTTTAAATTAATGCCATTAAATAAACATAAGAAAAGATCTGGAATTATACTTTCTACCTATAAAAATCAATTATTTAAGCAAATGAAATATAGATTAACAAATAACAATGTAAATGAATGTGGTTAACAGTTAGTACTCCCTAAACTTTAAAATCAGAACATGAAGCATGGTGTTTGTATATCAAGAGGAAAACCCATAAAATTTTAAGTCAAATTATAAAATGAAGATTTTATATATATAATCTTCAGTATATATATATATATATATATATATATATATATATATATATAATCACTAAGGGTCTACCTCTGAAAATAGCAATGCAACAAGTATAACTAGAATAAAGATTATAAGAAGCAAATACATATTGGTAATAAAATGAGAACTCATTGGCATGAATAATAAAGTAGCAAAATGAGGAATGGTTGAAACACCAGTAACAGACATTTTTACATTATTTTCAATTAAGATATGCCATTGACATCCCGATGAAATACCAAATAAATTCTGCTGCGGAAAAAGTTGGGACTATTAAAATGTACTAGTTTAAAAGATGTTTAGAAGCATCATTTTATAGAATAAGAGGCTCACTCTTTAATTAATTAATTAGTTTACTTCTGAAATGCTGCTCCTACCTATCCCCCCCTCTCACAGATTCCCTCTACCCATAACCCTCCCCTTTGTCTCTTATTCCATAATTCTGTTCCTGGCCTCTATGTAAACAATTTTTCTAAGAAAGTTATTCAAAGCTAGTGTTTTGTTCGGTTGTTTAGAGCTTACTAGGCACGGCCATTCCTGCTGTGGTCAGTACTGAGTCCTTCCCTCATTTGTTCTTTGTTGTAATAAATTCACCATACTAACTATCAACTCAACCCCTGCAGCACCAATAGGACTTGACTTTCCATCCTTTTAACATTACAAAATTGACCTTTTCATGCTATTCAAAAGCAATAGAAAATCACCCAGTAACATAATGTTGTAAAAGTCTTAAATACATTAGAGAGTAAGAACTTAATATCAATAGGAGGGGACAGAGACAAATAAGATGATGAAAACACTTCAGTATGAAAATCTAAAGTTTGAGGAGTTAGGTCTATAGAGATTACATAACAGTTATGCCAATAAAAAGATCATATTACTTTATTAATATATAGATTTTCATGTTTGCATACAGCAGTTGAAAGTGATTAACATTTAGATAATAATTTAAAATAATCATTTACAATGCATGCATTTATTAAACATTTGTGTTGATCAGAGCTTTCTATTTGAAATCAGAAAATTGGGAAAAGGTACATCCTTTATGCTGTTTTTGTAGAGCACATGTAAAGAAAATGGTTTAAATAAAATTAATATTCAGCATCGGACTTTCTCATTTTCACTTTCTCATTTTCACGACACATTGAAAGAACAAGAAATGTCTATTTTATTAAAGTGGTCTTTTTGCTAATAGACATCAGTGGCCATTTCATTTTACAACAAGCTTATTGTCCACACACCACTCTCTTGTATGTTCATCTAAGAAAAATGAAAGCATATGTTCTCAGAGAGTGTATTAATTTACAGCAACAATATTAAGCATCCGAATAGAAAAGTAATACAAATTTCCATTAGCAGTGAGTCAGTTTGAAATATTATCAAAGCAGCAAGTACTTGGTAACCACAAGCATGTAGATAATTTCCAAAATCATTGATTTCTATGAAAAAGCCTAGAAAATATGGCATGCATATTTCACTACATTCATGTAAATGTAAGTGTCCCAGCTTAGATAGAAAGAACTAATGGAACTCATGGAACCCAAAAACCACAGAGCTCTGAGGTGGAACAACGTCCCAATGGAGAGGTATCGTGAGGTATGGGAGCCCAGGAAACATATCGTTGAAAGGAAGCCTCCTCCACAGAGGAGTTATCTGCTTTGCCTATGCTTCTTCACCATTCCAGCTTCCAAATGAGAGTATCTCCAGTTGAGCTGAACGGCTCAGGACCCTCAGCCCTGGTCCACTGCCACCCTCTTCCTGTCATTGCTTCTTGGCTTTTAATGAAAGTCTCACCAGACAACAAATCTCATTAAAAAATTATGGGGTGGTGACAAGTCCCAGCATCAGGAGGGATGAATACAGAAGTGTCTGCCTCTGTTCCCAGGAGAAAACAGCCATGCATTGAACAAAGGGCATGGCTTATATAAGATTTTTAGGAGGCAGGAATTTTTCAGGGTAGAGATTTTCAGAGTGGGGACTGGTAGGATTTCATGTCCTGAGTTTGGAGAGCTCAGGCATTGGTGGGTTTTTCTCTTCAAGGATTGGTTGGGTTCTGTGCAAAGCTCTGGATTTGGTTTTGATGCTTGTTTGTTTGTTTTTGTTTTGTTTTGTTTTGTTTTGTTTTTTATCCCCCTTTCCTTGTACCAGGCTCATTGATTAGGATAGGAAGATGTTTTAGGTCTGCAAGTGGAATTGGCTAAGGTACCATCACTGCAGAGCTGCTTAGGAAGGCTAGAGAGAAAGTGCTGCCAATGTGAACAACTTCTGTAGCAATACCTCATTATGGCTGCAGGCTGGGGATGAAAGAAAATGCTGCTGCCCTTACAGCGCTGCAGTTTTGATAGATGCAGCCATTTTGACAGTTGCTGCCATTTTGACAAGTGCTAGTGCTTGGACTGATGAGCTCCATTTGAGAGCTCCTGTGGCCAGAGCCCATTTGGGGCTCCTGTTTCAGGCTCCTCAGGTACTATATTACATACATATTTGCATAAGAGTAACTTCTGTGAGAAAACTGTCAAATGGTAAGGGATAGATGGAAGTTGTGGGGATTCAGAGTTGGGCCAGTCTATATTCTGCTAGTGGTTACAGAGCTATTCCCAACCATTAAAACATGTCGAACTCTGCTCTAAATGGGTCAATATATACTGTTTTTTCCCCAGACTAGATACAATTGAAGATTTGCAACAAAATTCCTTATTCTGGTATCCTTAAAAATGTATTTTTTTTCAGCAGGAACATGCTCAAATTCAATAATAATAGATTTATGGCTATTTTCTGAATTATTCATACTGAAGATAGGAGTGCTATCTTATTGAATATTGTAATTTCATTATATTTTTCAATAGGATCAACTATGAACTTATTCAGAAGTAAATAAATAATATTTTTAATGAGTTTAGTATGTATCTTTTTATAATTCCAAAGTAAAATCAATTGTAATGCCATAAGGGATTACAATGATTGTCAATTATACAGAACATAAAAATCTGAGAGTGAAATCCAAGGGTAATCTGTACCAAAATGTTGTACATGTGGGTTGATGTCTTTAAAATAACAAAAGGAATATTAAAAACTTAGCAATATGGAAAAAATTATGTAACACATTCAAAAGCAGCAATACAATGCAGTTTTGAAAAAGGTATCACTGATAAAAATTTAAGGTAAAATGGATTAAACATTGATCACAGAAAATTCAATGGTTCAAAATACTTTTCCATGTGGAAAAAGTTACAGAGTAAACTTGAATGTTTTAAGGGTTCTACTCAAAAGAAGTCTTGGTTTGGAACTTATAAGGACTTAAATCATTCTAAATTCTAAATCAAGTACAAAATTCTCAGCAAGTAATTAATATACTTTAATGTGTAGCCTGAATTAAATTTTACAGTGGTCAAAGGACTAGAATGAAGAGGTGGGATTCCCTGTAAAACTGATCTTAACTGAATTTAAACTGTAAATCAACAACAGGATCTGAGATGGTTTATTGCTTTCTAAAACCAGCAATCTTGGATACCAAAAAAATTAATGGTGTATATAGATATGACATTATAAAATGCAAAGAAGTAATGTAAGTATAAGTTGAACACTGTGTTTATACTGAATATAATTACTATTGCTCATGAATTGGAACATTAGATGTTATCATTTTCTTTCTCTTATTGTTTTGATTAATATGAACTAATTATATAAAGTCTTTACATTAAATCACACCTCCATTTGCAGATAATTTTGTTCCAGGAGATGGCAGTGTAGTACTTTGTTTTATAGTCCAGATACCAAATCTGTAAGCCACAGGTCATTTTCACAATGTGTTGATAATCTAAGCAAATCAACAATCTCCCTAGTCAAAATATAATCTACCATTATTGATCTCTGATAATAGGAATATTATTTTTTAGGTTTATATTTGAGTTAGGATGTGTTCTACATCAGTTTTATGATTTTAATGAAGCTTCTTTATTTTATGAATATATTTGAAAATATCATGTAACCTAACCAAAGAGAACATACAGTATTGATGATTCCAAAGTCCAAGGCTGTAATGTTTCACAAAGAAATAAAAAATCATGCCAATGCATATGAAATTTGAGTTGATAAATATTAGTTATATTATTGACAGTGATTATAACTTCTTCCAATATTCTCTCATTTCAGGAGATTTAGTAGACACATACATTTCTATATGAAGGAATCCTGACTCCACATGACCAAGACATAAATGAACTCTTATAGTAATTTGAATTCAACATAAATTTTGTTCGTCAGTTTTTATATTTTTACTTCTAACATTACACTCCATTCATTTTTTCAGATTCTATGAATAGGATGATTTTTTCTTCTTTTTTTATTTAGGTGAAAGTAGATTCCTTTCCCATACACTACAACCCAACCACATTTTCCCCTCTCTCTCCTCCTCCCAGGTTTTCCTGGTTTTCTCCTCTCTGCCCCAGATCTATTCAAACATCATTTCCCTTCTGAAAAGAGCTCGTGTCCAAGAGTCAACAAACAAACACAACAAACAAGATACAAGGAGACAGGAAAAATATCCCTATATTGAGGCCTAACAAAGCAACCCAGAAGAAGGAAAAGAGTCCCAAGTTCAGGCAAATGAGTCAGAGGCACACCTCCTCAGCCTATTTAGATGGCCACAAAAACATCAAGCTAAGAGTCATAGCATATACACAGAGAACCTGGTGCATACATCTTCAGGCTTTGTGCTTGCTGCTTCAGTCTTGAGCACATGTAAAACTGAAGTGTTGTATAGAGGAATTTAAATTCAGAAACATGGCTGCTCTGGCTGGAATTTAGATTGACCTTTAGAACACACCTTTAATCCCAAAGTACACAAAGTTAGTTTGTAGATGAAATCAGCCATGTTGCATAATGACCTGAAATTGAGTGGCAGATAAGGTGATTAATTAGAGAATGATTTGACAGAATGAGTCAGGGATTGATTTGGGTTTTTTTTTTGTTTGTTTGTTTTGTTTGTTTGTTTGTTTTTTTTAAGACAGGGTTTTTCTGTGTAGCCCTGGCTGTCCTGGAACTCACTCTGTAGACCAGGCTGGCCTCGAACTCAGAAATCCACCTGCCTCTGCCTCCCAGAGTGCTGGGATTACAGGCATGCGCCACCACCGCCAGGCTGAGTCAGAGATTGAATATGCACAGCTCTTACAAGAGCCTCACAGAAAGGAGACAGAATGTAAAAGCAGTGCAGAAAAAGACAGTTCTGTTCAGTCAGTTAAGCTCAGTGCTC
Source organism: Apodemus agrarius (assembly GCA_964023405.1). Taxonomy (NCBI): domain Eukaryota; kingdom Metazoa; phylum Chordata; class Mammalia; order Rodentia; family Muridae; genus Apodemus; species Apodemus agrarius. Next base: position 44,557,799 of record OZ030006.1, read on the forward strand.
TGGAGCTGGGAAGCCAGTAAGTTGTGAGTCAAGTGCAGTGAGTGCAGTGCAGTACAATGGTTTGTTATGAGTTCATGAAGTTCAGTGCAGGTCAGCACAGGCAGCTGATGCCAGAGATTGAGGAGGAGCAAAAAGATTAATTGAATTGCCAAAGTTAGTCTGAGGTCAAACAGATCAATTCAGTGAGAAGGTGAGAGAGGCCAGATCGAATCAGTTAGCTTGGATAGGAGTTTGAACCATAACAGTTGAGTTGAACCAGACAGCAGAGTTCAGAAAGAACTAAAAAGGGTGACCATTTTTAGTGATAAGCCTCTGAGACAACAATAACTGAATAAAATTTACTTTTAAAGTTCTGATTCATGGGTCATGTTTTCCTAGATTCTTCCATCTCTTCTTACTCATACAATCTTACCTTGATCTCATACATGGGGTTCCCAGATCTTTGAGGAGAGGAATCAGATGGGGACCTCCAAATTAGACTCTTAACCTGCATAAAGTCTGCCTGTAGTTCTTTGTGCCAGCTCCAATCTGTTGCCAGAAGAAGTCTCTGTGATAGTAAGTAGACATGGCAATGATCTGTGAATATAACAGAATATCACTAGAAATAATTTCACTGATTTTTTTTCCCGTTTGGCCATTTATTTTTTAAACCACCCTAAGTCTCTGGTTCCTGGCCATTCAGCCAATGTTTGTAGGTCTGGGCTCCCTCCCAGGATGTGGGCCTTAACTTAAAACAGACAGTTGTTAGCCATTCCCACTAGTCCTATACCAACATTATCTAGTACATCTTGAAGACTAAACGGATTGTAGGGATTTGTGGCTCAGTTGGTATCCAGGTTTCTCTTTCCACAGCCTACATTGTACCTTCATGTCCCAAATTCACAGTGTAAGCTCAATGAATTGTGTAGACGTTGTCCTTGGCAATCCACATCTCCTCACTGTCAGTCAATTTTTCTGTAGTGAACCTTTGACCTAGAAACAGAACAGCCTGGAATATTTTGGGACCTCTCTGGGGCTGCCTTGGCTAACAACTCCACAGAACACAATCAAGGTGTACCACTGGAAATTGTGCCTGGCTACCAAAAATAGCAAGTTCAGACTATATACCATCCATGGCTAGGAGTCCACATTAGATTCATCCTCATAGATTCCAGAAAGTTATTACTCTTGTAGGTTTCTCCATCAATCCCTAGATGCACCCAATTCTAGCTGTCACTCCCTTTGCCCTCTCCATCCATCCCTTCACCCCAACCTGATCTTCAAAGCTCTGTCTTTTCTAGCTTCAAATCCACTGTATTATTCTCTATTCACATATGAAGAAATGTATATTTCTTGCCTGATATTCCTGAAATAAATTTTTAATTATTATATTATATAAATGTTTATTACTATAATTCAGTGACGTTTATTTATCATAAATCTCATCTTAGTCATTATACTAGACACAGTTGGTATACCAGTGGGGGTGAGGGGCAAAAACTCAAATTTGTGAGACAATTTTGAGTTTCCTATGAGTCAAGCTTATAATTTTAAATTATAAATACCCTGCATCATATCAGACCATGATAAGTTAAAGTTGATATTCAACACCAGAAACAATAGAGAACTGACATTGTCATGGACAACGAATAACTCAATATTAGAAAAAAATAAGTGGAATCAAGCTGAAATTAAATCTTTCTAGTATTAAATGAAAATATAGTATATGCAAGCTTATGGGACATAATAAGGGTAACTCCTAAGGGGAAAGTTCATAACAAAAAATGCCTAAATAAAAAACATGAAGAGATCTCATACAAGCAATTTAGCAGTGAACCTGAAGGCTCTAAAACAAAAAGAAGAAATTACACTCCGAAGAAGTAATTGGCAAGAAACAATCAAACACAGGGCTGAAAAAAATAAAATGGAAATAGCATCAACAAGAAGAGAATATTAAAATGAATAAATGAAACAAAGATTTGGTTGTTTGGGAAAATAAATAAAGTTGCCAAACACTTAGCAAAATTTACTATAATGTGGGGATAGAAGATGCGATTTTAGACAACTGTAAAAGGAACGGTGATGAATAATAAGGGCCACAGTGGCAATTCAGAGAATCATAAGGACATTCCTTAAAAACATGTACTCCATCAAATTGGAAAATTTGAAAGCCATGGATAGTTTTATCTATACATATCAAATCACCCAAGTTAAATCAAGGTCTGAGAAGCAATTTAAACATACCTACCCCCTAGTGGAATTGCAGCAATAAAAAAAAAGTCTCATATCTTTAAGTCAGGAGAAGCAGGACCAGATAGATTTAGCATAGATTAGAACAAATGTTCAAAGAAGAGTTAATACAGATACTCTCCAAATTATTCCACAATAATTTTAAGTAGGTAGAATATTGTTTAATTTTGTCTAGTGAAGTTAAAATTACCCTGATACCTTAAGCTACCCCAAAAGAAGATAAGTCAAGAATATTTACCATTACAAATATAGATGCAAAAGTTCTCAATAAATTTCCTGCAATTGAAATCCAAGAACACATCAAAGAGATGATCTGCCATGGTCAAATAGCTTTTATTTCAGGGATGGTCCAAGATATGTAAATCAATAGATATAATCTACCATAGAAAAAAATCTACATAATCATTTCATTACATACATAATAAGCCTTTTCCTCCATTATTTTATTTACTTATCCACATTACAGCAGCCTATCTTCCAATTTTCCCTCACATGGTACCTTTCTTACTCCTCCCCATCAACTCTGAGAGGAGGGAGTTATGCCCTGATTCCTAATCCACTCTGCCACCTCAAGTCACTACAAGACTAGGCACATCCTCTCCCACTGAGGCCTGTCAAGACATCCCAGTTAACAAAGCAGGCTCCAGAAGCAGGCAACAGATTCAGGGACATCCCCTACTTTATGTATTGTGGGACTCGCAGGAATAGCATGCTGCACATTGGCTTTATATATTCAGGGGGCTTAGGTTCAGCCTTTGTGTGCACCTTGGTTGGTAGTTCAGTCTCTGGGTGCCCCCAAGAATTATTTTTAGTTAACCCTATTGGTCTTCTTCTGGAATCCTTATCTCCTCCATGTCCCTCAATCATTCTCCCAACTCTCCCACAAGACTCCCTGCCTTACATCTCATGTTTGGCCATTAGACTCTGCATATGTTCTGCTTAGCTTCTGAGTGAAGCCTCTCAGAGGACAGTTATGCCTGACTCTTGTCTGTGAATCCAGGCTGACAGATATAAACATAGCCTGAGACTCAAAGGTAGTTGAAGGAGTAAGGCAAGCCTGAAATGTGATCCTATTATATATTAGTCTGAGTTCTCTATAGTTACAGAGCATATGCGCCATCTCTATGTAGTTAGGGAATTTGTCGATGACTTACAGTCTGTAGTCCAACTCCCCAACAATAGGCAGCAGCAGCTGTGGATGGAAGTCCTAGGATCTAGCAGTTTCTCAGTCCCATGAGGCAAGCCGGCAAGGAAGAATCAGTCTTCCTTCTTCCAATGTCCTTATATATGTCTCCAACAGTGGGTGTGGCCCATATTAAAGGTATGTGTCTCCATTCCAGATGATCTTGAACTGGAATCCATAGCCACTATGCTACAAGATCTCCATGCTAAGATCCAGGTTAGAAAGTTGTATCTCTGAGCCTCCAGATTAGGATCATAGGTGAGCCTTCCAATTCTAGATTGTAGTTGATTCCAGATATAGTCAAGTTGACAACCAGTAATAGCCACTACATACTGATGCTCTGATAACAGCTCAGCACATTATCCTACCCCAAAATTGGCAAGGGTTGCTACATCATTCATTTATGTCTCTCTCACACAGGGTACCCATGTTTCCAGGTCAGCAATAACAAATATAGTTCACAGCAGTGTCTTTTCATGTTGTTTCATTGTGAGAAGTCTTTGAAAAACTAAAGACATCCAAGTCTCAGTGTGTCTCTTTGAATCTACTACCCATCCAGACGCAGTGGTAGCTGTTTCCTCCATCCTCACATAGACCACCGTGGAGAAATCACTGACTTGCAAATTCATCAAAGCTGGTTTCACAGTTGTCTCTAAGGAATCCTGGTGTGTAGTCATAGAAGGAAGCCTCAAGAGCATCCTGACATGTAGGGCACCATATAGACATGGCTGGGATCCACATTGATCAATTTCCAACTCATAAATCACACCAGAAAACTCTTGCAGACAGACATGCCTGCTTCTTCCTATCTCACTCAGGCATATTCTTCATTTATGCAGGGATAAGAAACAAACTCATCTACTTCCAAATCACAATGGCAGTCTTGGTATCCAGGCACACAGAAGCAGGGGTACCCATGGATTTCATCCTAGCACACAGCCTCACTGTGGCAAGGGCTGGAAGTACACTCATTGTGATGTCTCACAGAACATTCCAGCATTACCAGAAGGTCAGATATAGACAGGATCGTTCATTACATGCAGAATAAGAATTTAAAAGAATCAGCACTCCCTCATGTAATAAAAGTCCTGGAGAGATTATGCATACAAGAGCATACCTTTACAAAATAAAGGTAGATACAGAAATACCATAGATAACATCAACTGAAATAGAAATAAACTCATAGTCATGCCAATAATCTCAGGAACAAGACAAAATTATCCTCTTTTAGCTAATCAAAGCATAACTCCAAAAGTATCCTCAACATAAAGCCAGACACACTGAACCTCATTGAAGAAAAACTGTGGGAGAATAACCTTTAATTTATTGACACAGGTAGACTTCCTGAACAAAATATTTTTAATGCCAGTACTAAGATCAACAATAATTACTGGGATTTCATGATTCTGTAGGCTTCTGCATGGCAAAGGACACTGTCATCAAAAAGAAATGGAGAGAGGTCAATTTTGTTTTTGTTTTCATTTTATTTTGTGTTTTCTTTTTTATCATCATCATTATTGTTGTTATTATTTTGCTAATTGCACATATGATAGAGGACTAATATCGAAAAAAGTAAAGAACTTAAAAACATAAATAACAGGAAAACAAATAACCTTATTATATAGGATACATGTTTAAACAGAAAATTTTCAAAAGAGAAAACTCAAATGTCTATGAAGACCTTAAAGAGTTGTTCAACATCCTTGGTCATCAGGGAAATGCAAATCAAAGATGATGGGTTGTCCAAGATGAACATAGATTCTCCTAATATCTCTGAGACATTGGCAGAGTGCATCTTGTTTGTTATGTTACATGTTGTTCATTCTTCAGTTCAATATTCATCGTCCCAATCTTGTGGAGATAGTGTGAAATAGTGGGATTTTGACACCTCATTCACTGAATGTCATTAGTATTGTCATTAGTAATGTCATTAGTATTAGTATATATATATATGTGTGTGTGTGTGTGTGTGTGTGTGTGTGTGTGTGTGTTAGTATAAAGTACATTTATATACAAACTAGTATATAGTACTGTCTTAGGGTTTTATTGCTGTGAACAGACACCATGACCAATGCAAGTTTTATAAAAGACAACATTTAATTGGGGCGGGCTTACAGGCTCAGAGGTTCAGTCCATTGTCATCAAGGCAGAAACATGGCAGCATCCAGGCAGGCTTGGTGCAGGAGGAGCTGGGAGTTCTCTCTCTTCATCTAAAGGCTGCTAGTGGAAGACTGACTTCCAGGCAGCCAAGGGGAGGGTCTTAAGCCCACACCCACAGTGACACACCTACTCCAACAAGGCCACACCTCCTAATGAGGTCACTTCCTGGGCCAACCATATACAAACCATCACATTCCACTCCCTGGCCCCCATAGGCTTGTTCAAACATTAGTCTATTGGGGTCATACTTAAACATAGCATAATGCAAAATACATTTAGTCCAACTTCAAAAGTCCCTGTAGTCTATAGCAGTCCCAACAGTGTTAAAAGTCCAAAGTTCAAGGTCTCTTTTGAGATTCATCCAATCACTTAAACGTAATCCTCCAAGCAAGACAGGAAACCAGCTGGGCAAAGTCAAAACTCTTCATCTTCACTTCTGATGGCAAAGCAGTCTTCAGATATCCAACTCCTTTTTCATCTTTGTTGACTTCACCAAGGTTCTTTTTCCTGGGCTTGTTTCACTCCCTGTTAGCAGCTTTCCTTGGCAGGCATCCTGTGGCTCTGGCATCTTTAACATCTTTGGTACCCCAAGTCAATTTCAGCTTCACAGCTTCTTGTTCCAAAGTCTGAGATCCACACATGATCTTCTGTGTATTTCCAAAGAGCTGGTGTCACTTCTCCAGCTCTGCCCTTTGTAGCACTCTAAGTTCAGATTGATGCACTCCACTGCCACTGCTGTTCTTGGTGGTCATCCCATGGTACTGGCATCTCCAATATGCTAGGGTCTTCCACTTTAACTATACTTCACCAAAGCCTCTCACAGGCTCTCTTCATAGTACCAAGTCTCAACTCCTTTGCATGGCCCCTTCAGTCCTGGGCTGTCAATTAAAACTGAGGGTACACTTTCACCAATGGCCTTTCATGGCCTCTCACAGTACCAAGCCTCAGCTGTTCTTCATGATGCCTTCGTGCCTTCAAAACCAGTACCACCTGGATGATTCTTACACATTACCAAGTACAGCTGCAGCATGAGGAACACTTGGCTATCTCTGGAATACAGCTTCTTTGTGCTCTCAGAAAACACTTCCTATATTTCACCTCAGTGATGCTGGTCTTTTCTTAATCACCACTAATTTCTTAGATTCAGCTAACCAGCATCAATTGTCCCAGTAGTCTCCTTCTTCTCTTGAATATAAAGCCAGAGACACATGGCCGAAGCTGCTGAGTTCTGCTGCTTACAGGAGCTGGAACATTGACCCCCTTGTTCTATTACATTATCACTGGCTTCCTTTTCCCCAGCTCCTTCACTGCCTAAGTTGGCTGTCCTGAATCTTGCTCCTTAGACTGACGTTGAACTCAAGAGATCTGCATGCCTGTCTTCTAAGCACTGGGATTAAAGGTGTGGTCCACCAAGCCTGGATTAAAGTTTTTCTTCACCTAGAATTTGCTCTGTTCTATTCTGGCCTTGAACTCAGAGATCTGCTTATCTTTGCCTCCTGGGATTATAGGCTTGTACTACCATGCCTGGACCTAAAGTTAACTGGGTGAATCTTGCCCCCAAGGTCACCACTCCTTTAATTCAGTTTAATATCCTTGAATTCAGCTCCATTTCCCTTCCTGGAGTCCCTTTAATACTCAAACTATATATTTTGTACTTTTCCTTTCTCATCTTGCTATGTTTGTTCAAAATTCTCTTCTTCAGACTTAACCAAAGAGCAAAGTCTTTGTTGGGCCTTTTTGAGACTTCCTTTGCAGATGCAATTAATATAAATCTCTTTACCTTAGCCCTAGGCAGTCTCTTCAGGCAATGGCAAAAAGCAGCCATTTTCTTCACCAAAACATCACAAAAACAGTTTCTCAGCCACATATTAAAGTTCTTCTTCACTGAAACCTCTTGGACCATCAGGCCTACACAGTTCAAATGTCCCTCAGCACCACTGTCTTCCATATTCCGACTAGGGTGGCCCATTAAGCCCCACTTAAAGAATTCCGTGGCTTTCCAAACCCAAAGTCCCAAAATTCACATTCTTCCGAACAAAAGCATGGTCAGGCCTATCACAGCAATACCCCAGTCCCTGGTACCAACTTCTGTCTTAGTTAGGGTTTTATTGCTGTGAACAGACACCATGACCAATGCAAGTTTTATAAAAGACAACATTTAATTGGGGCGGGCTTACAGGCTCAGAGGTTCAGTCCATTGTCATCAAGGCAGAAACATGGCAGCATCCAGGCAGGCTTGGTGCAGGAGGAGCTGGGAGTTCTCTCTCTTCATCTAAAGGCTGCTAGTGGAAGACTGACTTCCAGGCAGCCAGGGGGAGGGTCTTAAGCCCACACCCACAGTGACATACCTACTCCAACAAGGCCACACCTCCTAATGAGGTCACTTCCTGGGCCAATCATATACAAACCATCACAAGTACATATAATATATAGTGCATATATACAATTCTATATAATATATGTGTATATGTATGTATGTATGTATGTATATATATATATATATATATATATATATATATATATATATATATATAATGTCATTAGATGTCATTAGTCAGAGAACTTTGAAGGTTTGTGTCCTATAGTTTTCACTCCCACATACTATATATCATGTTGGTAGTTAACAAGAGAAGGTCTCATTAGATTAGACACATCTAATACTTGTTTTATGCTTGACATACATTCTAAAACAATGAAACACAAAACTAGTCTACTAAGTCTTTCATCTCTGGTCACTTCTTACAACCAAGAGAGAAGTAGAAAATACAAACACAGAAGATTTTTTTTCTCTTCAAGGTAATGTATTATTTGGATCCATGTATTGGTATGTGTGGGAGAGCCTGTTAGAAAAAGAAACACCTGAATTGAGTGTATATGAAGAAGAAAATGAATTTTAAAAACTCATAGCATATTAACCATAAAAATATAATAAAGTTTTATGGCTTTGTAGAAACTTGCTAATAAGAAAGGCTAGAAGATTTGATTCAATTTCTTATGAATTCACCACGACCATGTTAGTATGTGTGTTATGAATTTAAAAGCAAATAATGCTAAATACTTTAGTGAAGTAGAAAGCAAGGGCTTTCAATAAAGTCACTTCAGTAAAATATTCAATATTTATGTTGATGGATTTTCCAATTGCCTAGAGTTTTGAGTATGTAATGTTCAAATAAACCAAAACATGAAACTGTATCTTCTGATTAGGTAAAATATCAGGACAATCAGCACACTTTCAAAAAGAATTCTCAAAAGTAAAACTTAACAAATATTATAATTCATAATAAAAGGTAAATATATGATAGATTTAACACATTGTACTCATTATCATAGAAAATATACCACAATACATTTCAAGTGTAGGAAATATAATATTAAATATTTTGTCTTATTTAAAATAGTGTAAGTATTCAGCTAACTTTAAAATTTTATTTTCTCTTCATAAACTATATTACTCTCATATAATTATAAGGATAAATGCATGCTGTGTGAATTTGAGTTTAATGAAAGAGTGAATTTTGTGCAGCAAATAAACTGTATTTTTATAGTAAACTACAAGATTATGCTTGGTTACTATTTGTAATAAATGTTCAAAAGCATGAAATACTATAAAATGTAAATTATTAATACTGTAGCAATATACTATATATTGCATATATATAGTGTTCTTGCAGTTTAAATAAGACTTATCCAGAAGACCTAGCAGAATGTGTTCGTGATTTTGTTATTTTAAACGTCTAATTTATAGATGCTCTCAAATTGATACAATATAATGTCATCTGAGAGGGATGAAACTCAATAAAGTAAAATGCCTCTACATGATCAGGCTGGAGGCAAGCCTGTAGAGCATTTTTCTTAATTATCCATGGGAGAGGTCCCAGCCCATTGGTTATGGGTTTGGTTATCCCTGGGCTGGTTGTTCTGGGTTCTATAAAAATGCAGGCTCAGAATCCAATGAAAAGGTAGTCAGCAGACAGCATTCTTCCTTCGTTTCTTCATCTTTTCTCCATCAGGTCCCTGGTCTGCTTGAGTTCTTTTCCTGACTTGCTTTGATGAAGAACTGCGATGTGGAAGTGTAAGCTGAGTAACTCTTTTCCTCCCACACTTCATTTGTCATGGTGTTTCATCACAACAATAGTAATCATAACTAAAACAAATATGCTAGGGAGTCTTAGAATCATACTGCAGGAACTAACCAGTGCAAATGATGTTCCTTGGAAACTTGTACTTACATATCAGAATATATGTTTGCTGCCTATAAAAAAGATTTAATTCAGTCAATTAAATGGCAGAAATGATTGGCATATTTGTGGTTAAAATAATGAAAGTCAATGTATCAGCATATTTTTGTGAGAAAAGAATTAAAATTATTAAGCTAAAGAGCTAGGTACCCTTTATATAAAAAGTTTTTATCTTAATAAAATTATCTCAAAATTTAAAATATCATTATCAGAGACACTGACATTTATGTCCAAATACATTTAAAAAGATACTGTCTTGAATGCATTGTTTATACAGTTCTTATGAAATAAAAATAATTTCTCTTAAGAATATTCTTTCTGATTCTTTATAAATTCTTCCTAACATTTACATTAATAATTTTACAAATCATCTATGATGTTAAGAAGAGTGCAATCATGTATCTCATGAAATAATTTTTGAACTTTAACCTTTTTATGTGATTATGTATTATTAATAGCATATAACTGCATATATTTTATTCATATATCCCTAATATAGATATGTCAAAAGGATAATTAAAGGAAATTTTCCTTTTCCTTTTGGGAGTATTTCTCATAATTATAACCTAATAAAAGCCAAGATTCAATTTTAATTACATAAAAAAATATTTGAAAAGTAATCTATGAAGTAATACCAAAAGCTTTTCTACAAAAGAGTGAATTCCTCATTTAAGAATCTGCTATTACATTTCCCATACTTCAAGATCCTTTTTAAACTAGAATCCTTGCTTCCAAGTAATCCTACTGTACTTTCAGTAATTCAGCATTAATTTGAACATGCTTATTTAAAATTCCATAAGTCACCATCATGCTCTGAACAGTTTCAAACATGCCTTTGCTATTTGCACACATCGCACAGATTTTTTTCTATATCCGAATAAAAATAGTCTTCTTAAGAATCAAGTCTTGATCATGTCCAAAATGATTTCTCAAATTTGTACTGCTCTTAGACATGATTTTTTTCTAGAGTGTATTTGGACGTTGATCTCATTGGTCTTATTGTATTGCCCTTTAGACATTCATTACTTTGTCTGCATAGAAAAGTATGTATAAAAGTTTGAGTTTCTCAAAGTCAGGTATTCTCTTCAAATTTCATATATTCCAAAATTCCTAACAAGTGGAAAAACTTACAGCATTCAAAAACTTTATACTAATTTGGGTTAAGAATCTGCTTTCTCAGGAGAAATGTCAGAGGACCTCTAATCACTTAGCTAGGAAAAACCTGAAATGTAGCTCAGTACATGAAAGTTTCCTGGTGTTAGCATGGAATAATAAAAAGCAGATCTAAGTAATGAAATGAAAATTGGGTGACAGAAAAGAATTGTGATTGTGGATGCCAGACATTTTCAGATGTTTCTCTTTTGAGATGGTCAAATCAGGCAGTATTTTAGTTCATGAAGTCATGTTTCTTTTGTTTGTTTTTTTGTTGTTGTTGTTGCTGTTTTGTTTTCTGTCATTTACTAATGTGATTCTCCAGCAGATGATTAGTAGTAGTATCCCAGATTTGTTCTATTCCTGAAATTACATGCTCTGGAAAAATTGCAGCATAGCTATTATTTTTGTAGAAAGTAGAACGTGACTAAAATTAAAATGGTCACTATGACCTTCGGAGCATGAAACAATCTCCAAAAAAGAGGATGTAGTGTGTTTTTATCATCAATACATGATCAGTGCAGTAGCACAAAAGCAGATTTGCAACAAGGTCTGCCAATCTTTCATTAGTGTTGAATTCACACTGCTTATTATCATATTATTTCTAAGAGCTTAGGTTTTAATTAAGAAGGTAATTATTGTTAGTGATAGGTGAGCATTCATAAATAAAACTATTTCCCTGCTTGAAAACATTAAGTACATGTCCAACACTAAAATAATTTAAAGAGTTTTCAAACTTTTAATGACCTAACTTTCTGCTCTATCTTGACACTATTACAATGCTTTCTAAATTGAATATTATGACATATGATATTCAGTCAATATTAATCAGTTTTCACTATTGATAAAAATTGGTAATGTTATATCTTGGGCAAGTAATTAAGTTTCTATTGAAATAAATCATACCTACAGTACATACACACACACACATACACACACACACACACACACACACACACACACATATATATATATATTGCTATCCTCATGGGCATTTTGGGCATTGTGGGCTATCCATTGTCTCAGATATTACTTGAGATTCATTTGGATTTATAATATATTGGAGTATAATTATTTAGATAAATCCTAATTGGAAGAGTACAGGAATAACTCTTACATATATGTGAAAGGATATTGTATTCAAGATCTTGTAGTCATTTCAAGTATTTCTGCATGTGTATACTTTTCCACCCTTGCCTCATTTCCCAAATAATGACTCAGAAGCTTATTATTTATTAAAATTTTAAGTATTTATTTACACTTAGACCATAAGTTCTGCAAGTTCTCACTAGCCTATAACTTATATGAACTTATATTAACCTGTTTATACTATTCTATCTGCCAAATGGCTAGTTGTGTCTCCTCAATTTTATACTTTGGACTTACTCTATAATCGGACTCCTCCAAAGTAGGCAATTCTTCCTTGCTTGACTCTTTCCCAGAGTTCCCATTTCTCCCTGCCTCAGCTTATTGGCCATCTGACTTTTATTAACAGGTGATTCTTCCACATAGTGCCAAACATGGAGATTATCCCTCGATATTTCAAAACATCGTGATGTAATCTTTGTGGTTGCCTATGCATGTCACACACATTTAAGTATGAATTGCCTATTTCATGCAACTAGTAGATTTAGGGTAATTTTACAAGCAAAGTTTATTATATTGCTCTGAAGTGTACTATATAAACATTTTGAAATGGATCTTTATAAAGTGTGCATACATACATGCATATTTATCACTTATCAGTCAAAAGTACAATACATGTTGTTGATATAAGTTAAAATGGAGAAAATCTAGAAAAGTATCTGAGCCTATATTACCTACTAAGTTCTGTAAAAACATCAACTCTTCTAGATTTATATGATAATGCATACACGGGCATGTGGGACTTTTCTGACTATTGTGCATGATACTCTTCATTGTAATTGACCAAATAACATAGCCTTACAAGACTTTTTAAATGTTTTTTTCTTGCTTCAATGGTCGTGCATTTGATCCTCCCATTTGGATGTCCTTGGGGAGCTCCTGATCCATGACTTGTTTAGAGCAGCTGGAACATGAATCTTCTCAAATAAATATGCATCTTACAATTTACCCTGCTGGGGATCTATGGTAACTATGGTAATGTCAAAATCATACCCTGGGAAAAGGTAACATTCTCTTGAATATATTATATAGATGAGCCATAAATGATCCATACTCTTGAGCTTATAGTTGTCATGAGCCCCCCTCTCTGGGAAACTCTCTTTCCACAGTGATTCAGAAGATCCAGCCTATAGTATATTGCATTGACTCATATACTTGGACTAAAGTGAACACCCAAATTACAACTGGTTCACTTAGAAATAAATAAAAACAATCTGGTTATCTCCAAGATTATAGTTAGATAATTAATTTGTAGGGAGAGATATACATGGAACATGAAATGTATTAAGGAGGCTGCAGCAACCATGATAAATTACTTTATAAGGTTTCTGATTTCCTACATTTCTCTTAACACTGAAGAGTAGCAAATTACATGATTTTTGCAGAAATCTATCACAGTGTTACATTCAAATTACTGATTAAAATTTGCATTCCCCCAGTTACTTCTATTAATTTTTTGCAAGCTGTCTTATCATATAATCAGTTCATTCTGTTTCCTGCAATTTTGAAAATCTCATGCTGCTTGATTTATAAGAATTTGTCCACCCGTGGGAAATGTCTTTCAGTGTTCTAGTCCTATATTTTAAGCTACTATTCCTTGAGATTAGTGTTTATTTTCATCTCTGAATCTCACGTGTATTATATCTTAATCCTTCATATATGTCATTACAGCATGTGCATAGCTAAATTTGAGTATTACAATCAGAATTATATGGTACAATTTAAATGAAGTATGAATTCAATTGCATGTGTCCTTAATTTCCATTGCTTTCTAAGTGAACCCGCAAACATTTGCAACAGTACTATGTGGCTGTACCTACCTTTATCTTATTGCCTCTGACAGCCCCATCTTATCCCAATGTAAATTTCATCATTTTTGACTAGTGGAATGTATGAGCAATGGACAACTATGCTAATGCATTTCCTATTAAGTGTGTGCTGATGCGTCTTATTGAACTAATTACTAACAGATTGTTCTCCAGAAGAGCCATTTACATATGTAGTCTTATGTAACAAACCCAATTTACTAATTAATACACTTGATTTTTGTCTTTTTCCCATTGTTACAGTATATGCTTATAAGAACAAAAATGTTCTTGTTTGGTAATCTTTGTTTCTATAATACAAACTTCATACTGCCAAAGCTATAGATGTCATTCAAAGGGTAATTGCAGAAAATATAAAACTTTAATGTTAAGTTCTGTGTTAATAGTTTTTTTATTGAAAATGTACTTACAAAATATTTTCTAAAACCACTTACTTTATTTTGGAATTATACTAGAAATTTTTGGTAATGTAAATCATCTCAATTTAAGGATACTATGGTACATAATGTTCAAAGTTCAATTCTGAGTGTACAAGCATGCATGTACACACAAACACACAATCATGCATGCATGAAAGACATTCACTTACAAAATGGTATACTCAAATTTAAAATGGTGCAATTTATAGAAATAAATAATAGAATACAGCAATTAATAGAATACAAATATGGGATGTTTTAAAAAATGTATTTACTATAAAATTCTTTAATACAAGTACTTTTAATTAGCCTAAGCATGTTGAAAGGAGATAATTGAATTTTTGGTAGAATGGTCAAAGACTGAAGAAAATTAATAACAAATTGTTCCATCTGTTGCTTGCAGACTATTACAAGAAATATTAAGTATTTGTAAACAAGTAAGTAAATAGATACAACAAATTTATTTACAAAAACAGTTTTCTCCATAATGAGCAATATGTGTAGATAATGTGAAATAAACCTTTTTATGATACTAATACCTATCCCATCTATATTCAATCACTTATCAAGCCTGAGGAGTCATGTGAAACCTTCAGTAGAATAAAAGTGGCACGGGTGTCATGAGCCATAATGCAGCCAGGTATATGGAGTTTCAATTCATTATTACAGTGATAACTATTTGAAATCTAAGATTGTTTCAGGATAAAAGCTCCCTTTTCAGTGAAAACTGTGAGTGATTATTGCAAATTTATGTTTAATGAAAGAGTCTAGTTTCAAGTTGTCTTCTTGATTGTTCTGGTGTTAAGGAGTTACTGAGTAATTCAGTAGAGCATGGAAGAAAAGAATGAAGAGAATTCTTGCTAGTTGACAGGAGCCTGATATAGCTGTCTCCTGAGAGGCTCTGCCAGAGCCTACCAAATACAAAGGCAGATGCTCACAGCCAACCATTGGACCAAGCACAGGGTCCCCAAAGAAGGAGTTAGAGAAGGCACTGAAGAGCTCCTAGGGATTAAACAACCAACCAAACAGGACACCTTGTGGGATCCATACCTCCACTCACATATGTAGCAGAGGATGGCCTTTTGGGGAGGAGAGGCCTTTGGTCCTGTGAAGGCTTGATGCCCCAGTGTAGAAAAATGCCAGGGCAGGGAGGTAAAAGTGGGTGCTTGGGTGGGGGAACACTCTTATAGAAAAAAGGGGAGGGTGGATGGAATGGGGGGGTTGGGGAGGGGAACTGGAAAGGGGATAACATTTATAATGTAAATAAAGAAAATAACCAATAGAAAGGAAAATTCAGAGAATTATTTCTATTTTCTGAAAGATTTCACTGAGGGATGGAATTTTAGACTAAAGAACAAGTCATTGCTTTCACAGAGTACTTGGTAATAAATATGACTTGTAGACTATATCATAAGAGTATTGTTTAGGTCCAGTTGGATCAATAAACGTATTCACAAGTGTTTACCGTTATCTGCTTTTAAAGAAATGTCAACATTATTAGCATTACTTTCTATAAAACATATTATTTAAAATAACTGATTACAAAATATTATCAACTGCCTTCTACAATTCTAAATTATGACAAATAGGACAAAAATTCATAGTTCATGAAGAAATTTAATGACTACAATAGTTTGTAGAAAAATGTGTCCTTGTCAGTTGATAATGAAGAAAACCTTCTAGACAGTGAGAAGCTGACTATAGGAACTGAACATTTATCTAGAAATGGAGCCTTTTGTTGCAGCAGTATAGAGGGACAGGGAAGGGGGAGGGTGTTGATTGAGGAACAGGGGCAGGGAACAGGGCTTATTGGACTTTTGGAGAGGGGGAATCAGGAAGGGGAAATCATTTCAAATATAAATAAAGAATATATCTAATAAAAAAATAAGATTATGTATTAGCATCCAGAATGTTACATTCACACAGAATGTAGAATTCCTATTGTAAGTGAATATAAAGTACACAGATATTTATTTCTCTCTTATATAACCTTGGACATGTTGTGTGCATGTGCATGTGCATGTTCATGTGTGTGTGTGTGTCTGTGTCTTTGTGTGCTTTCTTGAATATACTATGTAAATATGATTATTCAAGATTGGTAACTAAGTCTTTGCGCTGGATGTAAGAAAGATAATATCAAATACACAAAAGGTAGCCACAGCAGAATAATAAATTCAAGATGGAATATTACTGAGTAGATATAACAAGACTGTATGAGTTTTTTTAACTGACTTACTAGCATTCTTGTGAAATATGATAAGGAACTTAAAAATGAAAGTAGGGAATGAGGAACCTGAATAAATGTTGAGAGTGATGAAGAATGATAAGATGTGTGTGTGTGTGTGTGTGTGTGTTGTAACTGAGACAATAAGGTGCTAAAAATAAAGTATAAAGTTCAAGTGTATTAAGAAATGGAGGCTGAATATGTAAATTTTCTCATGAAGGTGTGCAGTGACTTAGCTAAAATTGTATCAAATACTGTCTGAATCTGTCAGTAGATACTGGACTAGAGAAAGGATGTGTATTTGCATTATTAAAATAAACAACAGTGGTGGCTGACACAGTTACTCTCAGTGTTCTTCCTCTTTTCATTTTCTGATCTCCCCCCACTGGTAATTACTTTATTTTATTTCATTTTATTTTATTTTATTTTATTTTATTTTATTTTATTTTATTTTACTTATTAGATATTTTCTTTATTTATATTTCAAATGTTTCCCCTTTCCAGGATTCCCCTTCTGAAAACACCTATATTATCCCCTGTCTCCTGCCTCTATGAGGATGCTGCCCCACCCACCCACTCATGTCCTCCTGCCCTGGCATTCTCCTATACTGCGGGGTCAAACACCCTCAGGCCCAAGGGTCTCTCCTCGACTGATGTTCAGCAAGGCCATCCTATACCACATATGCTGCCGGAGCTATTGGTTGCTTCATGTGTATTCTTTGGTTCGTGGTACAGTCCCTGTTGACACTGTTGCTTCCTCCATGCGTCTGGAAACCCCTTTAGCTCCTTCAGTCCCTTCATCAACTCCTCCTTTGGGGACCCCCAAGCTCAGTCCAATGGTTGGCTGTATGATTCAGCCTTTGTATTTGTCAGGCTCTGGCAGAGCTTCTCAGAAGAAAGCCATATCGGGATTCCAGGAGTATTGACACAGAGGCTTGCAGGAGGAACAAGCCACAGTCAGAAAAAGCAATACCAATGAACACCAGAGATAACCAGATGGGAAAAGGCAAAGGCAAGAACATAAAAACCAAAGTTACTTGGCAACATCAGAACTCAGTTCTCCCAACACAGCGAGCACTAGTTACCCCCAACACACCAGAAAAGCAGGGCTGATTTAAAATCACATCTCTTGATGATGACAGAGGACTTTAAGAAGGACATAACTCCCTTAAAGAAATACAAGCGGATACTGGTAAACAGAGAGAAGCCCTTAAAGAGGAAACACAAAAATACCTAAAAGAATGACAGAAAAACACAACCAAACAGGTAAAGAAACTAAACAAAAGCATCCAGGATCAAAAATGCAAATAGAAACAATAAAGAAATCACAAAGGGAGACAAGTCTAGAGATAGAAAACCTTGGAACGAGATCCTGAGTCATAGATGTGAGCATCACCAACATAATATGAGAGAATCTCAAGTGGAGAAGATAACATAAAACCTTTGACACAACAGTCACAGAAATGAAAAATGCTAAAAGTTCTTAACCCCAAACATCCAGGAAATTCAGTACACAGTGAGAAAACCAAACCTAAGGATAACAGATATAGAACAGAGTGAGGATTCGAAATTAAAGGGCAAGTAAATATCTTCAACAAAATTATAGAAGAAAACTTCCCTAACCTAAAGAAAGAGATACCCATGAGCATAAAAGAAGCCTACAAAATTCCAAATAGACTGAACCAGAAAAAAAACACACATAATAGTCAAAACACCAAATGCACAAAACAAAGAAAGAATATTAAAAGCAGTAAAGGGGAAAGGTCAAGTAACATATAAAGGCAGACCTATGAGAATTTCACCAGACTTCTCACAAGAGACTATGAAAGCTACAAGATCCTGGGTAGATCTCATACAGATCCTAAGAGAACACAAATGCCAGCCTAGACTACTATACCCAGCAAAACTCTTAACTACCATAGAAAGAGAAACCAAGGTATAAACAAAATTTATACAATATCTTTCCATAAATCCAGTCCTACAAATGATAATAGATGGAAAATGCCAACACAAGAAGGAAAACTACATCCTAGCAAAAGCAAGAAAGTAATCTTCTTTCAAGTAACCCACAAGAAGATAGCCACGGAAACATAAAAATAACATAAAAATAAATCAAGCCACAATCACTGTTTCTTAGTATCTCTTAATATCAAGGGAATCAATTTCCCAGTAAAAATACATAGACTAACAGATTAGATATGTAAACAGGACCCAGCATTTTGTTGCCTAGAGGGAACGAACCTCAGTGTAAAGACAAATGCTGCCTCAGAGTAAAGGGCTGGAAACCATTTCTCCAAGCAAATTGTCTCAAGAAACAAGCTTGATTAGCCATTCTAATATCAGATAAAGTCGACTTTCATTTTCTTCTTAGTGGAGAGGCCCACCATGCTTCTCTGACCTATATGGATGTATCTGTATGGTTCAAGAGACAGACTATCTCTGTCTTGAAAATGCGACATTCAAATCTCTAATTACACAGAGCACAAATCTGAATTGGTGTGATCCAAACCCATTTCTTCACTTTTTTTCTATTTCTAAGTTTCTTGCATGTTACTGTAAATCAGATACTTATGTGTAATAGGCTAACTAAAGTAGCCTTCCTCGTGGATACAAAGAATTGTGCTGGTGTTCAACTTTGTCCTGATGAACTGATGAACTTCTGTGTTTCCTGAAGTGTGCATTGTCTCCTTCAATCTCTTATTTTCCCTAATGGTCAGAATTCATTGACCTCTGTTTTAGTTTCTTTTCACAAGCAGTTCCCTTTATTAAAATCATACACAGCCAATCTCACATTCCTTCTTGAGACTAAAATACAAGTAAATAGTAAAATAAAGACAGAATCAAATGGGATGCAAGAGCCTTGTGGGATTTGGTGTAATATATTTTTATTGGATATTTTATTTATTTACATTTCAAATGTTATCCCCTTTACCAGTCTCCACTTAGCACTTCCATCCCATCCATCTATGAGAACATTCCCCCACTCACTCCCACCTCACTACCTTGGCATTCCCTTACGCTGGGGCATTGAGTATTCACAGGACCAAGGGCACCACTTCCATTGATGGCAGATAAGGCCATCCTTTGCTACATATGGCTCCAGGGAATTGTTCAACCTGGTGAAATCAGGTTTCACCTGTTTCAGATATTCTAAGATAAATAGATGTCCAAATGGCTTTTGTGAAGTGAAATTTATATATTATTTTAGACTCAGAAGCAGGTACAGAATGAGAGTTACTAAGCAAGGGACTATTTTTACAATGTTGATGAAACTAAGACCAAATTTTTCTTAATTAAAATTTTTAATAGTGGGGAAGTCCAAACTGATATCTCAGTTTAAGAACAGGGAAGAAAATGGTACTAAGGATGTAGCTCCAGACACAACAGCAAGTTGGAGGAATATAGAACTCCTTTATCCTCAAACACATATCCTTTCACTCATAACCTTTGTAAAGTTTACTTGAGCATAAGATAATTAAAATATATCCCTTTGAAAAATATTGCCTTACTTTTCTTTGGAAATATTACCTATAAGTTACCCTACATAATTTTCATGGAAAGTTGTTATTGCAGAAATTTCAAGAAAACCTTTTTTTTTATAAGAAGATGTAGACCCTGCAATAATCATTTTATTAAAGGTAGAAAATTTAGCGTTCTTTTCCACAAAACAAAACAAAACAAAACCAACACAAAACAAACCAATAAACAAAAAACCCTAAAATCTTCCTGTCGTTGAGAAAATTTCAAATCTTTAGACAAAGCAATTTAGAGTCTTCTTTCTTATTTAGTAACTAATTTATCAGCTAATATTCAATAATACTGTAATTCATTCAGAAACAGTCTCTTCTGGGAAACTTTAAGATACTTTTCAATTCTTAATCAAGATTGGCTTTGCTTGAATTAAATTCCATTAATGTGTGGGAACACCATCTTAAATGAAAGATTGAGTCTGTTACATTTTCAAAATTGATTGTGTTAATATAGATGAGTAGAAGTAGTGTAGTTTTTCATATTTGCAATTAGATTTTAATCATATTGATTCATTTCACTTTCCTTCCAAATAAGTCTTCTAATTACAATTCATTATCTTTAGGGTATAGTCCCCATATTAAACATTCCAAAATTAATTTTATAACCAACTGAATTTAATTATCATTTCAGAATGAGAAGGGTAGATGAAATCTATTCTTAATACTTAGATAAATAAGAAAACAATGTAAGTTTTAGTACTTTGTTTCATAGTCCATGTTCTCAAACCAATAATCACTGGCAATGTCAGTGTATCTCAGGAGTCCGAGAAGAATGTTGACTTGCTTGAATTTGTGATTGTCTTTAAAAGCTTGTCTATCAGTATGTAATTCCTTTTATTTTAGGTCACTAGGAAAAAGAACCTACCAAGAAGATGTATAGAAGGACCTATTTTTCTTCCCAAACTTACTTCTCAGACCCTCATAGCAGCTATGATGTCAAGCTGCCTCTACTTC
The DNA here is from genome assembly GCA_964023405.1 of Apodemus agrarius. Lineage (NCBI taxonomy): Eukaryota > Metazoa > Chordata > Mammalia > Rodentia > Muridae > Apodemus > Apodemus agrarius. The sequence continues at coordinate 44,578,860 of OZ030006.1, forward strand.
TCTTCCTGAGTCTGGACTCAGATGGATATAATTATTCCCACCCCCCTTTTTTTCTCCAGATGCTTCACAGAACTTAACTATGTTTTAAAATTCTCTAGCATTTTCATTTTCCTTACTCTTTTTCTAAACCTCCCATCTCTGACATGTAGCTGACTGTATTGATGGATTTTCTTCCTTCTCTTCAGTGTCCTCCCCAGATCCACATAACTGAGAGAATTACAGCTAGCCTGCCCTGAAATATTTCTTTCAATATATTGTCTTTGTTTTTTTCAAATAATTGTTCTCTCATATATTATATAATGACTGCAGTTTCCTATCCCTCCTCTTTTCCTAGTCCCCCCATCTACCCTCCCTTCTCTTCCATGTCCCCTCCTCCTACATCTTTCCCAGATTTAGCAACCTAACATGAATCAAGTTGCAATAAGACTAGACACATTCCCTCATGTTATGACTGAGCAAGAGAACCAGTAGGAAGAAAAAGGGGTTGAAAAATAGTCAAAAGAGTAAAAGACAGCCCTTAATCTACTCTTACTGTTTGGTGAATAATCATAATATACATGTAAGGGACTTAAATAATAATAATAATAATAATAATAATAATAATAATAATAATGCAGGTTCCTTAATTGTCAATTACATCTCTGTGAACCCCTGCAAGTCCCTGTTAGTTAATTGTGTTGATTATTTTCTTATGGTGTTCTTGACCCTTCTGTCTTCCTCCCCCTTTTCCACAGGATTCTCCAATATCTGCCTATTGTTTCCTTGTGCTTATTAATAATTAACTTTTAAAATGTTTTTACTACAGAGATTAAGACACCTGGATGAGATACTCAGTTTCCCTAGTATTATATAGCAGTTCCACTGTAAATAAGCAAACTTCTTTTATCACGTCTCTCTTAGTTAAGGTTTTACTGCTGTGAACAGACACCATGACCAATGCAAGTTTTATAAAATACAACATTTAATTGGGGCTGGCTTACAGGCTCAAAGGTTCAGTCCATTGTCATCAAGGCAGAAACATGGCAGCATCCAGGCAGATATGGTGCAGGAGGAGCTGAGAGTTCTATCTCTTCATCTGAAGACGGCTAGTGGAAGACTGACTTCCAGGCAGCCAAGGTGAAGGTTTTAAGCCCACACCCACAATGACACACCTACTCCAACAAGGCCACACCTCCTAATGAGGTCACTTCCTGGGACAGTCATATACAAACCATCACAACGTCTCTTCTGGCTTTTACATTTTACTTTATGAAAATATAGATATATTCTTTAATCTTTCTATTTTCTCCTACTTCCTTGCTTCTCTCCTTTCCCTCCCAAATTCATTACCTCTTCCTTAACAATTTCAGTTCAGAGAGAGAATTAATAATTAGAAAGACTGCAATTGCTATTATTCATACCCATAAATAAATAAATAAATAAATAAATATAAAAATATACCTTGTTAAACTAATTTAGTGTTGCCTGCAAGTATATGTTTCTAGAGCATGACTCTTTATATTTAATAAAGAGTCAGGGTCTCATCACTGGTGAATTCTTCTACTCTTAAAAGTTATGAATTGATTCTAGTTCTTCATCTAGGGATGAGTCTTTGTGATATTTGTCCTACCAAAGTTTATGTGCCAAGTCCCTCTGTAATTGTTCATGTTTTTTTTAGGCAGATAAGTTCTTGAGAGGACCTGAGTATAGCTTCCATATCATAGATAAAAGTTACAATCTCTCTGAAGACTCTCTAGCAGTAACAGTCTTTTCATATACCCCTTTAATATGTGGAAAAAATAAACCTTTTCCTGTTTATGTTGATAACAGAAATCTTACCTTTTTATTCTCTTTCTACTCCTGCCAAGCCACTGCTTTCAGTAGGAAGTCCCTCTCTGATTTCAATTGTATTTTTCCAAAAAAAAAATATCTGCTTTAAGCAAATTTATTTAAATGTAATTTGACTATTTGTTACTGTTTGAATTATTTAAGTTATTTAAGGATGCCTACAGATTATCAATTCAATAGGCCTCCACAGTGTCTCTTATCTAGAGAAATTCTATAGTCTTTCCTTGCTTCTAACTACTGATTATTATAGAAAACTGCTTAGCTCCTTTGTATAATTTTGCTGTAGTGGAATTTATCTGTTATCATTTTCATACTTATAAAGTGATTATGCATTTCAGGTACCCAATAACAGAATTATTGACCACATAGCATCTCATCCTTTCAATACTAATAGTGCAATTGTGTGATATTCTAGCAAATGATGCCAGTGGGATAAATGAAGATTAATGAACTAATACATCTGGTGTAGGGAATTTCTAAAGAGAATAGCACCTATATGATGATATCCTTACTGCTTACTGGACTTATCCATGTTCACCATAATAAGAACAATATGTAAAAGAGTTGAAGAGATTAATGGGATTCTGGATGATATATATTCACTTAGGTAGAAAGAATGATGCACCAAGCGAAAAAATCTATTCTGTTCTTGCAAAGGATCACAGTTTAGTTGCCAGCACCTATGTCCTATGCCTTCCAAAAATCTGTAACCATAGCTTAAAATGGATTTGATGTTGTCTCGTGCATATATATGGAAGTAATATCTGTACACATATACATATAAATATTTAAATATTAAAGGTAATTCTTGTAACAAATGCAATAATAGCTCACTTAGCAAACATTCCATCTTCTAAAAATGGTAACAAATTTGAAAGAAGGGAGTCTAAACTAGAGAAATACTACAGCTGATAAACAACTTCAGCAAAATGGCTGGATATAAAATTAACTCAAAGAAATCAGTAGCCTTCCTATACTCAAAGGATAAAGAGGCTGAGAAAGAAATTGGGGAAATGATACCATTCATGATAGTCACAAATAATATAAAATATCATGGTGTGACTCTGATCAAGCAAGGAAAGATCTGTATGACAAGATCTTTGAGTCTCTGAAGAAAGAAAATGAAGACAGTCTCAGAAGATGGAAAGATCTCCCATGTTTATGCATTGGGAGGGTTAATACAGTAAAAACTGGTTATCTTCCCTAAAGCTACCTACAGTTTCACTTCAATCCCCAATCAAAATTCCAACTCAATTCTTCATAGAGTTAGAAAGAGCAATTTCCAAATTTATCTGGAATAACTAAACACCCAGTGTATAAAAAAACTATTCTTAACAATAAAAGAACCTCTGGAAGAATCAGCATCCATGACCTCAAGGTATACTACAGAGTAATATTCATAAAAACTGAATGGTATTGATACAATGACAGGCAGGTTGATCATAGAATAGAATTGAAGACCCAGAAACTAACCCACCCATTTATGGTCACTTGATCTTTGACAAAGGAGCTAAAATCATCCAGAAGAAAACTGAAAGCATTTTCAAAACATGTTGCCGGATCAACTGGCAGGCAACATGTAGAAGAATGCAAGTTGATCCATTCTTATCTCCCTGTACAAAGTTCAAGTCCAAGGGGTCAAGGACCTCAACATAAAACCAGATACACTAAATCTGATAGAAGAGCCTGGAGCACATGGGAACAGGGGAATTTTTTCCTGAACAGAACTCCAATAGTTTATGCTCTAAGATCAAGAATTGACAAATGAGATCTCATAAAAGTGCAAAGCTTCTGTAAGGCAAAGAACACTGTCAATAGGACAAAACAGCAATCAACAGATTAATAAAAGATCTTTACCAATCCTACACCTGATAGATGGTTAATATCCAATATATACAAAGAATTCAAGAAGTTAGATTCCAGAGAACCAAACAAGCCTAATAAAAATGGGGAACAGAGATAAACAAAGAATTCTCAACTGAGGAATTCTTGATGGCTGAGAAACATCTAAAGAAATGTTCAGCAGCCTTACTCATCAGGAAAATGCAAATCAAAACAACACTGAGATTCCACCTCACACCAGTCAGAATGGCTAGGATCAAAACTCAGGGGACATCAGATGCTGGAGTGCATGTGGAGAAAGAGGAATACTCCTCCACTGCTGGTGGGAATTCAAGCTGGTAAAATCACTCTGGAAATCAGTCTGGCTGTTCCTCAGAAAATTGGACATAGTATTTCCTGAGGACCCAGCTATACCACTCCTGGGCATATACCCAGAAGATCCTCCAACATGTAATAATAAGGACACATGCTCCACTATGTTCATAACAGCCTTATTTATAACAGCCAGAAGCTGAAAAGAACCCAGATGTCCCTCAACAGAGGAATGGATACAGAAACTGTGGTACATTTATACAATGGAATACTACTCAGCTATTAAAAAAATGAATTCATGAAATTCTTAGGCAAATGGATGGAGCTAGAAAGTTTCATCCTAAGTAAGGTAATCCAATCACAAAAGAACACATGGTATGCACTCACTGATACGTGGATATTAGCCCAAAAGCTTGAAAAATCCAAGATACAATTCACAGAGCACATGAAGCTCAAGAAGAAAGGAGACCAATGTATGGATACTTTGGTCCATCAAAATATCCATGGTTCACAAACAATCAATAGACTGAGCATAGGGTCCCCAGTGGAAGAGCTAGAGAAAGGACCCAGGTATCTGAAGAGGTTTGCCGCACCATAGGAGGAACAATAATATGTGCCAACAGTATCCCCAGAACTCCCAGGGACTAAACCACCACCCAAAGAGTATACATAGAGGGACCCTTGGGTCCTGCTACATATGTAGCAGAGAATGGCCTTTTCAAACATCAATGAGAGGAGAGACCATTGGTCCTGTGAAGTATCGATACCCCAGTGTAGGGGAATACCAGGTCAGAAAAGTGGGAGTGGGAGTTGGTAAGGAGGGGGTGTTGATAAGCAGGGGAAGAGAGGATGGGAAGTTTTCAGAGAGGTAATGAGAAAAGGAAATAACATTTGAAATGTAAATAAAGCAAATGTCTAATAAAAATAATTACATACAGAAAAAATAAATGCCATTGAAGGAGGTACTGTTCAAAACAATGGCTTAGAACAGGTTTGTGCTGTGTCAGATTGGAAGGCACATAGAGCCATACTATAAGTTCAAGGGTCTATGCTTTATCGCAAGGTAGCAAAGTTATTTTGCAGCATAATCCATATGGTATTGAGTTTTCTGGGCAAGAAATAGCATAATTGGGAGGTATCATCCAGTCTAGCACCACAATTTTAGTAAGCCACTGATGTGCCTGGCTGTATGTGAGAGAATTTATGTCTTTTCAAGAAGAAACCTAGAGACTACTGAGCAAAAGTAAAATCTGAACATCCAAATTTGATATAGGGCTACCCAGAATATGGGAGATTCTAGAACAATGAGAGACTTCTGTTTGTAGGTACAACTGTGGAGTTGAGTTACCAGAAGCAATAGACTGTGAGTCATTAACATAGCAAAGCTGGATTTGGAGATATGCAAGTCAATTAAAGTCTAGATGATTTATTCACAAATCCCAAATTCTGAATGCTGGAAATGGGACTGCAGGACTGCAGAAATGGAGTGTGTGTGTGTGTGTGTGTGTGTGTGTGTGTGTGTGTGGTTGGCACCCGTGTCCCCCAAGATCTTAGGCGTGGGGTATCTCAGGTATCTGTTTCTGCCCACTCGGTCTAACCACCTGCCACCAAGATGGCCGTGGATGAACAGAGTCCACTAATCTCTTTATTGTGACTTTAGCTTTATCTCTTCCAGAATGTCACATGTTTGAAATAATGTCGGATTATAAAATACTATATTGACAGAATGCCCCTTTTAATTTAGAGTCTTTCATGCTATAAGCACTTATGATTTTCTATGTCTTGTAGCCAGTGCTTCATAATGCTTAATAATTTCCATGGTATGAATTCAGCACAATTGAATTATACGTATTGAACAAAACCCTGAATCGTTTAAGATTTTGTTCATTGTGAATAAAGCTACTATGCAGCCCCATTGACAGGTTTTGGCTCAGAAAAGTTTTAAAACTGAAAGATAAGTATGGAGGGAAACCTAGACACTATTTAGAGTATATAATAAATATATGAGCAGAAGGAAAAGAATTCTCTTATGGTATATCAAGTCATTTATTGCCACATTGTAAAGAGCACATTTTAAAAAATGCAACCACAAAACTATATAATATATAGATAAACTGGAGAGAGTAAATAACTTAGAATCATTTTATATATTTGGCAGTTTTTAAAAATGTCAAAGTATTTTTCTATTAAAAATTACTAAAGTATTCTTTTTGTTTTTATTTTTATTTTCTACTGCTAGATGTTTCTATACTACCTCCCAAACACTCTATGATTCAACCTGTGTTCTCCTCATAGCCTCTGCCTCCATACCTCTCTCTTCCCCATGACTTCTCCAATCCTATTCTATTTTCGTTTTTTTTATTTTCTATATTCTTTGTTTACATTCTGAATGCTTTCTCATTTCCCAATTCCCCCCTCCCCATATGTCCTATAACTCTTCTTCCCTCTGCCCATTCCCCAATCACCACCCTCCCATTTCTCTGTTCTAGTACTCCCCTACAATACTGGATCAAGTATTTTCAGGACCAGGGCCCTTTCCTCCCTTCTTCTTGAGAATCACATGATTGGCTAATTGTGTCTTGAGTATTCAGAGCTTCTGGGCAATTAATATCCACCTATCAGTGATTGCATTTCATGTGTATTCTTTGTGATTGGATTAGCTCACTTAGGATGATATTTTCCAGTTCCAAACATTTGCCTAAAAATTTCATGAGTTCATTGTTTTAATTGATGAGTAGTATTCCATTGTATAAATATACCACATTTTCTGTATCCATTCCTCCTTTGCGGGACATCTGGGCTACCTCCAAATTCTGAAGTTAGACCCAAAGAACTGAATAACCCTATTAAAAATGGCGTACAGAGCTAAACAAAAAATTTTCACCAGAAGAAATTCGGATGGCTGAGAAGCTCCTTAAGAGAGGTTCAACATCATTAGTCATCAGGGAAATGCAAATCAAAACAACCCCGAGTTTCCACCTCACACCAGTCAGAATGGCTAAGATTAAAAACTCAAGAGATAGCAGGTGCTGGTGAGGATGTGGAGAAAGAGGAACACTCTTCCACTGTTGGTGGGACTGCAAGATGGTACAACCACTCTGGAAATCAGTCTGATGTTTCCCCAGAAAATTGGGCATGACACTTCCAGAGGACCCTGTCATACCACTCCTGAGCATGTACCCAGAGGATTCCCCTACATACAATAAAGACACATGCTCCACTATGTTCATAGTAGCCTTATTTATAATAGCCAGAAGTTGGAAGGAGCCCAGATGTCCCTCAAAGAAAGAATGGATACAGAAAATGTGGTATATTTATATAATGGAATACTACTCAGCAATTAAAAATAATGAATTCATGCAATTTGTAGGCAAATGGTTGGATCTGGAAAATATCATCCTAAGTGAGTTAACCCAATCACAAAAGAATACACATGAAATGCAATCACTGATAAGTAGATATTAATGAGCCCAGAAGCTCTGAATACTCAAGGCAAAATTAGCAAGTCAAAAGCTTCCCAAGAAGAAGGAAGGAGAGGACCCTGGTCCTGAAAAGACTGGATCCAGTTTTGTAGGAGAGTACCAGAACAGAGAAATGGTGTGAGGGGAGGGGTGATTGGGGAATTGGCCAGGGGTGCGGGGGGAGAGGACTTATGGGACATATGGTGAGGGGGGAACTGGGAATGGGGAAAGTAAACAAAGAATATAGAAAATAAAGAAAACAAGAAAAAAAGAAAAAATTGTCCCAAATAAGAGGTATCATTTTGATTTCTAATGATAATAAGATATTATTTTTGGAGGAAATTTAATTTACAGGAGGAATAAAAAATAAGGAAATATTTCAAAAATTGTACAGATTATATAATTGATTGATTCTAGAAAAAGATTTCCAAAACATAGTTACTTCCAGACCCTAATGTCATTCTCAGTGGACACACTTAATTAGGTTTTGTGGAACTTGGTCACTGTGTTTTATATGGGAAACAATTGATAAGATTTTAGTTTTCTTATTATGTCTTAAAGTATGAAAACATTGCCAAAATCTTTTACCTACCCCACTCACTAGATTTTGATAACCTGTATGAATAATAAATTAAGGAAGTATAGTTTCTTAATATGAAAATTATCCAAAATATTTGTATTTATAATTTACATGATGCAAAGTTTTCTCTAAATAAATTGCAACCAAATATGGAGTAAATGTTTTCTACATATTAAACTTCTTTAGCTTATCAAGTTAAATATCATTTACCTCTTTTCAAGATGGGTTGGAAACCACATTCTAGAAAAATCATCTCTAAGCAAATTTTTGCATGACTAATGCTGAACAGCCACTCAGTGGAAGAAAGGAACTGAAACATACAGTAACTCACTTCTCACTCTTTCAAAAGCAAATGCTGATATTATCTTTGATTTACATTATGATCTACTTAAACTGAAATGTTAAAGTCATTTTTAAAAAATACATACCTTTAAATATTTGGGAAAATATCATTTGCATGGGAATTTTGCAACATATACAGTAATTCTCCTTTACTTTTGGAAGAAACTTTATTGAAAATTTTATCACTCCTTTTATTATTCTGCCAGTATTTAATGCTGACCGGGCTTTGAACTCTGTGTGACTATGACCAGTGCTCATAGCTCATGTATTAAAACTTTTTTGAAAACTGTCATCTATATGCTTGAAATGGTGCTGTTGATTACATTAGGTCATTTATCAAGCTGCTCATGAAGAATCAGCTGCTCATGACAGGATTAACACGCTGCACTTGTGTTCTGAGCAGAGTCTGCCCCACACAGCTGATATCTGAGGTAGCAGAAGAAAAATCATGCTCCTAAAAACATCTAGCAAAAATGGTAACCATTCATATGTCTAAAAGATAAAGAAAATACTATCTGTCACCTTCTGAACATCCCAAGGGCAATCTTCCTAAAATATATTTCAGGCATTTTTTATGGCACTCTCTCACCAGCTTTTAAGTGAGTCCTTCCTCTACCACCGTTAGCCCCTTCTTTTAGATTTTTTAAACTCTATTTAGAGTACTTACTATGCTTGCTTTTTGTGTCTTCTCTAAGAAGACCTAGTTGGGACCCAAGTTAAGACCCATGCTATGAGAGATAGAGACCATCCCTGATACAATTAATAATACTGTACTATATTTGAACACAAGAGCCTAGCACAAGTGTCTTCTGAAAGGCTTCACCTAGCAATTGATGGAAACCAAATACAGACATCAATGTCAGGAGAGGGTTCCTATGCATCTCAACCCACATTGACATATCAAGTTCCAATATGACTTGGCATATTGTCTTTTGTTGAGGCTTAGACAAAGCAACCCAGTAAGAAAGGGATCCAGAAATGGTAATTATTTCCTCCAGACATTTTTGAAATTATATTTATTTATTTATTTATTTGTTTGTTTGTTTATTTATTTATTTATTTATTTATTTATTTATATTTGAGAGGTTAACTTCTTTTGGGTTTGATGAGAGGAGGTTTCTCTTTTGCTTCTTCCCGGGTGTAGTTTCCATCCTTGTCTTGGTGGTTTCCCCCTATTATCCTTTGTAGGGCTGGATTTGTGGAAAGATATCGTGCAAATTTGGTTTTGTCATGGAATACCCTGATGTCTCCATCTATGGCAATTGAGAGTTTTGCTGGGTAAAGTAGTTTTGGCTGAAGTTTGTGTTCTCTTAGAGTTTGCATGATATATGCCCAGGATCTACTAGCTTTCATGGTCTCAGGTGAAAAGTCTGGTGTTATTCTGATAGGTCTTCCTTTATATGTTACTTGGCCTTTTTCTCTTGCTGCCTTTAGTATTCTTTCTTTGTTTATTACATTTGGAGTTTTGATTATTATGTGACAGGATGTATTTCTGTTTTGGTCCAGTCTGTTTGCGGATCTATAGGCTTCTTGTATATTCATGGGCATCTCTCTCCTTAGTACAGAGCAATTGTGTTAAAAACTGCATGGTATTGGTATAGCAACAGGCAAGTAGATCAATGGAATAGGATTGAAGACCCAGAAATTAACCCACAGACTTATGGTCACTTGATCTTTGATAAAGGAGCCACAACCATCCGGTGGTATAAAGATAGCCTTTTCAACAAATGGTGCTGGTTCAACTGGAGGTCAACAGGCAGAAGAATGCGAATTGACCAACTCTTATCTCTTTGTACTAAGATCAACTCCAAGTGGATCAAGGACCTCCACATAAAACCAGAAACACTGAAACTATTAGAAAAGAAACTTGGGAAGACCCTGGAGGACTTGGGCACAGGGGAAAAGTTCCTGAACAGAACACCAATAGCTTATGCACTAAGATCAAGAATCGACAAATGGGACCTCATAAAATTACAAAGTTTCTGCAAAGCAAAGGACACTGTCAGAAGGACAAAACAGCAACCAACAAAGTGGGAAAAGATCTTCACCAACCCCACATCCGACAGAGGGCTAATATCCAATATATACAAAGAACTCAAGAAGTTAGACCGCAAAGAACCAAATAACCCTATCAAAAAATGGGGCACAGAGCTAAACAAAGAATTTTCACCAGAAGTATTTCGGATGGCCGAGAAACACCTTAAAAGATGTTCAACATCATTAGTCATCAGGGAAATGCAAATCAAAACAACCCTGAGATTCCACCTCACACCAGTCAGAATGGCTAAGATTAAAAACTCAGAGACAACAAGTGCTGGCAAGGATGTGGAGAAAGAGGAACACTCCTCCACTGTTGGTGGGATTGCAAAATGGTAAAACTGCTCTGGAAATCAGTTTGGCGGTTCCTCAGAAAATTGGGCATGTCCCTTCCAGAGAACCCTGGCATACCACTCCTGGGCATATACCCAGAAGATTCCCCTGCATACAACAAAGACACATGCTCCACTATGTTCATAGCAGCCTTGTTTATGATAGCCAGAAATTGGAAGGAGCCCAAATATCCCTCAAAGGAGGAATGGATACAGAAAATGTGGTATATTTATACAATGGAATACTACTCAGCAATTAAAAATAATGAATTCATGCAATTTGTAGGTAAATATTTAGACATGGAAAATATCATCCTGAGTGAGTTAACCCAATCACAAAAGAATACACATGAAATGCAATCACTGATAAGTGGATATTAATGAGTCCAGAAGCCGTAAATACTCAAGACACAAATAGCAAGTCAAATGATTCCCAAGAAGAAGAAAGGAGAGGACCCTGGGCCTGTAAAGATTGCATCCAGTTTAGTAAAGAAACCGAGGGGGCAGGGGGAATGATCGGGGAATAGTTGGGGGGGAGAGGAACTATGGGAAATATGGTGGGTGGGAACTGGGAAAGCCTTTGGAATGTAAACATAGAATATAGAAAATAAAAATTAAAAAAAAGAAAGGGATCCAAAGACAAGCATCAAAGTCAGAGACAGGCCAGGCTTCTGCTGTTAATAGTACCACATGAAGCCCATGCTGTAAGTCTGTTACACAAGTGTAGTGAGACTGCATAGCATGCATGTTCTCTGATTGGTGGTTCAGTTCTCTCTGAGTGCCCAAGTTAATTCAATCTGTAGGTTTTCTTTTGGTGGCTATGACCTCTCTGGCTCCTTCAGTCCTTTCACCCTCTCTTCTACAAGATTTTATGTGTTCCAACTAATGTTTAGCTGTGTGTCTCTGCGTCTGTTTTCATATTTCTGTTCTGCTAAAGATCCCTTACTTGATAACCTATTAACCATTTACAAGTTGGCATAGGTGGTGCAGTTATCTTTGAGTCATATATGTTCCTGTAAGGATTCTTTCACCAATATTCCTGTAGATAAACCCATAAAACTCATTGACTCTATGTTAGACATTGGTGGCATCTGTACTTTTATCTACCATGGCTTTTTTCCCTGATATGAATTTATACTTTTAGAGAGGGACTTAAAATTCAATTGAAGAACTATTAGTATTCCCCTGATAGCTGAATCTTTATTGTACATGCAGGGTCATTCTGTCAGGTGGTTGGTATTTTAACACACAAGACTCATAACGAAGCAAATACATTGGTGACAGTTCTCCACATTCCTTACATCTGACACTTCAAAAGCAATCAAGGAGGATGGGAGTTTCCAGTTCCATACAAGTTTTATTTTTCCCTACATCCAAAGCATGTACATTCATTTCTTCAACAATATGGAATATCTTTTACTCTTGGTATATAACCAACAACAGTAATAATAAATTTTATAAATTTTAAGGCCTCAAAGATTTCCATGGCTGAAAACTCAAAGGAAGGTAGCTAGCTCACTCCTAGCACTCAGTGGGGTTTCATTCAAATTTTTTTTCACCCATGTAAGGTATCATTTGTAGTTTTTCTTTTTATTTACCAAGCCCCAGTAGGGTTCCAAGATATTTAGAAGTAACATTTTACCTGGTTGTCTATCCAATGGCTTTTAAAATTTACAAACACATAGACATTAGTATTACGTCCTTGATCCACTTGGAGTTGAGCTTAGTACAAGGAGTTAAGAGTGGATCAATTCTCATTCTTAAGCATGCTGACCTCCGGTTGAGTCAGCACCATTTGTTGAAAAGGCTATCTTTTTTTTTTCCACTGGATGTTTTCAGCTCCTTTGTCAAAGGTCAATTGGCCGTAGATGTGTGGGTTCAATTCTGGATCTTCGATCTTATTCCATTGATCTGCCTCCCTGTCACTGTACCAATACCATGCAGTTTTTAACACTACTGCTCTGTACTATTGCTTGAGGTCCGGGATATTGATTCCCCCAGAAGTTCTTTTACTGTTGATAATAGTTTTAGCTATCCTGGGTTTTTTGTTATTCCAGATGAATTTGAGAATTGCTCTTTCTAACTTTATGAAGAACTGAGTTGGAATTTTGATGGGGATTGCGTTGAATCTGTATATTGCTTTTGGCAAGATTGACATTTTAACTATATTAATCCTGCCAACCCACACACATGGAAGATTTTTCCATTTTCTGAGGTCTTCTTCAATTTCCTTCTTCAGAGACCTGAAGTTTTTGTCATATAAATCTTTCACTTGGTCACACCAAGATACTTTATATTGTTTGTGGCTATTGTGAAGGGTGTCATTTCCCTAATTTCTCAGCCTGCTTATCCTTTGAGTATAGGAAGGCTACTGATTTGCTTGAGTTGATTATATAACCAGACACTTTGGGAAAGTGGGAAGAGGTGGATGGGGGACCACGGGGAGGGAAAAGGACATGTGGTAACTTTGGGGGCAGGGAACCAGAAAAAGGGAAATGAAATGTAAATATAGCATATATCCAATGAAAAAATTTCGCACACTTACATAACAAAATGTTATGTCATCCAAATATCAAAACCTTTTCCAGAAGATGGTCCAGACAAAGAAACTTCAAATCCACTATCTCATAGCAAATAGTGGGGTTACAAGAGAACCTTGAAGCACTTTGAAAGTCTGTTGTGGTTGTTATTGTCATCTGTTCTCAACAAGTGTCAGGTGATCCCAGAAGTTACCAAATAAAAAGATACTAAAATGGAACATAAGAACGGTATAATATATCATGGAAAGCATCCATCCATGTTTATCAGTTACTTCCCCTTAAACTGGAATACAAAGCATGTATTGGAGGTGGTTGTTTAATTAGCTCCTGTTAATCCTCAGTTATTTTCTCTGAGCCATTATATTTCCATATGTTGGAGCTGTTCCACGAGCCTAGCTACATTTTTCCTCCCCTGAATTATTCTGCTCAGACTTATGGAAGGCCAAATATTGCATAGTAAGCTGCAAAAAGATGAGGGACAAACCCTCATATCAAGGCTGGATGAGGTATACTGGTATTTTGAAACAGGTCCCATAAGCAGGGTGAATCACTTCCACTCTTTTGAGTCCCAGAAAAAAACATGCAGGCTGAGTGGTTGCCATTTCAGTCTCTGTAAGCCCTATATGAGCCCTGTTTAGTTGATCATGTTGTCATTTTCCCCTAGTGTCTTCAATCCCTCTGTTTCTTCACCTTCTGTGGGGTGACTGAGCTCCACCAAATATTTGCCTCTACTGTCCTGTTTAAAGAGCTTTCAAGCAAGATGAAATATTTCAATCTCAGAAGACATAGTTAAACAGCAGATGTGTGATTGACAGAAGCCTGTTGTTGTCCTTTAGCTTCTTCTTTGTTAGACTGTTGGTCTCCATTGCAATACAGCTTTTAAGTTTCATGTGGTCCCATTATTTAATTGTTGTTCTTCGCTCAAGTGCTATCAGTGTTCTTTGTGTGAGCATGTGATACTGAATCTATATGCACTCCTTGAGATTTTGCTTTTAGTATAGAATAGAGTTTATTCAGGGCATGGGGAGGTGAGTTAAGAGTGTAGTAGAGGCAGAGAAAGGCAAAGAAAGGGAGAGGTAGAGAAATAGAGGTGGTCATGAACAGAGCAGGAAGGGAAGAGTGCAGGAAAACAAGAGAGCAAGAGCTCCTTGAGCCTTTCCTTTTGCTCTTTATCTTCTGTGTGTTTGTTTGTTAAAAATATTATTTTTGTTATGTTCTTTTGTTATCTTCATTTTATATATATATATTTTCTCTTTTTGTTTTTCTGTTTCTTCTTGTTCCTCTTTTTCTTGTTCTTCTTGTTCTTGTTCTTCTCGTTCTTGTTTTTGTTCTTCTTCTTGTTCCTCTTGTTCTTCTTCTTCTTCTTCCTCTTCCTCTTCCTCTTCCTCTTCCTCTTCCTCTTCCTCCTCCTCCTCCTCCTCCTCCTCCTCCTCTTCTTCTTCTTCTTCTTCTTCTTCTTCTTCTTCTTCTTCTTCTTCTTCTTCTACTTCTACTTCTTCATTTTTCATTTATGACCTTTGTATTTGAGAATGAAAGGTATGGATTTGAGTGGGTGAGGAAAGCACAGGATTTAGGGAAAGGAAGATTTTAATCAGAATATAATATAGGAAATTTAATTTCAATACAAAAATAAATAAAAGTTAGTCAGATGACAGTAGTAATGAGGGTTATTCAGCATAATAAAGACAATTTACAATATGCCAGAAGTTAATATTTTAAATGAAAAAATACTCAATGAAGTTCTACTATAATCAATAAGAGACAAGGATAAACACCTTCCATACATTTTCAGAACAGTTCTTGAAATTCAGCTAGAGCAAAGAGACAACTGAAGGTGATACAAATAGGAAAGAAGGCCAAACTATCCTTACTTGCACACAACACAAATTTGTAATGAGAAACTTAGAAGATTCCACCAAGACACTTGGACAGATGATTAAGTGCATTCAGCTAAGTAGCAGGACACTAAATCAACATGCAAAAATCTGTATATATATATATATATATATATATATATATATATATATATATCACAGAGAAAGAGAGAGAGAGAGAGAGAGAGAGAGAGAGAGAGAGAGAGAATTCAGAGGAATAATATGTCTCATAATAACCTAAAATGAATTAATAAATAATTTTGGAATAACTGTGCCTAAATAAGTGAATGGTTGGCATAATAAAATTTTAAGACATTTAAGAAATAATTTAGAGAAGATACAAGTTGGTAAGACATGTTACAAATTGAGGTTTTATGGACTAAAGAATTAATATTTTTTTTAAAAAGCCATGCTACCCAACACAATCTGCAGATATAAGAAAATCCTCATCAAACTGTTATGCAAATAAAGAAATGTAAATAATATTCACTTTAATTCATTTTATACATTGTTAAAAATCTTTATAACTCATTTACAATAGAAACTTTCTGAACACATAAGTCTAAAAAATTGATCAGTATATTAGAATTAAGGCCCTTTAATCCTAAGTCAAGCAACAAGACATTGATTAGCTACTAATTAAAATTTTCCTATATAATTATACTTTAAATTGTGTGATTTTCTATAACTTGGTGTTTTATATGAATTGAATCAATATATTCTTGTGAGGTCAATAACTAACAATTTCACAACAAAAATACTTCTTAGTTTTAAATTTTAATAAGAAACCCCATAAATCAAGCAGAATTTCTCTATGGTTTTTGTCCGTCTGTGGAATTTAAGGTTTATTTGACAAAATGTTTTATAGTTTTGCATTTTATGACGCACATGAACATACTTTGTCTATATATTGAAGTACAAGATAGTCTCTAGTGTTCTAATGTGTCTTTAATGTATTTTAGAGATAAAGGTGTATATTTGTATATTGTAATAAAAGACTTTAAAACTTACATAATATAATATTGACTTGTTCAAAAGATAATTTCTCTTTTCATTTTAGATTTTTCATACAGTGTCTCATAGTCTAGGCTAGAATACTATAGAATTTACTGTGTAGTGCAGACTGGCCACAGTGTAATGCAATCTTTCTGCCTCAGTTTTTCAGTTTCTGGGATTATAGGCATGTGCCATAACACCTACCTACCATATTTTCATGATGTGATTTACTCTCTGGATTCCACATGTCAATGACAATAAATGATTGTAGTTTGTGTCTATGTAAGGTTGATCTCGAATCCACTAATTTACCTACAAAGGAAATTTGTATTTTCTTTATGTACACCTAATATTCTGTTGTGCACAAATGCCATATTTATTAATCTATTCTGTACAACTGCATTTCTATGCAGCTGATAAAAATCCCTGTTCTAAAAGTTGTATGTCTTGTCCCACTTTCTACACTGACACATCTGTTTGGCCTTGGATAATAAGATCATTTTACTGATAGAGACTTGACATGTCTTTTTGTTGACCTTGAATCATTGTGGATTAGTTCTAGATTTCCAGTTCCAGGTTGGTATCTCTCCCCAGATAGATACCCTCTTAGTTATTGTGGATAACCACTTGGCATAATATTACATTTTTTATGTGAAAAAAATGAAAACATTGTAAATAAATGAACGGTACAATGTACAACTTACAGGAACTTACTTTAAGATACCTTTGCCTAGGACAAAATGAAGATGAGATATGAAGAAATATGGCCTTGACATTTCACTGACTTTGTTGCCAAGTAGAGCTTTAGAATTCATAATGGCTTCAAAACTTTTTGTGGAAGAATTAAGATGTTAAATGGAATAATTGAATAATTGAATAAACAGCTGGAAAACTCAAATATAATTTCAAATGTAGTACCAGAAGGTTATTTACTTTTATAATCTTATTTATGGTAGAAGTGAAAAATTCATCCAAACTGATCAATTAAGTAAAATTTAGTTGATTATATGTTAAACAACAAAATTGTTTTAGAGGCAAGGTATGGGAATATTTTAAGTATTTAATGAAGTAGTGTTTTCTGGATTGTGTTTTATTGAGCTATCTTCCATAGAGGTTACACTCAATAATAACATTTTCAGCGATAAAAGACTGTTAATCTACAATGTGAAAAAAAGAACAAAATTGACCTTTAGACTCATATGTAGAGGTACGGACTCCTTTTTTGTCCTGAATGTTCCTCCTACTCCCAAAGCCCTCATATCTTGTGTCTCAGGTCAGACTTTCTAAGGGAATTTTTTCTATGCTAAAAATATTTGAACAAATCCTTGTCCCTTTGACAGGTCACACCCTAGAAATAGTTATATGATATTCTGGGAATAGAACATTCTTGCTTTTTTCTTGTTGTAGAAAAAATTAGAAATTTTTTCTCCCAAGAGCCTCCATGGGTACTGTGCTTTTTCTGGGGCAATGGGCTTGTGATATCTGACAGTCTACCTTATAGGTGCTGGCATAAGAGGGAACAAGAGCTTAGACTTTCTTTCTGCTTTGGGTCTACATCCAGTTTCTTCTTTGGTCCTGAAACACAGCTGTGACATAGAGTGGATGCTTTTATTGTTTGTTTGTCTTGATTTACACCTTTCCTGAATAACAAGAAATGAAAATTTCCTGCAATTTTTTTATTGGATATATTCTATATTTACAATTCATTTCCCTTTTTCTGCTTCCCCACCCCCAAAAGTCCCACATGCCCTTTTCCCTCCCCCTGCTCCCTCTTTCACCCCTTCCCTCTTCCCTGTTCTTGTAGTCCCCGATTTTTTTTTTTTTTTAAGAATTGATCCCAAACAAGGTAACACTCTCTTTATCACTTTGTGATCTTCCCTTTCTGAGGCTTTATGTCCTTGGCAACCCATGTTCATATGAAGCAGTTCATTGGAGTGCCAAGTGCCAGTCCCAGCAGTTAGAAGGATCCCAGAAGAGGAACTAAGGATCAGGCAATGAGGAGTAATGGATGAATGAGTCAGAAACTCTGAGTGAATCTTGCATCTCTGACTGGCTAGAAACCAGGATTTTTATTTGTACAGATTCCACAAAAGAGGCCAACTTTAGATTTTAAAAGCAATACAGATCATATTACTTTGTCCTTGGAGTATAGAGTTAATAGATACTGTTAGTCTCAAACCATTTTGGATTACATGAGTATTTATGACATATGCCATGCTATTCTGTATTATGTTCCATGATAATCTTCAATTTTAACATGTTTTCTATATATTTCTTCAATTTTATCAGAAATATTTTCCATGCAAATCCTCAATTTTATCAGAGGTATTTTCCATGTAAATCTTCAATTTTATCAGAAAAAGTTTACAATTCCAATTTCAATCAACTTAGAAATATTTTGATGCCTACCATTTTATCTGTATAATTTTCATGATAATCTTCAATTTTAACATTTTTCTGTTTATTTATTCAATTTTATCAGAAATATCTCCATGTAAATCTTGAATATTATCAGAAAATATTTATAGTTCCACTTTCAATCAATTTAGAACTATTTTTATGCCTACCACTTTATCTGTATAATTTTCCATGAAATAGTCAATTTTAATGTGTTTTTTACATATTTCTTCAATTTTATTAGATAAATTTTCCATGTAAATCTTCAATTTTATTAGAAAATGTTTATAATTTCACTTTTTTATTTTTTATTTTCTATATTATTTGTTTACATTCCGAATGCTTTCAATTTTATCAAAAGTATTTGTAACTACACTTTCAATCAAGTTAGAAATATTTTATGCCTATGATTTTATCTGTAATTTTCCATGATAATCTTCAATTTTCACGTTATTCTATATTTTTCTACAATTTTATCAGAAATATTTTTCACGTAAACTTTCAATTCTATCATAAAATATTTCTACTTCTTTTCTCAATTAATTTAGCAATGTTCTTTATGTCCTCCATTTTACTCTTTAATTTGTCATGAAGATTATCAATTTTAATGTTTTTTCTTTATATATTTTTCAATTTTGTCAGAAATATTTCCATATAAATTTTCAATTTTATTATAAAATATTTTTACTTACTTTTCCAATAAAAGAAAGAAAAACCCGTATTCAGAAGTGACGGGATTTAAAGGGCTAATGAGATGGTGCTAGTCTACTAAGATACAATTTAATGAGCCATAAAAGTTAGTATCCCATCATATTAACTTTTTTCCAACCTTAAATATGTAGTGGCTTTGTTTTGCTTTTAACTTAGTAGTATTTCTAGTTTAATGGGTATTCTAGTATGAATACTGAAAGGGCATAAATATATTTTCCAACAGGGGATAGGAATATGTACATTATGTAAACTACACAAATGTCTTGATGTCCTTCTTCAGGGACAAGGTTAGGCAGCTCTTGAGCAGCACGCATCAGTGGACACACTCAGTTTCTCACCTGGTGTATATCAGCCATCTGGAGATGAGAGGAGAACTCATTCCAGTTTGTTTATGTTTCTCTGAGGGTAAAGGATGGAAAGAGAAAGAAATAGCTGGTAGTTGAGATTCAAAGAGGGATGTGAATTGGGAAAACCCATGTTCCTGGTGACTAGAATCTTGAAATAACTGAGTTGCTGGTGGGAATTTGTGCCATTATCATTCATAGGTCATTTAACTTAATCTTTGAACACACTGAATAGTGAGAAGATAGATCCATTGAACCTCAGGGCTCCCAGTAAACTCAGAATTGACCATTAGCCTCTGACTGTTCAAGTACTTATCTGTAGGTCCTCTCAAGAGAAAGGAAACATTCGACTTTGAAGAAATGTGCCACAAATATTAGAAGTGCCCTTTTCCCCAGTAACTAAACAGCTAATGCCAAACCTCACTTTCTTGTCTTTATTTTAATACAGAATTAAAAAGTTTGATTTCTGTGAATTATATTTGTATGTTACAAATGGGAAAAGAGGCCATTAATTTGAAAAATTGTAAAAAGGAGTATAAGTGTGAGGAAGGAGGGAAAAGAAGGAAAAATTTAATTAAATAGGTAATTATAATCCCAAGAAAGTGTGAGAAATGTATATATGTGTGTATTATATTACTTTATTACATAATCAAATTGACAAACTCTAGAATACTATGTAAAAGCATCTTTATAAGACATTGTCTAGACTAGATTGGCCTGTGGGCATGTCTATGGGATATTATCTTATTTTTTTCAGTTTTTACTTTATTCAATTGTTTTATTAACCCTCTAAGATTTTATTTCAAGGAAGGAGATTTTATTCTCCCGCCCTTGTATGTTCCACATCTTATACTTTTTCCCCTCCCCCCTGTCTTCACGAGGATGTCCCCACCCCTCACCCCCCACCCAACAAGAACTCTAAACTCCCTGGGGCCTCAAGTCTTTTGAGGGTTAGGTGCATCTTCTCTGACTAAACCCAGCCCTGGCAGTCCTCTGCTGTATATGTATTTCAGGCCTCATATCAGCTGGTGTATGCTGTTTGGTTGGTGGGCCCATAATCTGAGAAATCTCTGGAGTCCAGGTTAATTGAGACTGTTGATCCTCCTACAGGGTCACCTTCCTCCTCGCCTTCTTCAAGCTTTTCCCTAATTCAACCATAGGGGTCAGCAGCTTCTGTCCTTTGGTTGGGTGCAGATATCTGTATCTGCCTTCACTATATAAGGAAAGAATATTTTCAAATCATAATTTTCATAGAACAAACTTTGTAACGATCTTATAAGCCCTGAAACATTATCAGTACTCAGCATTCCCCAGTGACAAACATCCATGGCTCACAGTCACCCTGGGCACACAAAGAGAAGTGACTGCTAAGTGAAAAGGATGCAGCCTTGTGCATTTCTGTCTGGGTCCTGTTCTGGTTAAAATAAAAGTTACCAATTATTACCATTTGATAAGGTATGGAAAGCAACTAAATTCTCCATGGCAGGGTAGAAAGATGGCTCAGAGGTTAAGAAAAGTACTGATTTTAAAGAAAGACATTAGAGTCCAAGCAAATATGTAGGGCAGCTCACAGCTGGCTATAACTCTAGCTTTAGCATTTTTTCTTTTTCTTTTTTCTGAAAATTTTTATTTAATTTTATTAGATATTTGCTTTATTTACATTTCAAATGTTATCCACTTTCTTCACTACCCCTCCAAAAAAAAAAAAAAACCACCCAAACAAACAAACAAATAAAACCTATCCCAATACACCTTCCCCCTGCTCACTAACTCACCTGTTCCTGCTTCCCTGTCCTGGCATTCACCTATACTGGGGCATCAGTCCTTCATAGGATCATTGGCCTCTCCTCTCATTGATGTCTGAAAAGGCCATCCTTTGCTGGAGCCATGGGTCCCTCCATGTGTACCCTTTGGTTGGTGGTTTGTTCCCTGGATATAGAAAATGTGGTACATTTACATAATGGAGTGTTTCTCAGCTATCAAAAAACAAGGACTTGATGAAATTCTTAGGCAAATGGATGGAACTAGAATATATCATCCAGAGTGAAGTAGCCCAATCACAAAAGAACATACATGGTTTGCACTTGCTGAAAAGTGGATATTAGCTCAAAAGCTTAAGGATTTCTTATGCCATCTGATTGCCTCTATTGGCATGTATATGCTCTCAAACATATAATTAAAAAATCTCAAACATGAAATCTTAAGATTCTCCTTCTGTCTTTGTCTTGCATCAATTCCATCCCTGAGGACTAAATTCTCTCATGAATGTTCTCAGTCTAATTTAAAAAATATAGGCAAAAATATAGGCACTCTATTTTTTGTCTTTTTTGTTATTGTCTATATTCTTTGTTTAAATTCTAAAGGCTTTCCCCTTGCCCAGTTCTCCCCCCACCATATGTCCCATATGTCCACTTCCCCCGCCCCAACCCCTCCACCTATTCCCCAATCATCACCCCACCATTTCTCTGTTCTGTTCTGGTACTCTCCTACAAAACTGGATCCAGTACTTTCAGGACCAGGGTCCTCTCCTTCCTTCTTTTTGGGAATCTTTTGACTTGCTAATTGTGTCTTGAGTATTCAGAGCTTCTGGGCTCATTAATATCCACTTATCAGTGATTGCATTTCATGTGTATTCTTTTGTGATTGGGTTAACTCGCTTAGGGTGATATTTTCCAGATCCAACCATTTGCCTACAAATTGCATGAATTCATTATTTTTAATTGCTGAGTAGTATTCCATTGTATAAATGTACCACATTTTCTGTATCCATTCCTCCTTTTAGGGACATCTGGGCTCCTTCCAACTTCTGGCTATTATAAATAAGGCTGCTATGAACATAGTGGAGCATGTGTCTTTATTGTATGCAGGGGAATTCTCTGGGTATATGCCCAGGAGTGGTATGACAATGTCCTCTGAAAGTGTCATGCCCAATTTTCTGAGAAACCACCAGACTGATTTCCAGAACAGGTGTACCATCTTGAAATCCCACCAACAGTGGAGGAGTGCTCCTCTTTCTTCACAACCTTGCCAGCACCTGTTGTCACTTGAGTTTTTAATCTTAGCCAATCTGACTGGTGTGAGGTGGAATCTCAGGGTTGTTTTGATTTGCATTTCCCTGATGACTAATGATGTTGAACATTTCTTAAGGTGTTTCTCGGCCATCTGGATTTCTTCTGGTGAAAATTCTTTGTTTAGCTCTGTACCCCATTTTTTGATAGGGTTATTTGGTTCTTTGGGGTCTAACTTCTATTTTAAATAGCTTTAGACAAGAAGAAAACTACAAAAGATAAAATAGAGTCCTTGTGTATCCATGCATAATGTTTAATTATAAAGGACTCACAGGAGTATCTTTTTTATAACTTACTTGAGATAATTTTATGCAGTTTGCCTACACCCTATATTCTTATTTATGTAGTTTTTACCTTTTCTTTTTCATCTTTTCCCACAGAAGATGCTTTGTTACCTTTACTATGATTTTGTTTTGACACTCATTTGGACCATAGGCTTAATTTAGTCAGGCATGATGATTTTTGCCTCTTGTCCACTGATTTCAAGAATCTTTTACTGGGACGCATCTAACATGCTTTTCTCTCAAAATAAGCGTAGTGGTTTGGGTTACAAAGGCAGATCCAAAAGTAATCCAAAAGCAATATGAATAATTTCTATTTATGTGGTGTTAATTTGCAATTGATAATTGTCCTTCATTAATATTTATTTATTAATTTGTATATAAATATCAATGAGACTCATGGATATCTGATCTCATTTGGTCCTTATTTAGTGTACTTTATCTATTTAATTTGTATTCTTTTGCTGGAAATGTTTGGCTAAAAATGGCTGTGTACTAACAAAGGCTGATGACTACTAAAAGCTGCTGGCTATGAGACACGCTTGTATCTTGAATATTTCAGATGTATGCCCATCACCCTGAAAGTTTTAGTTTGGCTATACTCTGTGATCTCAGTGTGTATTGGTTATTGTCTAGAACTGATTTGTTTATTACAGAATTCTAGGATTCCTGATGATAAATCATATTAGAGGACAATTAGGAATCAGGTCTTAAAACTACTTTCTGCTTTTGCTTTGCTAATTTATTTTACAGTATAGAGGTCTGAATCAAAGACTCTCATACTTGATATATATTCTACTACTTAGCTCTATTTCCAGACCTGTTTGTACTTTTTTTTATTTTGAGACAGTTTTGATTTTCATTTACTTGTTCATTTGTTTTAAGTGACCCTAGCTTTCCAGGAAGCCAGTCCACACCCCTAGGGATGCTCTGAAGGTTTTTGTCTCCTCATCTGTTCCTCCTCCATCACTGGCTCTCAGGGCTGCTCCATTTGGCCTGTCATGCGCTTTCGAAATCCTCTATGACCTCTGTGTTTATTGATTGTTTTTTCTCTAATTCCCAGCCACTTATCACAGAATCCCAGGATTCATGATTATAAATCATACTAGAGAACAACTAGAAACCAGGATTAGTTTGTGAAACCTTTAGAACTCAGGGAAGTTCTGCCCTGATTCATAAATAAAAGTGGCAAAATAAAGTTACAAAGTTCCTGGTACTTGTCCTTTGTAAATATTCTTATAAACTATTTTATATGGAAATTTATTTAAAGCTGTTGTTTTCAAAATGTATGTGTAAACTTTAACGAAATTTATATATTCATATTCAAGTTTCTACATGGTAATGTAAAGTGAAACTTTTCAAAATAAATTCTGAATATTCAGCAAATTCTTCCAAAGAAAGACAGAAATATCTAATAATAGTATTAATGATTTTATCACTAATGCTTTTAGTATGAGAAATTATTTTAAATACAAAATTGAGATACTTCTAGACTTTAGTTAAATTTCAAGGATATTTTTTAATGTATAAATTATGTTTTGAATTCATGCTTCAGCATAGTTGAAACCCAATATTCAGATATCAAAGATTTATTTTCAGGTTTAACCATCATGACACATGTTGGGTAGCATTTGGGACCCTTATTGCAGCTTTCTATTTTCTACTACTGCTGTTACTGATGAGAATGCCACAAAGCTTTTTAACTATAAAAATTAACTGAGTTTCTTATTGAGTGTAGAGACTATGATAAAACTTGAATCTTTTTCATATTTTCTATACCAAACAACAAGTATATACTGGTGTAAAAAAAGTGCATGTTGTACCTCACAGGTCCAGTGATTCAAGATCATTGGTACAAGTTACTTAGCTCTGTGCTTAGCATGTCAAGAAGCTGAAATAATGGAACCATGAGTTGCTTAAGGTCTTACAAAGTATAAAATTCTCTGTTAAGATTAATAGTAAATATCATTTCCTTTTAGTTATGGAATCAATTATCTCAATTCAAGGCCCTCCTTCCAATCCTTGATATAAGATATTATTCAAGAAGTCATTTTTAGTTTGTTCCTTTGACATCAGAGTATTTCTGTAAAGCTTCAGAGGCCTCATTAAATTAGAATGAATCTTCCAGCATACTTTTACTTTGGAGTAAAAGCAACTAATTAGGGATCATTATTGTATATATCCAAAATTCTTTTGAGCTTTGCCAAATACTGCCATAAGATCATTGGAAAGAACTTAACTTGTTAAAAACTCCCATACATAATACTTTGCTTGTGTCACAGTATTGGAAATGCCATAAGTTCATATCACCTTAATGATTACTAATGTATCCAGAACATAGAGAAAAAATCATAATCATTTAGAGATTTCTGATATCATTGCCACAAAAATAATTTACAAATGATCCATAAATTTCTGATTAATGGTGTGATACATTTCTCAGAAATACTATGGAAAATATATTCACTAAGACAAAAACACACACATACACATACACAAATGCACATACTGTTCACCATGGATCCTACCAATGAGAAAATTACATAAATTTTTATGAGAAAGTAGGAAGATTCAATTATCTGTGGAAACTTTATTTAAGACAGGATGTCAAAAAGAATTTGGAGACAAATATCATGTAGCAACAATAGAAATCATTATTTACCTAACAAATATGGAACACTGAATGACCACTCCGGTACTGCAGTTATATTATCTTTACCCTGATTCCTGCGAAACATTATTGTGATATTTATTTTACCAGGGAGGAAATCAAAGCTCTGAGAAGTGAAATTGAACATTCTATGCCAAAAGACTGTGTGCCTACTTAGATCTGGGTATACTGAATTTTATGTTATGGTGGATAACTAAATGTGACTGTGACCCAGAACAGTGGCTAAATGGAAGTTCATCCCCAGAGAGAGTTGCTCAGAATGCACGGAAGCATAATGAACTGTGCAATGAGTCTCTTGCCTGAGGTGATGCCTACTGTGCCTGCCACAAATGTACTCCAGCCTCCCTGCCATGCTGGCAGCAAAGGGAAGAACATGGAGAACTCACATCTGTCTGTCTTCTCCTTCATAATCATTAGAAAGGAGCCAGGATAAAAATAACATAGAGGAGTGAAAATAAGTCAAAGACATTTTCAAGAAGTTGTCAAATGAACGGAAAGAAGGTAAGAAAAGAAGCTCCCCATTAGAGTTAGATTGAACGCGCATGAGAATTTTCTAAATCAATAATCATAATCATTTTTGGAGGCTTGTTAAGATAAAGTAATTTTATGAAAAAGGTGGCATTGTCATCAACTATCGACAAGTAAGTGGACTACTATTGTCATTTTTTAAAAATTGATTAGAACAAGTAATGATGATTATAAGTATAAATTATGGCACAGAAATGCATTTTCTTCTTCAAACAATGAAAATTATCTATGTGTTACCTTCATAGATACACATGAATTTCATTATCCAGACTGAGATCTGGAAACTGCAAATTCCCAACAATGTTACATTGATTTTGTTAGTCCAAATAACAAATAATCATGATTTATGAGTATATACAGCAAAATATAATAATAATGTGGAACAAATATCACATAAGAAAAAGTCATATATGTCATATAAAATCTAAAATGGACATGAATTTAGAAAAATCTATTGTGAATAAAAGTAATATGTAGTTTTTAGAATATATATCAACTGAGGGGCTTTAATGTAAATGTTTTCTCCCCTTTGACCTGGAAACATAATTATGAAATACAATGTGAAGATTACTTAGAGGACACATTCCTTACTTGCTCACTTTAATATATAGATAATATGTTGATCAATCATTCAACTTTATTTCTCTGCATGTATGTGTGGGTGCATACATGAGTGAGTACCTTCCACATTTATACATCTGAAGAAGAAAGGTAGTTTCTCAACATTTTTCCCTGTTTATGTGTATCTTGAGTGTGTTAAGATATGTAAATGTGGAAGGTACTCATGTGTGCACCCACATATACATGTAGAGACATAAAGTTGGTGTACTCCACAAAAATTGCTCCTCCTTTTATTTTTTCAGGCAGTTCTCTCACTCAGCCTGGCGAATCACATTTCCAGGCAGTCTAGCCAGCCACCTGCTCTGGGATTTCCCTATGTCCTTCTTTTCAGCAATACAGAGTTGAAGAACAGATTATGCATCTCAACAAATACATTGTATATATTCTCAAGAATTAATATTATTAAAGATAGCCAACTAAGCACTGAAAGTATATTCTGTGTTTACAGCTACAGAGATGCTTCTGAAAAGAAATGTTTCAGATTTTAGACTGGTGTATCATTCACCTGCAAGTGTAAGGATAAATGTTTAGAAAGCACTTCACTTTAATTCTTCTCTCATTTGTTACATCCCAATTACAGTTTCCTGCCCTTCCCCTCTCTTTGTCTCTCCCCTCCACCTCCACTGACCACAAACTCAAGGATCCAACACCCTCAGAAAAAAAAGCAGGCTATCCAGTGATATCCATCAAATATGGTGTATATGATCACATCAGGGCTGGGCAAGACAATAGGGGGTGAGGAAAAAGGTCCCAAGAGCAAGGAAAAGGGTCAGGAACCATCTCTACTCTCACTGTTAGGGATTTCACAATAATACCAAGCTATACAATCATAGTATATATGCAGAGAAACTACGACAGTCTCTTATGGGCTCCTTGAGTTCTTTTAGCCCATTTGAACCCAATTGATTATGTGGGCCCTGTACTTTTGTTATCTTTGATTTCTCCAAGCCTTCATTCCCCTCCTTTGCATGACTACACTAGTGTCATCTGTGATTTCCCTGTGGGATTCTGAATCTGTTCCCATCAGTTGCTGCATGAGTTCTCTTTGGTCTTTCTATTAATGGTTATTCTAAGCTATGGTCCCTGTCCTTTAGGCGTGACAACTTACTGGAGGTTTGAGGTTTTTCTGACTGGTTGGCATCCCAGTTTGTCTAATTGAGGCCTTGCCTGGTTATAAAGGATGGGTGGCTCAGCCTCAATGTCACATACTACTAGGAGTCTTCGCTGGTATCACCTTTGTAGATTCTATGGAGTTACCATTGCATTAAGTTTCTATCTCTTTCCCGAAAAGCAACCATTCCATTTGTCTCTCCTAATAGTCTCTTCCTCATTCTCATCCTCATCAGTTCTCTCTAGTTTCCTTCCACATTCAACCCCAGTCCATCCAGAAAATCTATTCTAATTCCCCTTTTCAAAAAGAGCCTTGCTTTCCTACTTAAGCCCTCTCTGTAACTTAGCCTACCAAGGTCTGCAGATTGTACGATGATTAACTTTGTTTTACAACTGATATCCACTTATAAGTAAGGATGCGTCAGACCATGAAGGAGCATGTTAGTCTTTGTGGGTCTTGGTTACCTCACTTAGGATGATTTTCTTCTAGCTACGTCCGTTTTTTTGATGTGATTATCTTTTAACAGCAGAACAATACTTACTGTGTAAATGTACCATATTTATTTATCCATTATTTGGTTGAGTGATATCCAGATTGTTTGCAGTTTCAGGTTATTATAAATCAAGCTTCTATGGATATAGTTGAGCAATAGTTTAATGTCTGCCTTTTCCATGTCTTCACCAACATGAACTGGTACCATTGTCTTGATCTTAGCCAATGGGAAAGGTCTAAGATGGAATCTCAGAGTCTTTTGACCTGCACTTCCCTAATGACTAAGGATGTTCAATATTTCTTTATTTTTATAGATGCAATAGATGCAAAAACCTTGAATAAGACAGTATAATGTATGGGCACTGTTGAAATTCAGTGACCCTTTACCAAGAAGATCATAAAGAGCTTCAATGAGTATGAAATGTATAGTACACCACACATATATAGAGAATAAATTATGTTTATCATTGTTAAAATTGTGCAGATGGTAAAAGAGAGCTCAGCGAAGGCAATAAATAGAAGGAGATAAATAAGATGATACTATTAAGAAACTTGCTAAGGTTATGAAGAGTTGATGACAAGTTAAGAAAACTGGTAGGACAAGGAAGAGAAGATTAAACAGTCATTATTGTATCTCAAAGTATCAAAAGTCCTTTCATTTGGAAGTGGATTTGATATATCATGTGTCTTCTTGGAGTTTAGAACTAGAAGCAAAGTGGCCAGGCATAATTTTAATCCAAATGATAAAGGACTTTCTGAGAATAATATATGCCCCAATAAAGGAACCATCTCCATAACATACTTGATGCCATGGGACTTATTTAACCAGAGATGGATGACTATCTCTTACAATAATGTACCAGTCATTCCATCACTGAGATGAAGGTTGGACTGAATGTCCCTTCTATGTCTTTGCAATTGTGCTCTTTATCCTGTAATCCTCTTTACTGTGCTGTAAAACAGGAACAGCAAAAGCTTGATGTGTTTTTAAACTGATCTCCCCTGTTTCAATTCTCTGATGTCAGGATACAAGCTGCTGTGGTGTAGCTGATGAGTCAAATTTTTGTAGAGATAAAAGTTTTGAATGTGATTATTTTAGAGAGAGTTATGTAGGAAATACCAAAACATAAGTGACATTTTAATGGCATGACTGATATATAAGAAAAAAACTACTGTCTGTGAACTAAGTTAGATCCAATATCCAGTATAGCATGATAGGAAAGAGAAAAATATTTAGAGTAGTATGTGGCTTCACATTTATTATCCTGTATTATGTACATTCCACATAGCTTATGTTGTTATTCCACTTTATATTATACATTTTTTAAATATTTGATCACAGAGAGGCTATATTCTCGCTTAGCTTCTTAGTTACTTAAAGTATCACGTTTTATGTCACTATGCATTATTATATCTATAGTATTGTGAATATTGGTAATAAGCATAGCATTTACTAGCTAATCTAGTACCCAAAGATTTTCCTGTATGGTAAGAAAGACATACTCAAAATATTCATTCACAATTATAAAATCAACATGCACATTTCTATTTCTTAATACTATGTTCAGACTCTTCTTGAATTTTTTGAAAGTGTATTAATGACCTCATCTTTAAAAGATTTAAAAATCTTTCTTACAGTCCAGACTTTTTTGCCCTCCCAGTCTACCATCTGACTGTTCCACATCCCATAGCTCCTCCCTCCCCTTTCTCCAAGGTGATGTCCCCACCACCTACTCTCTCCCAGCAGATCTCTCTACTCCCTGGAGCCTTTTAATTGAACATGTAAAATGTTTTAATTTTTAAAAGAAACATGCTGAGATATCAGATATATCAGATTAATGTTATATGAATTTTAATTGATATCTTAGAATTTAGAGACTAACCGAATAAATGAATAATATTTCATGAATGATCTTAATCCTAGCTATGGTATCAGGTATGAGGTAGCATGGAATTTGTAAGGCATGTACATTACTTTGGTAATATGCTTTAGTAATGTCTCATTATAATTATTCTAGTTAGTAAATTCAGGTACAAAATGGCATTGATTTGGCATTTTAAGTCTGTTTTATGTTTTGCTTGATTTTACATTTGATTACTTTATCAGTGATAAATTAAGCAAATTGTTTTAATGTATTTCAACCTGGATGAGAAATACATGTGCTCACTCTAACTTGCATTTTCCAAGAACTGCTAACATATTTAGAAAATGCTCTGATGATGGTGCTAACTTGCATGCAAATTATTTTACTTAGAAATGTATAATTACTCAACATATTCCTCAGAATCTCTGTTAATATGATATATGTGTATCTAGAAACAATAATATAATGAATCACAAAAATGATTTTTTACTACATATATGAAGTGTTCATAATTTTGAAAGTAGAATAAATATTATTGCAGAAATTAATCTCCTCAGAAAAATTGAAACTTAGGCTTGGACTCGGTTCTTTAATCTGATACATTTGGAATGTTGCTCACATGAAGAAGCTGAATCTGTGCCTAACTAGAACTTTCACCCCTATTGGATAATGTTCATAGTACCAGACCATAATCTGCATGCTGCCAAAAGAGAAAGGTAACCATTACTGTACTGTGCATGTTATCAAAGGGGAAATATAAACACCAAAACAGTTACACACCATACGATCTATAACAGAACTGCCTGAATGAAGTGTTAGTGCAATAACATTCTGGGAATAACCCATCACTCTCTGATTGTATTTATATCCCATTCCACAAGAGTGAGTCCATGCCTGGTACTGATTAGTGTGCCAAGAATTTAAGACTAAATAGTTCATGGATCTAGGGAAAAACTAAATAATTCTATTCTGCTAAAGAAATGAAGCAATAAAAAGGCACTAATGACATTCTGCTATACTCATAGATCAGAGTCACACTCCATCATCATCAGTAAAGCCTCTTCCTGTAGGAGCTTAGACCTAATAAAGATATTTACAATTAAACAATGTGTGATAGTGAATTAATTTGGAACACTGAGTTCTAATGGGATGTCTTTATCAATGCTCTCCTTTCAGGACTCAGGGAGCTGTGAGAAGAAGGAAAGGTCATTGTAAGAACTAGTGGGGAAGTAAGACACTTTCTTCCAGGAACAGCAGGACTGATGCACATATGAACTCATAGACAATGTGGAAGCATGCACAACACAGAACTAAGGAAGATGGGGATTCCACTGCTTAGAAAGGAAATTAAACAAAAGCTTCCATCCTTAACCAACATGGTATTTCCACTTGACAAGTTTTTGTAAAGGAAAGTGTAGTTTCCTCTCATGTAGTATCATTGGCTATATTAGCCACACATAAGAGTAGGTCCATGCCCAGCTGTAGATGGTAACAAAAAGTGAACTTAGTAGTGTTTTTGTAGAATTTTTGGCTCATATTATTCAGTTTGGGGATCTTTTTAAATTGTATTTATTTTATGCTTAGCTATTATGGTTTCCAAATTAATGACTTTATAGATTTTGTTGGTGTATGTGTTTCTTGTGTGTTTTCTTTTTATATTATTCTTATATGTTTTCTTGGGGGGGTATTTGAATTTATCTATTTGTTCTCTAAACAAAGACAAGAAGGTTTGTATGGGTGAAGAGGTGGGAGGAGATAGGAGAAGCAAAACTGTGATCAGAATGTACTGTATTGAAAAATGTATTTTAAAAGATATAAAATATGTTGTGCTTTTTTAAAAATTTCAAACCATTTTGTACCCAGAAATAAACTGAAAAATGCTATGTCACATGGTTGCTTTTGCAAGGCCTATGCATTCCTACCTTTCTGCCTCTGTCTTCCTTCACAGGGTTCTTCAAATATGATCCATTTAGTTCAAAATCATACTTACTGCTGCTGAATATAGAAAAATCTTAAAAATCCTAACATTTCAGCTCAGTCCAAATTACTGAGAAGTCATAGCTGCCTGAAAATGGGGGAGAGGGCAGTTAGAGTAGCTGTGATGAGAGTCTCAAGCTATGTTGTTTGACGCTGCTTCTTCCTTTCATTGATGTGGAACCAAAGGGAATCTCTTAGTACATGTTCAGCCCATCAAAATAAATCATAAATTATGTGTCTTAATATGGTTTCTTTGACAATTATATTCATTTTCAAGAATATATTGTTGGTATGTATCCAATATTTAACCCACCATAACTATTTTCTAATTATTACATACTTTGCTCATGTGATAGAACTAAGTTGCTGTTTTCATGATTAATTTTATAGGTGATAAATATTATGATGTAAAAATCGGGACGTTTTATTCTTCCTTAAAAATATGTGTCAAAATTATTATTCTTAAAATGAAATATTAAATTGTTTTATAAACAATAAATATTTTAGAATTAAAAATAATTTCTCTGGGCAACAAATAAATGAAGTATTTAAAAATTATGTCACACCTCCACGGTGCAGCTGGGAGCTGCATGCCCCATGGTTCTCCCAGGCCCCTACACCTAAGGTCTCCATTTTGCGCCCTGGTCACTGGCAGAGAGGTGCAGGTAACCAGACCTAAACGGGGCCTGCCATCGCTTGGGTGGGAAACCGCCAGGCTTGGGCCAGGAGCCAGAGTCGGGGCAGATAGGTGGATCATCTCCACGGCGTGGCTGGGAGCTGCTTGCCCCATGGTTCTCCCAGGTCCCTACAACAACACTCTCCATCTTGTCACTAGGTCACTAGTAGAGAGGGCCAGAGACGCAGACTTAATTTGCTACTACAATCACTCGGGTGGAATTCTGCCAGGCTCTGGGGCCAGTGGCCAGAGCCTGGGCAGCCCAGCAGGTCATCTCCACGGCCACTGGGCCTTGTATCATCTCGGTTGGGAACCAACTACTCTGAGGTCCTCTTAGCACTTTCATCAGCAGTCTCCATCTTGTTGCCCGGTCATCAGTAGAGAATGAACAGGCAGGCCCAGCCTCATGGGAGGTTCAAACACCAGCCAGTGACAAGGTCAACTAACACCAGAGATAACCAGATGGCAAAAGGCAAATATAGGAATGTTGCTAACAGAAATCAAGGCAGCATGCCAGCATCTGAACCCAGTTAGCCTACAACAAGGAGTCCTGGATAACCCAACACACCAGAAAAAGAAGATTTGGATCTAAAATCACTGGTCAGGATGCTGATAGTTGAACGCATGGATAAATCACTTAAAGAAATACAGGAGAAAATGGATCAAAAGTTAGAGGCCCATACAAGGCAAATGAAAAAACACTTAAGGAAATTCAGGAGAATATGGATCAAAAAATGGAAGCCAATAAGGAGGAAACACAAAAATCACTTAAAGAAACACAAGAGAACATGGGCCAACAAGTAGAAGTTATAAAAGAGGAAACACAAAAATCCCTTAAAGAATTACATGAAAACACAAACAAACAAACAAACAAAAGATTTGAGCAAAACCATCCAGGATCTAAAAACAGAAGTAGAAACGACTAAGAAATCACAAAGGAAGACAATTTGGAGATAGAAAACCTTGGGAAGAAATCAGGGGCCATAGATGCAAATATCAACAATAGAATACAAGAGATAGAAGAAAGAATCTCAGATGCTGAAGATACCATAGGAACCATGAAATCAACAGTCAAAAGAAAATGCTAAATGCAAAAACCTTGTAACCCAAAACATCCAGGAAATCCAAGACACAATGGGAAGATCAAACCTAAGGAATATAGGTATAGATGAGAGTGAAGATTTACAAATTAAAGGACCAGCAAATATCTTCTACAAAATTATGGAAGAAAACTTCTCCAACCTAAAAAGAGAGATGCCCATGAATATACAAGAAGCCTACAGAACTCCAAACAGACTGGACCAGAACAGAAATACATCCCGTCACATAATAATCAAAACCCCAAAAGTACTAAATAAAGAAAGAATATTAAGGGCAGTAAGAGGAAAAGGTCTAGTAACATATAAAGGAAAACCTATCAGGATTACACCAGACTTCTCAACTGAGACCATGAAAGCTAGAAGATCCTGGGCAGATATCATGCAGACTCTAAGAGAACTCATTTTTAGCCAAAACTACTAGACCCAGCAAAACTCTCAATTGCCATAGATGGAGAAACCAAGGTATTCCATGACAAAACCAAATTTGCACTATATCATTCCACAAACCCAGCCCTACAAACGATAATAGGGGGAAAACACCAACACAAGGAGGGAAGAAGCAAGATAGATACCTTTTCTCATCAAATCAAAAAGAAGATAACCTCTCAAATATAAAAAATAATTCCAAAAATGTCAGGAGGTAATAATGACTATTCCTTAATATCTCTTAACATCAATGGACTCAATGCCCCAATAAAAGACATAGACTAACAGACTGGATACGGAAACAGGACCCTACATTTTGCTGCATACAGGAAACACATCTCAATGTCAAGGACAAACATTACCTTAGAGTAAAAGGCTAGAACACAATTTTACAAACAAATGGTCTCAGGAAAAAAACTGGAGTAGCCATTCTAATATCAAGTAAAATTGACTTTCAACCTAAAATCATCAAAAGAGACCCAGAAGGTCACTTCTTGCTGGTCAAATAGAAAATCCACCAAGAAGAACTCTCAATACTGAACATCTATGCTCCAAATGCAAGGGCAACCTCATTAGTAAAAGAAACTTTACTAAAGCTTAAAGCACACATTGTACCTAACACAATAATTGTGGATGACTTCAACAACACACTCTCCTCAGTGGACCGATCAGGAAAGCAGAAACTAAATAGGGAAACAGTGAAACTAATTGAAACTTTGGACCAATTGGACTTAAAAGATATATATATATATATATATATATAATATATATCTATATATATGACATTTATATATATATATAAATGTCATATATATAGATATATATATCTATATCTTTTATATATACATATACATATATATATACATATATATATGACATTTCATCCTAAAGCAAAAGAATATATGATTTTGTCAGCACCGCATGGTACCTTCTCCAAAATCGATCATATAATTGGTCACAAGAAAGATGTCAACAAATACAAGAAGTTTGAACTACTCCTATGCCTCTTATCAGATCACTATGGAGTAAGAGTGGTTTTCAATAGCAACAAAAACAACAGAAAGCCTACATACACATGGAAACTGAACAATACTCTACTCAGCGACACCTTAGTCAAGGAAGAAATAAAGAAAGAAATCAAAGACTTTTTATAATTTAATGAAAATGAAGGTACAACCTACTCAAATCTATGGGACACAATGAAAACCTTGCTAAGAGGAAAACTCATAGCCCTGAGTGCCTCCAAAATGAAAGTGGAGAAAGCATGCACTAGCAGCTTAACAGCACACCTGAAAGCCATAGAACAAAAAGAAGCTAATTCACCCAGGAGGAGTAGAAGAGAGAAATCAAACTAAGGGCCAAAATCAATCAAATAGAAACGAAGAGAACCATACAAAGAATCAATGAAAGCAAGAGCTGGTTCTTTGAGAAAATCAACAAGATAGATAAACCCTTAACCAGACTAACCAAAGTGCACAGAGAAAGTATCCAAATTAACAAAATTAGAAATGAAAAGGGGGCTATAATAACAGAAACTGAGGAAATTCAAAAAATCATCAGATCCTAATACAAAAGCCTATACTCAACACAACTGGAGAATTTGGAGGAAATGGACAATTTCCTAGACAGATACCAAATACCAAAATTAAATCAGGATCAATTAGATCAGCTAAACAGCCCCATATCCCCGAGAGAAATAGAAGGGCTTATAGAAAGTCTCCCAACCAAAAAAATATGGAACCAGATGATTTTAGTGCAGAATTCTATCAGACCTTCAAAGAAGATCTAACACCAATACTCTTCAAAATATTCCACAAAATAGAAACAGAAGGAACACTGCCCAATTTGTTCAATGAAGCCACAATTATGCTTATACCAAAACCACACAAAGATCCAACAAAGAAAGAGAAATATAGGCCAATTTCCCTTCTGAATATTGATGAAAAAAATACTAAATAAAATTCATGCCAACCAAATCCAAGAACACATCAAAATGATCATTCAACATGATCAAGTAGGCCTCATTCGAGGGATGCAGGGATGGTTCAATATCCTGAAATCCATCAATGTAATCCACTACATAAACAAATTCAAAGAAAAAACCATATGATCATTTCATTAGATTATGAAAAATCATTTGACAAAATTCAGTATCCTTTCATGCTAAAAGTCCTGGAAAGAACAGGAAATCAAGGCCCGTACCTAAATATAGTAAAAGCAATATACAGCAAACCAATAGCCAACATCAAAATAAATGGAGAGAAACTTGAAGCAATCCCACTAAAATCAGGGACTAGACAAGGCTGCCCTCTATCTCTATATCTTTTCAATATAGTAATTGACGTTCTAGCGAGAGCAATTAGACAACATAAGGAAGTCAAAGGGATACAAATTGGAAAGGAATATGTCAAACTATCACTATTTGCAGACGACATGATAGTATACTTAAGCGACCCAAAAAACTCCACCAGAGAACTTCTACAGCTGATAAACAACTTCAGCAAAATAGCTGGTTATAAAATCAATGAAGCAAAACGGTAGCCTTCCTATACTCAAAGGACAACCAGGCTGAGAAAGAAGTTAGGGAAGTAACACCCTTCACAATAGCCACAAACAATATAATGTATCTTGGCATAACTAACCAAACAAGTGAAAGATTGATATGACAGGAACTTCAAGTCCTTGAAGAAGGAAATCGAAGAAGACCTCAGGAAACGGAAAAATATTTCATGCTCTTGGATTGGGAGGATCAATATACTAAAAATGGCCATCTTGCCAAAAGCAATATACAGATTCAATGCAATCCCCATCAAAATCCCAACTCAATTCTTTATAGATCTAGAAAGAGCAATTCTCAAATTCATCTGGAATAACAAAAATCCCAGGATAGCTAAAACTATTCTCAACAATAAAAGGACTTCAGGGGAAATCAATATCCCTGACCTCAAGCAGTACTACAGAGCAATTGTGTTAAAAACTGCATGGTATTGGTACAGCAACAGGCAAGTAGATCAGTGGAATAGATTTGAAGACCCAGAAATAAACACACAGACTTATGATCACTTGATCTTTGATAAAGGAGTTACAACCATCCAGTGGAAAAAAGATAGCCTTTTCAACAAATGGTGCTGGTTCAACTAGAGGTCAACATGCAGAAGAATGCGAATTGACCCACTTTTATCTCCTTGTACTAAGATCAACTCCAGGTAGATCACGGACCTCCACATAAAACCAGACACACTGAAACTAATAGAAAAGAAACTGGGGAAGACCCTGGAGGACATGGACATAGGGGGAAATTTTCTCAACAGAACACCAATAGCTTATGCTCTAAGATCATGAATTGATAAATGGGACCTCATAAAATTACAAAGTTTCTGTAAGGCAAAGGACACTGTCAGAAGGACAAAATAACCATCAACAAACTGGAAAAAGATCTTCACTAACCCTATATCTGACAGGGGACTAATATCCAATATATACCAAGAACTCAAGAAGTTAGACCCCAAAGAACCAAATAACCCTATCAAAAAATGGGGTACAGATCTAAACAAAGAATTTTCATCAGAAGAAATTCAGATGGCTGAGAAACACCTTAAGAGATGTTCAACATCATTAGTCATCAGGGAAATGCAAATCAAAACAACTCTGAGATTCCACCTCACACCAGTCAGAATGGCTAAGTTTAAAAACTCAAGAGACAACAGGTGGTGGCAAGGATGTGGAGAAAGAGGAACACTCCTCCACTGTTGGTG
The DNA here is from genome assembly GCA_964023405.1 of Apodemus agrarius. Lineage (NCBI taxonomy): Eukaryota > Metazoa > Chordata > Mammalia > Rodentia > Muridae > Apodemus > Apodemus agrarius. Next base: position 44,617,026 of record OZ030006.1, read on the forward strand.
GGACTGCAAGATGGTACAACCGCTCTGGAAATCAGTCTGGCGGTTCCTCAGAAAATTGGGCATGACACTTCCAGAGGATCCTGTCATACCACTCCTGGACATATACCCAGAGGAGTCCCCTCCATACAATAAAGACACATGCTCCACTATGTTCATTGAAGCCTTATTTATAATAGCCAGAAGTTGGAAGGAGCCCAGATGTCCCTCATAGAAAGAATGGATACAGAAAATGTGGTATATTTATACAATGGAATACTACTCAGCAATTAAAAATAATGAATTCATGCAATTTGTAGGCAAATGGTTGGATCTGGAATATGTCATCCTAAGTGAGTTAACCCAATCACAAAAGAATACACATGAAATGCAATCACTGATAAGTAGATATTAATGAGTCCAGAAGCTTTGAATACTCAAGACACATTTAGCGAGTCAAAATATTCACAAGAAGAAGGAAGGAGAGGACCCAGGTCCTGTAAGGACTGGATCGAGTTTTGTAGGAGAGTACCAGAACAGAATAGAGAAATGGTGGTGTAGTGATTGGGGAATAGGCGGGGGGTGGGGTGGGACAAGAGGTCATATGGGACATATGGTGAGGCGGGAACTGGGAAAGGGGAACGCTTTCAGAATGTAAACAAAGTGTATAGAAAATAAAAAATATATGTCAAATTGAATACTGAAATATATCATATTGAAATCTGTAAAAATAGTCTATATATTTAAACCTTTGATGATATGACACTAATTACAACATATCAGTCTACTAACCCATATTAGAATGGGAACTTCAGAACATTTATTTTTGTAGTAGTGAAGGGCATTAGGATGTAATGTCCTGGAAATATTGTTCTAGTTGGCTTCTGTATTGCTGTCATAAAACATTTTACTAAAACCAATTTGGTGAATATGGGTCCTCTTTGTTGTCAATTAGACCACATATGGAATTAACTAAAATCCAAAAATAGAGAGCATACTTGTTCAGGATTATTACTTAATTGGAAGTAGTGAGAACTATTGTTATTCTCAAACTGTCATGAGCGTAGGCATAATATTTTAAAATAATTAAAAAGTTGCATTTAAAGAATAACAATTTTGTCTTTCTTTTAAGGAGTTAAAAATGTCCTGACTTTTCTACCACAATAGATACACCTTTAAGGAAGATCATTTGAGCTATGAAAAGATAAGCCTTAATCCTGGTCTTGTGATGAGAAAACACACTTTAATTCAGATTGTTGAGCTTGGAAAACTCATCTATCCAGGGTTACACCATCTGAATGAAACCGATATGAAGATGTGTTTCTTTTTGTCCGTTTGCTCTCACCTTATTAGCAAGTCTATTTCTTCATAGGCATTAGAGTCTACTTCCTCTGAATTTTAGCATCTGGTGGTGAACAGCAAATGCATCCCATCTCGTAGACAGAACAACTACTGCATAGATGTTCCTTTCATAACTATCCATTATTGTATTAGTTGGAATTCAGCAGGTAAGTAATTCTAATAAATGATATAAACAAATATATAGGCCATAGATGATAGACAGATGAAAAATAGACCACTATAGGTAGATAGGCAGATAGATAAATATATGACAGATACAAATTAATTCTACAGGTTCTGCTACTCTAGAAAATCCTCGTGAGAAAGGGGTTTATTTGTCTTTGACTTCCAGATGTAATAGGCACTCACTGTGAGAAATTAGGACAAGATCAGAAACAAGACCTGGAAGTAGGAACTGAGGCAGTGTCATAGTAGAAAACTGCTTACTGGCTTACTCTCAGGCTCCCATGAAACTGCCTTTTAATTTAAATTTTTATTTGTTTGAGATTTTTTCAGTGTTTGTCCTCATCAGACCTAGCCCTCACTCTAGCTCCTAGATTCAGGCTCTTCCCTATCTACCCACATAATCTTGTATCCTCATCAAGTCAAATCTGTACTATCTATATAGTGTTTAGTGGATTCTCTTTCTTGATATAAAGTTGACTTATTAGGCACATGTTTTTTTTAAATGAGGCTCTAACTCCTAACATATTTCAATTGCCAATGACTCATAGGCTAAAGGTATGACTTCATGTAAAATATTGCCCACCATACTAGGTTAAAGATGTAAAGATCTTCTGTCTAATGTCATGCCCACAGTGAATTTGTAAATTTGTATGTGTAGCTTCTCCATTGTGTTCATAAGATGCCCTTTTTATCCCTACACCCTCTGGTTGTTATGGTCTTCCAGGCCTCTCTTTTTCAATGACCACTAAGCCTATAGAGGAGGGCATGTGATATAGATGTTCCATTTAGAGCTGTGCATTCAGTAGTCTTTCATTCTCTATATCTTGACCAGTTGTAAGTATTAAGAAATTATCATTTACTGGAAATAAAATTCTATCTGATAAAACTTTTGGGATATTAATTAATATATGAAAATAATGATGTCATCAGGAAATGATTTAATACTACATATAGTTAAGTGCTGGAGAAATGACTCAACAGTTAAGAGCACTATCTGATCTTACAGATCTAGGTTCAATTCCTAGTACCAATATGATAGTCTAAAGCTGTCTGTAACTCCAGTTCCAGGGCATCTGATGACTCTTTTTATCTCTCTAGGCAATAGTTACATAGTGTTACACAGGTATACATATTAATAAATAAATTGATAAACACCCATACATGTTAAATATAAAATACAAATATTATTAGCAGAATAATGCTAGTAGGCTCTCTCTCTCTCTCTCTCTCTCTCTCTCTCTCTCTCTCTCTCTCTCTCTCTCTCTTGGGTTCTATGATATGTCTAGACAAAGGCTCTTGGCCTTAAAATGGCTGTATGTTTTATATAGAGCTGAGACATACCTGTCCAGGGATAGCAGTTCCAAAATTAGGTTTGGGGTCTCTTCCATCAATTAATAATTAAGAAAATACCCCCATAGATATGGCCATTTGCCAATCTAAAATAGGTGATTCCTTCGTTGGGACCTCACATAACTCTGTTTTGTGTCATATTGACATCTAAAGATATCTAGGAGAAATACCAACTGTTCAGAACAAATTTTACAGTGTATATATTTCATTCATTAAAAATGTTTTCTATAAATAGAACATTCACCTATTTCAATATGCTTCTATTTAAAATAGCTAATGTCTTGCGCTACTAAAAGCAACAGATTGAAGCAAATAAGCTTACCTAAGAATAGTATCCTGTTACATGTATCTTGTGATATTCTGTTGTGGAAATATTTACAGCTATACAGATACCTGATGAGTCAATTAATTGACAGTTAAAAATGAATTGATAAATGTATCTATATTTTTATATAAAATGTTTAATCAAAATTTGAAACATATAAACTTAGATTGTGAAAAACTGATTTCAAATGGCTCCAAGTACATTCTCCACCATAGAGATTGTAAGAATAGCTATAAAAATGAATGACTTTTTTATTGTACTGTGTACTTTCAAGCACTAGAATTAAACAATACAGAAAAATGTACACTTACATGGGACAGATAATTTATAATAAAAGACTGGAAGGTTTAATAACATGAACAATGATTGCATAGTTTTTATTCAACATTATATTTTAGTTAGTTGCTTTTTTCTGTGAAAAATATCCTGCTTAAATTCTAACCAGACGTATTTTCAGCTGTTTATTCTGTTTCAAAAGTAATGAGAATGTATCCATGAAACTTAATCACTCCTTAAATATTTGTAGAAAGTCAAGATGATTTTATTTTTTCTATGTCTCTTTATTTCATTTCTTACTGGCTCTAAATCTTTTCAATTTTTCTCATTTGATATACTTTCCGTTTCTCAAACAATTCCCTCATTTATCTCTTCAAACTTAATATGATCTACAGATCCAAATGAAAAAGTGCTAACACTCATAATGTGAGAAGAAGCAAAAAAATTTTGAGAGCTCCAGAAGTGCTTTGTGCCAGATTTTCGTGGGAAACTTATTTTCTAAAAGAGCAACAGATGCTTCATTCAGCATTGGAGAAAACCTGATTCTCAAGACTCTCATTTACCTAACTTAAATTAGGGTAGTTAAAGTTTTTCCTCACAGTTTGATTTTCGCAGCTTAATATTTATTAGAACATACATACTTTTAATTCATATCCATATGTATTTTCTTCTATTTGTATGTATTTAAAATAGAAAAATATTATTTAAAACTACAGCATCATGTGCTATTTTTGCCAAGGTCCAGCTTTATCGTCAGACCTAACTGATGCCATGGGTGTACTAAGTACCCAAGCAAATCAGCCCACACCACTTTGCATTCTTGCAGACAAGCACTGAATTATTTTTATAAAACATACTGGTACTTCACATTTTTTTGACATTTTATTTTTTAGTTTTACCCTTAAAATCATTTTATCAAGTAGCATAGAAACCAAATTTGAGGATTCGGGAGTTGAGCACCGTTGATCTATATCCTGAGCTCCTGGAGTGAATGTGACCATAGACAAGCAAAGTTTGTTCCCTAGGAAAAAGATAACTTTGCCGCAAAAATCTTGAAAAGGGGTGAGCTTAGGTCTAGCTTCCTGATTTTCCAATGTGCCTTACCCATCTGCCTCACTGAATACCATGGGGATTATTATTATTCGAAACCATTTTATTAAAATAGTTTACTAAATTAGGATTTGTGTTCTACAGGGAATTTAGCAAACTATCTAATTAAATACAGTCAAATTGAAAACAAGTACACCAATTTCAGTTTTGTTACCTTTTCTTCATAATATTAGGATATCACATTTGCCCAAAGTCTGAAATTAAATCTCTGGTGATTTGCTGATAATGTCTGGCTCAGAAACCAATGTCTGTAGAAGTTGGATGCTGCATTTTCTTACTAGAAAGAAGAGTTATTTTGAGTTTAAGTGAGAGAATAAAAATATTCTGTTACAAATTTAACAAATTCACAAAAGTATCCATCATTCAATACAGGAATACCTTTTTTTAATTAGCTTAGGAAATGTTGAACTTATGGAAAGACTTTGAACTTGTCTCCTTTATCTTTATTGTGGAGAAATAAATAAAGAAGAACATTAAAATTTTTAACTCCTTTCCAAGAATAGAATAATAAAATTCATGAGTTTTCTGAAGCATTGTTAAAACCCCTATTCAACTATTTTTATGTAATAGCAATTTCTTAATTGACCAAGAAGACAGGAATACAGTTTTCTTGTTCTTCTTGTTCTTGTTTTTCTTGTTTTTGTTCTTCTTGTTTTTCCTGTTCTTGTTCTTCTTGTTCTTTTTTCTCTTGTTCTTCTTGTTCTTCTTGTTCTTCTTCTTGTTCTTCTTCTTGTTCTTCTTCTTGTTCTTCTTCTTGTTCTTCTTGTTCTTCTTCTTGTTCTTCTTGTTCTTCTTGTTCTTCTTCTTCTTCTTCTTTCTTCTTCTTCTTCTTCTTCCTCTTCTTCTTCTTCTTCTTCTTCTTCTTCTTCTTCTTCTTCTTCTTCTTCTTCTTCTTCTTCTTCTTCTTCTTCATGACAAAATGTCAATTTCATTTTTTTTGTTTTTTTGAGACAGGGTTTCTCTGTGTAGCCCTGGCCGTCCTGGAACTCACTCTGTAGACCAGGCTGGCCTCGAACTCAGAAATCCACCTGCCTCTGCCTCCCAAGTGCTGGGATTAAAGGCGTGCACCACCATGCCCGGCTATCAATTTCATTTTTATTGGGAGTAGAAAGTAACTTTATGTCACTTTATGTTTTGTAAATTATATTTTATTCTTTCTTATATGATTATAGTTTTTATAAGCAACACTGATTCCATTTTATATTTAAAAGCAGAAATGAGTGTTTAATCTAAAATAAATGAATATACTCCCTTGTCAATATTCTACTGTGAAATATCTACCAATTGGAAAATAGCACCCATATATAATGTCATGAGTTTAGCATGCAATTATTTTAAGAGAGTTTCTAATTTATATTTCATCTAATGATGTCAAGGATATTTTCACACATGAACATGCTCATTCACAAACCTATATTTCCTTGTAAATCACATGTATTTGCAATCTGTGTTGCTGATCAATATAATTGAGATTTAGCAAGGAGGTTTACATTAACAGGAAGGGATAAAGGTCAGGATAGGTTGAGATCCTCTTGCCTTTGTTTTGATATCCTTCAAATCAGCAATTCAAATAAACAAGTTATTTATTCATGCCTGCCCTATATTTATATTTTATTTGTCATTGTTCTCTACTTAGTAGATTCAGTTCCTATGAGAATCAACCTTTGTATGGTTCCTTTATTTTCTCAGATGCTTTTCTTTTTTTTTTTTTTTTAGTTATTTTTATTTTCTATATTCTATGTTTACTTTTCAAAGGCTTTCCCCTTTCCCAGTTCCCACCCACCATAGTTCCCATAGTTCTTCTCCCCCCCCCAACTATTCCCCAATCATTCCCCCTCCCCCCTCGGTTTCTTTACTAAACTGGATGCAATCTTTACATGCCCAGGGTCCTCTCCTTTCTTCTTCTTGGGAATCATTTGACTTGCTATTTGTGTCTTGAGTATTTAGTGCTTCTGGGCTCATTAATATCCACTTATCAGTGATTGCATTTCATGTGCATTCTTTTGTGATTGGGTTAGCTCACTCAGGATGATATTTTCCAGGTCTAACCATTTACCTACAAATTGCATGAATTCATTATTTTTAATTGCTGAGTAGTATTCCATTGTATAAATATACCACATTTTCTGTATCCATTCCTCCTTTGAGGGATATTTGGACTCCTTCCAATTTCTGGCTGTTATAAACAAGGCTGCTATAAACATAGTGGAGCATGTGTCTTTATTGCATGTAGGGGAATCCTCCGGGTATATGCCCAGGAGTGGTATGCCAGGGTCCTCTGGAAGTGCCATGCCCAATTTTCTGAGGAACCGCCAAACTGATTTCCAGAGTGGTTTTACCATTTTGCAATCCCACCAACAGTGGAGGAGTGTTCCTCTTTCTCCACATCCTCGCCAGCACTTGTTGTCTCTTGAGTTTTTAATCTTAGCCATTCTGACTGGTGTGAGGTGGAATCTCAGGGTAGTTTTGATTTGCATTTCCCTGATGACTAATGATGTTGAACATCTCTTAAGGTGTTTCTCGGCCATCCGAATTTCTTCTGGTGAAAATTCTTTGTTTAGCTCTGTGCCCCATTTTTTGATAGGGTTATTTGTTTCTTTGCGGTCTAACTTCTTGAGTTCTTTGTATATATTGGATATTAGCCCTCTGTCGGATGTGGGGTTGGTAAAGATCTTTTCCCACTTTGTTGGTTGCCGTTTTGTCCTTCGGACAGTGTCCTTTGCTTTGCAGAAACTTTGTAATTTTATGAGGTCCCATTTGTCGATTCTTGATCAGAGTGGGTCAATTCGCATTCTTCTGCATGTTGACCTCCAGTTGAACCAGCACCATTTGTTGAAAAGGCTATCTTTATTCCATCGGATGGTTGTGGCTCCTTTATCAAAGATCAAGTGACCATAAGTCTGTGGGTTAATTTCAGGGTCTTCAATCCTGTTCCATTGATCTGTTTGCCTGTTGCTATACCAATACCATGCAGTTTTTAACACAATTGCTCTGTAGTACTGCTTGAAGTCAGGGATATTGATTCCCCCAGAAGTCCTTTTATTGTTGAGAATAGTTTTAGCTATCCTGGGTTTTTTGTTGCTCCAGATGAATTTGAGAATTGCTCTTTCTAGATCTATGAAGAATTGAGTTGGGATTTTGATGGGGATTGCATTGAATCTGTATATTGCTTTTGGCAAGATGGCCATTTTTACTATATTGATCCTGCCAATCCAGGAGCAAGAAATATTTTTCCATCTTCTGAGGTATTCTTCGATTTCTTTCTTCAAGGACTTGAAGTTCCTGTTGTACAGATCTTTCGCTTGTTTGGTTAGAGTTACGCCAAGATACTTTATGTTGTTTGTGGCTATTGTGAAGGGTGTTATTTCCCTAATTTCTTTCTCAGCCTGCTTGTCCTTTGAGTACAAGAAGGCCACTGACTTGCTTGAGTTAATTTTATAACCTGCCACTTTGCTGAAGTTGTTTATCAGCTGTAGAAGTTCTCTGGTGCTCTTGTAGCCACCTGCGGCTACATGCTAAAGGCAGGATTTCTGGAAGGAGAGATAGGGATAAGAAGAACAGGGTGGCAAGGGAAAACACATGGAGACAGGCATGATTTCTTGCTCAAGACTCAAACTTTAATGCATCTCTCTAAAGATAAAATGGCAGACCAAGCCCCTCCCCTGAAGGCTGCAAACTGGTTCTGCTTGTTCTGCAGGAGGCTGGTAGATAGGTGTCTGGGCTGCTATTCTTTGAGAACAATGGGCTAGAGGAGGTCACAGCTCACTCTACATATCCAACGGAGAATCTCAGCTGCAACCATGTAGACTATGAGTATATCAAACTCACTGCTGTATTTGGCATTCTTACTATAAATTTCTTTTATTTTCTGCAAAGTGTTGCAGAACATAGTTTCACTCTCTGCAGGAAATGGTCTTACAGTTTTAGTGTAAAATATGTCATTTTCTGAAACTTATTTTAATCTGATATTTGTTTATTCTTATGATTACTGTGTCTTAGCATTTGAGAGTTACAGATAATAATGGCAATAGAGGTTTTAAGGATTATCCTCAGAGAAATAAATTTCAGCTTTCTGACATTAAGTACCTGTTTTAGATTCAAATTGTGAGGAAAACAATGGTTGTGTTAGTCCCTTAAATCTCAGATCTGCTCTTATATCTAAGGGTTCCCTGACAGACTAATCACACTCCGTCAATATCTCCAAAACTATTTACTTATTTGTACAAATATAGTGTAGTGCACATAATTGCCCACATTCTCAAAGGAAGCCAGGCTTCTGTGGGAAATTAGTTATACTATGGTATTCATTTTACTTCAGCAAAAATTCATAAAATTAATAAGTTCTTTTATTTCAGAGGCAATTTCATCCTTATGTTTTACAATGATGTTGATAAAATTAGACACAGTTTCAAATCAAACCTTGAGTTGACTCATTAAAGTAAATTGATACTAGAATAATTAGTTTTCTCACATCGTAGCATATGTTGTAATTTCTTCCAGAAAAAAAATATTTTTTATTTACTTGTATTTATCTTATTACCAGAGTCATATGAACATCTGTGCCTGCTGGTCTGTATATTACAGAAGCTTTCAAACTTTGAAAGCTTTCATTTTGATGCAGGAGAACAAGTAATGAACTTGGTAGATAATATCAACAGAAAACAGTGATGTATATGATGTGAAAATTATGTTTTTCTTCAGCAATTTCAATGTTTATGATTTTAAAAAATATGTAAATATTTCTTGGCCTTTATGTATATATGTGCATGCACATGAGTGAGCATGTGATAATAGCTTTTTACTTGTCTGTAAGTCAGAGAGAACTAGCTGCAATTTTTTGCCTCCTATCTTATGCTCTCAGTGACGTAGCTAAATCTGGTCTTCAGGCAAGATAGGAAGTACATGCTCAGACATCTTGTCAGACTCACATTTTCTGATTCATTAATTATAGGATTATATACTTGGAAGATAGTATTGTACCAAGTCTTTAAATGTTTTTCCCCAAGTTTTTACTTCTTTTTCTTTAGTTTTGTTTAGATATATTTAGCATATTTGTCCATAGAAAGTAGATGATAGGCTAAGTATTTCACAATATGTATGTAAGAAAAAGAAAACCTGTTACTGTAACCAGGATCAGTAGTCCAATTCTTGTCTATATTTACTGTGACTCTTTGAAGTTATTTTTAAATTTTTATCTATCTGCATTTCATCCTTAAATAAAATATCTTTAGAAGCTCTACTCAGTTTTTTAATGAATTATTTCTTCATTATTGAGTTATTTGAGATCTTAATTTGGAGAATCATCATTACCAAAAACATAATCCTACCTCAATAATTTATTAAATCATTACTTTCTTTTGAAAAAATGTGTATATTGACATGCAGTTTGTCCATGTGTCCTTGCCATGGCCCGTGTATCTCAATCAGATGACAACTTCTGTGAATCAGTTTTTCTAATCAGTTTTGTCTTTCTGTAATGGCTTACACTTCACAGTATGCAGGAATGTCTCATTTCTGAATAATTTTTGCCAATATTTTATAAGCAAAGCTTAATTGTGAAAAAAAACTAATAAAACTGTGAATATCATCACCATCTTTACATATGTTGGACCTGCAAGATCAGGGAAGATCAGACTGAAGCAGAATCATATAAAGAAATAACCTGGAAATGAACTAAACCATTTCCTTAAGCCAGAACCTAAGCATGTTTAGGCTTCTGATAACTGTGGCTCTCACTTTTCCCTCTTTCCCAAGCAGCACATGTTTCAAAAGAAGCACAGAGTTCTGAACTTCATCTTTAAACTCAGGCCAGCTGTGCCAGCTGTTTCTTCCATAGGTATTCTTTCTATCTCTTCCATTATATTAGTCTGTTTTTCTCTTGTGTATATGATTATGATGTGGGGTTTTTTTTTGTGAATTTTACACCATACATTTCAATCCCACTCATCTCCCCATCCTCCCATACATGCCCTTGCAAACCCCATCCAAAAGAAAGTGAAAAAATGACATAAAATAAAATAATAAAATAAAATAAACTTGATCTGGAACCTGTGGAATGTCAGGGTGTGTCACACAGCATAACATCCCCCATCTCCACAGCTTTATTTGGAAATGTTCATTGCACTGAATCATTGGTCTGTATTGAGGATTCTGGCTTCTGCTACACTATTGATATTGGATGCTCACTGGGAGTTCTCTTGCAGAATCTTTTGTTTCTACATTGATTAGTTAGGTGTTAAGACTGAGATTTATCTTTCCTCACTCAGACTATTATAAATCATTTTTCCTATGCTCTAGCCACATTTCTAGCCTCCTCTCCCTCTGTCTTTTCCTCTATTTTTCTCATCTTCATTCGCTTTTTTAACTTCTTAATTAAAACACTCTACAGCTTTAGCAATCTCTGAAAATCTGTGGATCATTAACAGTGTACTGACCTCTCCCTCCCAGCTATGTAACTCACTTAGATATATTTTTTCTTTTCAAGGTTAATTGAATACTTAATCCTTAACATTAAATTTTCTACAACATACAACATTCCTAACTTTATTAATTACGCTTTTAATTAACTCCATACTATTCTTGGCCATTGGTTCTCCAATAGATAGTGAAACCAAAGAGTCTGTTACTATTAATTGGCAAGGTTTACAATACATAGGGATGACAGAAAAGAGCTAAATTTGCTTTCCCAGTTAAGATCCTACTGGAAACAAATATTCACCTTTGACTAGAAAGAGGGAGTTCCTGCTCCAAAAAGTTTTTTTTAAAAATTGGTTATTTTATTTAATAACATTTCAAACATTATCTCCTTTCTGGGTTTCCCCTCCACAATCACCTTATTTCATTTCCCCTCCTCCCTGCTTCTAGGAGAGTGCTTCCCTAACCACTCCAACCACGCCCAACTCAAGGCCCAAGCATTCCTCTACGCTGGGGCATCAAGCTTACACAGGACCAAGGGCTTCCCTTCCCATCGATGCCTGATAAAGCAATCCTCGTCTACAAATACAGCTGGAGTCATGGGTCCTTCCATATGAACTCTTTGGTTGGTTGTTTAGTCTCTGGGAGATTTGGGGGTGGGGCTATTGGTTGATTTGTCCAATGGGGTTTCAAACTCCTTTCGATCCTTCATTCCTTCCCTAACACCTCCATTGGGGTTTCTGGGCTCAGTTCAATGGTGGGCTGTGAATATCTGATTCTGTACTGGTCAGACTCTGGTAGAGCCTCTCGGGATAGTTATACCATGTTCCTGTAATAAAGCGCTTCTTGGCATCAGCAATAGTGTCTGGGTTTGGTGTCTGCAGAAGGGATGAATCCCTAGGTGGGGCATTCTCTGGATGGACATTTCTTCCATCTTTGCTTCACTCTTTGTCCCAGCATTTCCTTTAGACAGGAGCACTTCTTGGATAATGTGTTTGGGGGGGGGTGGCCCCATCTCTCAACCAGGGACCATGCCTAACCTCTGAATATAGTCTCTACAGATTCTCTCTCCCTTTTGTTGGGTATTCGGCTAATGTCATCCCTGTTGGGTCCTAGGAGCCTTTTGCTTTCCTGGCATCTGACACTTTCTGGGGGTTACACCCAGTTCCACATCCCCCACTGCTACCTACTTCATTTCAATTGCCTGTCCCTCTGTAGTTCCCTCTCCATCTCCTCCTCCCACACCTGATCCTACCCCTACTTTTTATCTTTCTCCCTCCCAGGTCCCTTGCCTCATCTATCTCCAGTGATCATTTTGTTTTCCCTTTTAAGTAGGATGGAAGCATACACATTTTGATCTTCCTTCTTCTTGAGCTTCAAATGGTCTGTGTGTTGTATCGTGGGTATTCTGAGCTTTTTTACTAATACCCACATATCAGTGATTGCATACCTTATGTGTTCTTTTGTGACTGTGTTATCTCACTCAGGATGATATTTTACAGTTCTATCCATTTGCCTGTGAAATTCATGAAGTCATTGTTTTTAATAGCTGAAGGAGGCTCTCCTAGTGCATCACAAATATAGAGGGTGACACTCTCAGCCAGCCATTGAAATGAGCACAGGGTCCTTAATGGGGGAACTAGAGAAAGGACCCAAGGAGCTGAAGGGTTTTGCAGCACCACAGGAGGAACAACAATATGAGTCACCCAGCACTCCCATAGCTCCCAGAAACAAAACCATCAACCAAAGAGTACACATGGAGTTACCCATGGCTTCAGACACATTGGTAGCAGAGGATGGTCTTGTTAGACACCAAAGGGAGGAGAGGCCCTTGGTCCTGGAAAGAGTTGATGACATAGTATAGAGGAATACCAGGACAGGGAAGCAAGGGAGGGTTGACTGGGGAAGGGGTGATGGCTTATGGGATTTTCGGGGGAAGGAGGTAACCAGGAAAGGGGACAACATTTGAAATATAAATAAAGAATATACCTTATTTAAAAACTAGCTGATTAGTAATCTATTGTATAAATGTATCACATTTTCTGCATCCATTCCTCTGTTGAGGGGCATCTGGGTTGTTTCCAGCTTCAGGCTATTATAAATAAGGCTGTTATGAACATAGTGGAGCAGGTGTCCTTGTTATATGCTAGAGCATCTTTTGGTTATATGCCAAGGAGAACTCAGGTAACTGCAAACTCTGGCAAAGTTATAGAGAAAGCCAAAGAATTACTTTCTAATGGGTGCACTCAACACTACTATATCCAAATCTTACTTGAATACTGCAAGTACTTCACTTGAAATAACCTGATTAAAAAATAAACAACAAAAATAGTATTAGATATGCAAATCCATGCACAGTGACCTAAGAGGCAAAAGAAGATAAGGCTTGGTCTTTGGATTAGATATTCTGTCCTATTTGTGATTCATTCGATTGCTGAATATTTCCACTTTTTTAAAGTTTATTTTACAACTGGATTTTTTATTATTTTCCAGCATTTAAGATACATTTTTCATCCATACTATGACCTCTTTTTAATTGTTCTTTCATATCATTCACCATAATTGTTATATCATTCAGCTCCTTGTAACTATCTTTGACCACCCAATCATTCTTTTAAGTTCCCTTTCTCTAGGATTACATCTAACTCTTTTTACCATGCAGTAGAGTTAATAATAACTTTTTGTAGGAGGCTGAAGGAAACTAGCAACTGTATCTCATAAGCAGGTCTTTCAGAATATCAAGGCTATAGATATCTTCCACCAAATTATAGGGTCTGTTAAGCATCTAATATGATTATAGCATATTCACCAATACTCAATTCCAGACAACAGAATGAAGAATCAACCCAGAAAAACGTGAGATCATTATCTTTAGTCTGCCACTACACTCAAGCCTAATAAAAAACATTACTGACACTGTGGGCCTTAGTAGCTGTCTCCACCTCATAAGTTTCTTAGGCCTATAATGCAGGTGGATATTAAGGATGATATTTTATTTGATAGCAACAGGATACTTTAATTTTGAAGGAGATATCTAATGGGAGCTTTAGAAGCAAGTTTTCTTTCAGACACAAAATATTCTGAATCACTTTTCCAAAAGACTTCCCTCACATACTAAGCTCCTTTCAAAGTTATAGTTCCGAGCTTTGGTTGTTGGTAAAGGAAGTCATGGTGATCTAGGTGTTTACACCAACCCATGGCATGAGCATTTACTCTTCTTTGGAATTAACAATGCTTCTACCCTACACTTCAATCACGGCAGCAATGAGAGCTTTGGCAAGCCAGAATTTAAAAAACATTATATTGAAAATGCAATGAAGAGAGAGTGCAGCCTTGTCTGGTCCCGATTTGAGTGGGATTGCTTCAAGTTTCTCTCCATTTAAAGATGTTGGGCACTTACTGGTTCGCCACATACTGCTTTTATTATGTTTAGGTATGGGCCTTGAATTCCTGTTTTTTTCCAAGATCTTTCAAATGAAAGGATGCTGAATTTTATCAAATGCTTTTTCTGTATCTAATGAAATGACCATGTGTTTTTTTTTCCTTTGAGTTTGTTTATATAGTGGATTACATTGATGGATTTCTGTATATTGAACCATCCCTGCATCCCTAGGAGGAATCCTACTTGATCATGGTGAATGATTGCTTTGATGAGTTCTTGGATTTGGTTGGAAAGAATTTTATTGAGTATTTTTACATTGATATTTATAAGGAAAATTGGTCTAAAGTTTTCTTTCCTTGATGGATCTTTGTGTGGTTTTGGTTTCAGTGAAATTGTGGCTTCATAGAATGAGTTGGGTAGTGTTCCTTCTGTTTCTATTTTGTGGAATAGTTTAAAGAGTATTGCTGTTAGTTCTTCTTTGAATGTCTGATAGAATTCTGCACTGAATCCATCTGGTCCTGTGGGTTTTTTTTGTTTTTGTTTTTGTTTTTGTTTTTTTGGTTGGGAGGTTGTCAATGACCACTTCTATTTCTTTAGGGGTTATGGGGCCATTTAGAAGGTCTATCTGATCCTGATTAAACTTTGGTAGTTGGTATCTGTCTAGGAAATTGTCCATTTCATGCAGATTTTCCAGTTGTGTTGAGTATACGCTTTGTAGTAGGATCTGATAATTTTTTTAATTTCCTCAGTTTCTGATGTTATTTCTCCCTTTTCATTTCTGATTTGTAAATTTGGATACCGTCTCTGTGCCCTCTGGTTAGTCTGGCTAAAGGTTTATCTATCTTGCTGATTTTCTCATAGAACTAGCTCCTGGTTTTTTTGATTCATTGTATAGTTCTTTTTTTCAAGGCAAAGGACACTGTCAAAAGAACAAATGGCAACCAACAAATTGGGAAAAGATCTTTACCAACCCTATGTCCAAGAGAGGGTTAATATCCAATATATACAAAGAATTCAAGAAGATATACCCCAGAGAGCCAAATAACCCTATTAAAAATGGGGTACAGAGCTAAAAAAAGAATTTTCACCTGAGGAATAGCAAATGGCTGAGAAACAACTAAAGAAATGTTCAGCATCCTTGTAATCAGGGAAATGTAAATCAAAAAACTCTGAGATTTCACATCACACCAGTCAGAATGGCTAAGATCAAAAACTCAGAAGAAAACAGGTGTTGGCAAGGATGTGGGGAAAGAGGAACATTCCTCCTCTGCTGGTGGTGTTGCAAGTTGGTACAACCACCCTGAAAGTCAGTAATATGCCTCAGAAAACTGGACATATTACTACAGGAGGACCCAGCTATACCACTTCAGGGCATATACTCAGAGGATTCCCCATCATGTTACACAGATACATGCTCCACTACGTTTATAGCAGCCCTATTTATAATAGCCAGAAGATGGAAAGAACCCAGATATCCCTCAACAGAGGAATGGATAGAGAAAATGTGGTATATTTACACTATGGAATACTACTCAGCTATTAAAAACAGATGAATTCATGAAATTCTTAGACAAATAGGTGGAACTGGAGAATGTCATCCTGAGTGAGGTGACCTAGTCACAAAAGAACACACATGGTATGCATTCACTGATAAGAGGAAATTAGCCCAGAAGCTTGGAATACCCAGGAAATAATTCACATATCAAATAATGCCAAGAAGAAGGAATGAGAGGCCCCTGGTTGTGGAAAGGCATGATGCAGCAGTGTAGGGGAATACCAGTATAGGGAAGCAGGAAGGGGATAATTGGGGAACAGGGGGATGGAAGAGGGCTTATGGGACTTTTGTGGAGGGGGATCATAGAAAGGGCAAATCATTTGAAATGTAAATAAAGAATATATCAAATAAAAAAGACATAAAAGTGAAAAAAGAAAATGCAATGAAAGAAAACTATTTTTTCTTTCTTTTTTTCTTTCTTTTTTATTATTAACTTTTTAAAAATTGTTCTATATTCTTTGTTTACACTCCCAATGCTTTCCCCTTTTCCAGTTTCCCCCTCACCATATGTCCCATAAGTCCTCTTCCCTCTGCCCACTCCCCAATCAACCCCCTCCCATTTATCTGTTCTGGTATTCCTCTATGATACTGCATCAAATCTTTTCAGGACCAGGGCCCTTTCCTCCCTTCTTCTTGGGAATCATATAATTAGCTAATTGTGTCTTGAGTACTTAGAGCTTCTGGGCTAATTAATATCCACTTATCAGTGATTGCATTTCATGTGTATTCTTTTGTGATTGGGATAGCTCACTTAGGATGATATTTTCCAGTTCCAACCATTTGCCTACAAATTTCATGAATTCATTGTTTTTAACTGCTGAGTAGTATTCCATTGTATAAATATACCACATTACCTTTATCCATTCCTCCATTGAGGGGCATCTGGGTTCTTTCCAGCTTCTGGATATTATAAATAAGGCTGCTATGAACATAGAGGAACATGTGTCCTTGTTGTCTGCAGGGGAATTCTCTGGGTATATGCCAGGAGTTGTATGGCAGGGTCCTCTGGAAGTGCCATTATCTGAGGAACTGCCAGACTGATTTCCATAGTGGTTGTACCATCTTGCAATCCCACCAGCAGTGGAGGAGTGCTCCTCTTTCTCCACATCCTCACCAACACCTGCTGTCTCCTGAGTGTTTAGTCTTAGCCATTCTGACTGGTGTAAGGTGGAATCTCAGGGTTGTTTTGATGTGCATTTCTCTAATGACTAATGATGTTGAACATTTCTTAAGGTGCTTCTCGGCCATCCGAATTTCCTCAGGGGAAAATTCTTTGTTTAAATCTGTACCCCATTTTTAATAGGGTTATTTGATTCTTTGGGGTCTAACTTCTTGAGTTCTTTGTATATATTGGATATTAGCCCTCTGTCAGATATGTGGTTGGTAAAGATCTTTTCCCAATTTGTTGGTTGTTGTTTTGTCCTTCTGACACTGTCCTTTGCCTTACAGAAACTTTGTAATTTTATGAGGTCCCATTTGTTAATTTTTTACCTTAGAGCATAAACTATTGGTGTTCTGTTCAGGAGATTTCCCCCTGTTCCCACGTCCTCAAGGGTCTTCCCCAGTTACTTTTCTATTAGTTTCAGTGTGTCTGGTTTTATTTGGAGGTCCTTGATACACTTGGAGTTGAGCTTAGTACGAGGAGATGAGTGGATCAATTTGCATTCTTCTGCATGCTGACCTCCAGTTGAAATAGCACCATTTGTTGAAGATGCTATCTTTTTTCCACTGGATGGTAGTAGCTCCATAATCAAGTATCAGTTGACCATACATCTGTGGGTTCATTTCGGGACCTTCGATTGTTCTACTTGCCTGTCACTGTACCAATACCATGTAGTTCTTAACACGATTGCTCTGTAGTACTGCTTGAGGTCTGGGACATTGATTCCCCCAGAAGTTCTTTTATTTTTGAGAATAGTTTTAGTTATCCTGGGTTTTTTGTTATTCCAGATGAATTTGAGAATTGTTCTTTCTAAATCTATGAAGAATTGATTTGGGATTTTGATGGGGATTGCATTGAATCTGTAGATTGCTTTTGGCAAGATGGGCTTTTTTACTATATTAATCCTGCCAGTCCAAGAACATGGAAGATATTTCCATCTTCTGAGGTCTTCTTTGATTTCTTTCTTCAAGGACTTGAAATTCCTGTCATACAGATCTTTCTCTTGTTTGGTTAGATTCACACCAAGATACTTTATATTGCTTGTAGCTATTGTGAACAGTGTTATTTCCCTAATTTCTTTCTCAGCCTGCTTATCCTTTGAGTATAGGAAGGCTTCTGATTTGCTTGAGTTTATTTTATATCGAGCCACTTTGCTGAAGTTGTTTATCAGATGTAGGAGTTCTCTGGTGGAGGTTTTTGGGTCACTTATGGAGAACATCTTTTCCCAATTTGTTGGTTGCTGTTTTGTCCTTCTGACACTGTCCTTTGCCTTACAGAAACTTTGTAATTTTATGAAGTCCCATTTGTTAATTCTTGACCTTAGAGCATAAACTATTGGTGTTCTGTTCAGATTTGCCCCTGTATCCATGTCCTCAAGGATCTTCCCCAGTTTCTTTTCTATTAGTTTCAGTGTGTCTGGTTTTATGTGGAGGTCCTTGATCCACTTGGAATTGAACTTAGTACGAGGAGATAAGGGTATCTTATCATCTGCAAATAGTGACAGTTTGACTTCTTCCTTTCCAATTTGTATCCCTTTGACTTCCTTATGTTGTCTAATTGCTCTGGCTAGAACTTCAAGTGCTATATTGAAAAGATATGGAGAGAGAGGTCAGCCTTTTCTAGTCCCTGATTTTAGTGGGATTGCTTCAAGTATCTCTCCATTTAGTTTGATGTTGGGTACCAGTCTACTGTAAATTTCTTTTACTATGTTTAGGTATGGGCCTTGAATTCCTGTTCTTTCCAAGACTTTTAGCATGAAAGAATGCTGAATTTTTATAAATGCTTTTTGAGCATATAATGAAATGATCATATCGTTTTTATCTTTGAGTTTGTTTATGTACTGCATTGCATTGATGGATTTCGGTATATTGAACCATCCCTGCAACCCTGGGATGATGCCTACTAGATCATGGTGGATAATCATTTGGATGTATTCTTGGATTCAGTTGGCAAGAATTTTATTTAGTATTTTTGTGTCAATATTCATAAGGGTAATTGGCCTGAAGTTCTCTTTCTTTGTTGGATCTTTGTGTGGTTTTGGTATCAGGGTAATTGTGGCTTCGTAGAACAAGTTGGGTAGAGTTCCTTCTGTTTGTATTTTGTATAACAGTTTGAAGAGTATTGGGGTTAGATCTTCTTTGAAGGTCTGATAGAATTCTGCACTGAATCCATCTGGTCCTGTGCTTTTTTTTTTGGATGGAAGATTTTCTATGACCCCTCTATTTCTTTAGGGTTTATGGGACTATTTAGTTGATCTATTTGATCCTGACTTAATTTTGGTATTTGGTATCTGTCTAGAAAATTGTCCATTTCCTCCAGATTTTCCAGTTGTGTTGAGTATAAGCTTTTGTAGTAGGATATGATAATTTTTTGGATTTCCTCCGTTTCTTTTGTTATATCTCACTTTTCATTTCTAATTTTGTTAATTTTGATACTGTCTCTGTGCCCTGTGGTTAGTCTGTTTAAGGGTTTATCTATCTTGTGGATTTTCTCAAAGAACTAGCTCCTGGTTTTGTTGATTCTTTATATGGTTCTCATTGTTTCTACTTGATTGATTTCAGCCCTGAGTTTGATGATTTCCTGTCTTCCTACTCCTTCTGGGTGAGTTAGCTTCTTTTTGTTCCAGGGCTTTCAGGTGTGCCATTAAGGGAGGCACTCAGGGTTATGAGGTTTCCTCTTATCACTGCTTTCATTGTGTCCCATAGATTCGGGTAAGTTGTGCCTTCATTTTCATTAAATTCTAAAATGTCTTTGATTTCTTTCTTTATTTCTTCCTTGACCAAGGTGTCATTGAGTAGAATATTGTTCAGTTTCCATGTATATGTGGGCTTCCTGTTGTTTTTCTTGGTATTGAAGACCACTTTTAATCCATAGTGATGTGATAGGGGGCATGGGATTAGTTCGATCTTCTTATATTTGTTGAAGTCTGTCTTCTGACCAATTATATGGTCGATTTTGGAGAATGTACCATGAGGTGCTGTAAAAAAAGGTACATTCTTTTGCTTAGGATGAAATGTTCTATATATATCTGTTAAATCTAATTGGACCAAAGCTTCAATTAGTTCCACTGTGTCCCTGTTTAGTTTCTGTTTTCCTGATTGGTCCATTGAATAGAGTGGAGAGTTGAAGTCATCCACAATTATTGTGTTAGGTGCAATGTATGTGTGGAGTGTGACGGAGAGGAGCTTATCAAGAGAGTTGAGCTATATTAACAAATCTCTGCCTGTCCCTCAGGAATAAAGAATTTTCCCCTCTTCTCAAGATCTTCCTTATATTTCTTTCACTATCCCTAAAGAAATGGCCAATCAATCTTTTTGTTCACACCATGCTTCATCCATCAGTATGGCTAGCAGAGGCCAGCCAGCAGGTCGAGAAAAGAGCCAGAATATGAACGAGTCCACCAGCCATTTTCTTCTGCCCATGAAAGAGAATTCTACTCTTGTCTCAGTCACTCCTAACTCTAATAAGTACTAGGAGTGCTCACTGAAGCACCTGAAATAGTGAGAAGCACTCAGAGAATACTATATCCAAGAAGATGGCTTTCCTCAATGGATAATTTCACACAGAACCTCCTTCCTCAAACCTGGAGCCACAGCATAGGCTAGAAAGAGCTGCCTGGAAATTCTGTGCACTGTGTTGTTTGTCTACTCATAAGAAATTGTGTGGGAATAAAAAAATCACCCTGAAAGAAATGAATCGAGTCTGGGGAGAGTGACAAGAATAGTAATTCACAGTTGTCAGCTAGGGAATACCAAACTAGATGAATGTACTTCATTCTCATTATGAGGGGAATCTTCTAGTCAGGAGACAGGCAGAAGCCAAGGTTTCTCTATACCTAGTTGATTAAACCAGAGAGCTATTCCAGTCACAAGAGATGTGGCACTGATGGAACTTTCTACCTATGGGATTACAGCGAGTTGGTTCTCCAGTCATTGAAAACTCAGCCTTGTAATAAAGGTCCTTATACATGTTTTCTACTCCTCAATAAACTATCTTCCTAATAAAAAGGATGCTACATAACCTATATTCTCTTTTTACTTTGATATTTTACCTTCTGTATCATTTTTTCTCTCACTATAGCTTCTGATTTAATGATAACTGATGTGGGATCTATTCACACTGAAGATATTAAGTATATTCCAATCCAAAAGATACTATTTGGACTTATTGACTATTAAAATAAAGTTATCTAATTCACATACCAAATGATGTCTGACAAGAAGAAAGGAGTGGACACTGGTGCAGGAAAGGATCAAAGCATCAGTGTAGGGGAATACCAGAACAGGGAACTGGAAAGGGGTGGATGGGCCAGCAGGGGGAGGGAAAATGGCATGTGGGACCATTGGGGGGCGGGAAACCAGAAAAAGCGAAATGAAATGTAAATATAGAATATATCCAATAAAAATGCAAAAAATCAGGATATCTCGGGTATGTGGTTCTGCCTGGTAGGTCGAAACAGCAGGGAAGATGGCAGAGGCTGAAGGGAGTGCAGGGTCCCATTTCAGGGCAGAGAGTCCACACCTGGCTGGGGCCCTCTGAACCGCTGCTCTGTGAGTGGCTCCTGCTCATGGCCTGAGTCCCAGAGGTCTTAATCTCAGGATATCTCGGTTACCTGGTTCTGCCTGCTGAACTGTGCTCCTGCTCTCGGATTGCTGTCTGGTGTCCTGGGTCCCCAGAGGTCTTAAACTCAGGATATCTCCGGTACCTGGTTCTGCCTGGTTCTGCCTGCTGGTTCTGCCTGATAGGTCAAAACAGCCGGGAAGATGGTGAAGGCTGGTTCCACCTGCTAGGTTGAAACAGCCAGGAAGATGGCAGAGGCTGCAGGGAGTGTGGGTTCCCCTTCAGGGCACAGAGTCCATGCTTGGCTGGGCCCCCCCGCCCCCCCCCAACTACTACTCTGCAGGAGGCTCCTGCTCACGGCCTGAGTCCCCAGAGGTCTTAAACTTTGGATATCTCAAGTACCTGGTTCTGCTTGGTTGAAACAGCTGGGAAGATGACGGAGGCAGGTTTTGCCTGCTAGGTCTTAAAGTGCTCAAATTTTGATTTGATGTATACTCTCTGTCACACAATGAAGCCATGTTCTTGTCATTGTAGAGAAGAGTTGAGCCTGACAGAAACCTATACAGACTTTTTAAAAATGATTCTCCTCTTTTAACCTCTCCACATAATTTAGTTACATTTTCACAATTTGCTATTCTTTGTCTAATTTGGTATATATGCATTAAATTCCTATTGCCTTTTAGATCTTTATGTCTTTATGAAGGCTCCTATGTCACATAAAACTTCCATTCTATAAATTTGTATTGTTCTCTCCTGTTGATCTGTTTCACTTAAATTTAATTCTCCAGCTGAGATGTTAAACCATAATGAGATAGATGGAAACTGTTCCCTAGACTAGACATTCACATCTTACATCTACATCAAGAAC
Source organism: Apodemus agrarius (assembly GCA_964023405.1). Classification (NCBI taxonomy): domain Eukaryota; kingdom Metazoa; phylum Chordata; class Mammalia; order Rodentia; family Muridae; genus Apodemus; species Apodemus agrarius. The sequence continues at coordinate 44,639,531 of OZ030006.1, forward strand.
CTTACACATAATGAGCCTTTTGGAATGCAAAAATGTCTATTGTATAAAGATCGCAGGATTATCTTCTCAATATGAAAAAAAAAAAACCTTAGGTTGCTGGTTATTGTCATTGCTTACCAATAAATAAAAATGTTTTCTGCAATGAATTTTTTTTAAAACCTGTTTGTCATGTGTTTATGAAGATTCTTAACCTGTAACTTTATGTTTACTGCTTAGACACCAGGTTTGAAAAAATGTCTTGTATTTAAAATACCTGCAGAGATTAACAATTGTTGATGCCTGGCTCTTCCCTCTAGGGATTTTATTCTACCACGAGGTCAGCAAAAAAACAAGATCACCTGGGTTTTTCACAGTTGCCAATTTTGGTTTTCATCTTTGCCTTCAATCAAATAATCTTTGAAATTATGCTACAGGTTATAAGTTTTGATAATTAAATAATTTTTAATATTTATTTATTTATTTATTTATTTTTTTTATTTAGACTTCAGATTTTATTCCCCTCCTGGTCCATGCTCTGACTGTTCCTCATCCCATACTTCTGCCTGCCCCACTGTCTCCATGAGACCTCTAAACTCTCTGGGGCCTACAGTCTCTCTCTCAAGAATTAGGTGCATCTTCTCTGACTAATTTCAGATCCAGCAGTCCTCTGCTTTATATGTGTTGGGCCTCCTATCACAAACAAAGGTGTTATGGCAATAAAACTGGAAATGTAAGAATCATTAGAGAATGAAGCTAAAATACCCATCTTAGTTTTAATTTTTTGTTTTCTTGTGCTGGAGAAGGAAACTAGTACTGTATGTGCTCAATAAGCATTTTGCCACTGAGGTACAGACCCCACTGTTTGTGATTCTAATCTTACTGCATGGCTTAGTAACATAATACAAGTATGGAGAGTGTATATGCTTCATGATGGAAATTATTATATATACTTCTTAAAGTTTCTATTTAAATAAAATATTAGTAATCACATCTCACACAGCCAAATAGAACAAAATTAAGGTAAGGAAATTAATACTGTGATAGAGGTTTTGTAAGATACAAAGTAGTGTTATGCATAGGTAGTTTGTGATTCTTACAGTATATTTACTTTAACCTGGTATGAATATAAGCACAATCTATTAAATTGTCATATATAATATAAGCTGTGACACTTCTCTTACCCCATCCTCAGCCAAGATATTAAATACTTTTTAAAAAGTAAAATTACAATATACTTACGTCATTATTTATTATTATGACGTATATTCCCTCTGTCGTTTCCCTTTAACCGCTTCCATATTCCTTGTTCTCATCAAGTTCATGGTCTCATTTTAATTTTTATTCTCTCTCTCTCTCTCTCTCTCTCTCTCTCTCTCTCTCTCTCTCTCTCTCTCTCTCTCTCTCTCTCTCTCTCTGTGTGTGTGTGTGTGCATTGTCTGTGTGTTATTAAATAGAAACTTTAGGAAGTATATATGACAGTGTCCATCATGAAGCATATACACTCTCCATACTTGTATTATGTTAGTAAACCACACAGTAAGATTAGAATCATCAACAGTGGGGTTTGTACCTCAATTGTAGAATGCTTATCAAGTACATAAACTACTACTTTCCTTCTCAAGGACAAGAAAACAAAAAATTAAAACTATGATGGATATTTCAGCTTTATTCTCAAATGATTCTACACACACACACACACACACACACACACACACACTTTCCAAGTAGAAACACACATTACTGAATAAGTAAACACAACCTGCTTTTTCCATATCATGACTCTTTTTATGTATTTGTTTTCAGGGCTGACAATTTGGTACTGGATAGCCAAGTAGAATGTTCTTCTCTGGGGAAAGACTATATCTCCTGCTCTCAGAATTCCATAGTTATCTATAGATCTTTGTCTTGTTTTGAAGGCTTATGAGCATTGCGCATTGCATATTATCATATGTTGGTGTCATTCTTGTTCATGCCTTGTTTAGGCAGTCATGTGGATAAGATTTCAGGGAAGAACCACTACTGTAATAATCATCTTATTTTTACTGGTGGCTGATTCCTGGAGTTCAGAAATCAGATTAACAATTCCAGCTGTTCATTGAATTGATTGAAGATTTTCAATAATTAGTACTCCTATTACTTTGGAAGAATAGGAGTATTACTACCTTTTCATTTATCAAAGAGATAAAACATCTTTACATAATCCATTTATCATCATCTTAGTTGGGTAATAGATGTCTTTCAAGAGATTTGTCAATTTATATTTTAAAATTGTTATTATAATTTAATTAATTTAGTGAAAATAGAATCCTTCAACATACCCATTTGATATCTTTACTTTAAATTAATTTTGATGATGATAAGCAAGATGTTGTGTCTCTGAAATTATCATCTTTTGGTAATATTGATCTTTTCTAACAGTCTTCAATAGCTTTTGTAATTTTTTAAATAACAGTATTGGTTTTCTTTCTAATGTATTTTTCCTACTGCTTGCTTTCGATTGTGTTTGTTTTCTTTATAAACGTTTATACAGTAGAAATTTAAAATATTGATTTGAAGCCACACTTGTTTCAAAATTCAAACAGATGTAATGCTGTGTATTTTCATAGAAGCAGGTATCTGATCCTCATCCTGTTTTAAAAAATAAGTTACATTAGTTTTCATGTAACTTAAAATATTTTTATTTTTTATTGTATGCTTTGATGAATCTGGAAAGATATTGTTTAAAGATGGTTTGGAAGCTCTGCCATAATAAAGGTATGCATTAATTATTTTATTACAATTTGAGAATTTGTTTCATTGTTTAGAGTATTATTTTTGTGAAGGTTTCATGTGCTCTAGACAATTTATCAAGTAGTTTTTCTTTTATAAATAATCATATATTTTTACTTCTGACAACTTCTTTGATAACATTTAACAAAAATTTAAATCTACAAATATTTTAGTTGGGATCTGTAAATATCTTATAACTTTTATATCCTGATCTTCTTAATTTTGCTGACTTAACACAAACTAGATTCACCAGAAAAATAGGCAACCTTGCAGACTCCCTTCTATTGGAATTACTTGTAGACCAGGTTCTGGAATATTTTGCTATTATTTTTATCCTTTTCTTTATGAGATTCTACGGTAATTACATCATTTCTTTCCTCCTCTTCCTTTTTCTCTGCCCCTGCAGATATCTTTAATATCTGCATGCTCTTCATCATTTTTGATGCATGCATTGATATATGTACACATAAATATATATTGCTAAATATAACTTCCTTAGTCTCTATAATATTCTTCTATGTAAGTTTATTCAGGGTTGAGTATTTGGTGTTGGATAACGAATTGTTATATGCTGCCAACTCTCAGCATTTCTTAGATGCCTTAGTTATTTTGTAGGATTGAGTCTTCATGAGCTTTCCCTTTTTCATTGTTCACTTTTAACATGTTTATTGTTCTCAGCTCTTGTGTGGGCAGACATGTTGGATATTGTTAACGGGTATAGCTTCAGATATGGAGAAACTTGGGGCCACAATGTCTCAGTAAATTCCCTAATGTTCTCTGTTATTCTTGTTCCTTAAACCATTCCACCAGCTCCTCCACCATGATCCCTGAGACATAGGTTCTAGAGTTGTTTTGCAGGTGTATCCCTTAGGAATGAACTGTATATCTCTGCCTTTTAATTGGTTGTGTTTTCTCTAGTGATCTGTGTCTGTTGCCAAGAATGTTTTCCTTGATGAAGGGATGACATTTATTTGTGGGTATAAGGCCAAATATCTAGAATATAGTTAGAGATTATGCTGACTTAGTAAGGTGGTAAGAATAGGTTCTTAAAGATCCATGACTTCATCAGCCCTGGGTTTGACTAGTTTACTATTATCAGCTATGGTTTCCCTATCATAAAGCAGGTCATAAGCATAATTAGTGAGTATTTGGTTACTACTAAGGTCAGTATTGTACCTTAGGGTTTGATGCCATGGTTTGTTGTGGTTTATAGTTGACCTCGATTGGTATGAATGTTCATTGCTTCCTAACTTTAGAAACTTTGATGGCACCTTCTGCTTAGTTTAGTCCTGATGGTGAAGTACATGGTATCTTCAATCATTAAAACTTACCTTCTACCTCTCAGAGACAAACAAGGGAATTAGCAATAGTCTATAGGTTTGGGAAGTCATTTAGACATCCTTGATTAACAACTCCAAAGAGTTCGCATATGTGATATTAGGATTTTGCTAAAAGGTTTTGGCTCTTGGAGGATGCATTGACAGCCCACAAAATATGATATATAGATCATACACAAACTTGTGGGTTTTTTTATAGGTTTTTTTGTTAAAAAGTTAACAGCCTTATTTCTGATAATCCTTTCATTTTTTTCCTGTTAATTTACCCTTCTTTTCCCTCTGTGTTTTTCCCTCTTAATAGAAGCCCCCCTTTCCCCAATTTTCCCATGATTCTTGTTATTCTTGTTCCTTTAGGTCTCCTACCCCTGTAGCTTCCCCTTTTACTTTCATGGTTTCAATGTTTCTGCAATTTCTCTAGGATATGTGCTAACTTAGGAGGATTTGGACCTAGTGACCTGTGATGAGCAATAACATGTGAAGTTTGTCTTTCTCGGTCTGGGTTACCTTACTCAATATAATCTTTTCCAGTTCCATCCATTTATCTGCAAAATTTGTGATTTCATCATTCTTTATATGTAAATAATGTTAATAGTATTCCATAATATACATATAGCATATTTAATTATCCTTTCATACGGTGCAAAGTATTTAGTGTTTTTAGATTTCCTAGATATTGTGAATAAAGAAACAATGAGCACATTTAAGCAAGTATTCCTAGAAACCCATATTAGGTGCTTTGAGCATATGCCAAGGAATGGCATAGGTAGGTCATATGGTAGATTTATTTTTCAGTCTACACAGTGATTCCATTACTGGCTACATCATTTTGCAAACATTGCAAATGTTAATAAATGTTTTCCCTTCCCTCATGTCACCACAAATTCCTTTGTCAGATATTCCACTGATCTTTGCCATTTTCTCTATGGTAAGATGAAGCCTCAAAGTGTGAACTGCATTGCTCTAATTGCTAGGGCCAGTGAATTTGATGGACAATTTTATGAAATGTAGCTTAGACAGTTTTGTCTTTTAAGAATTCCTGTTCAATTCCCATGCCCAGTTTTAGAGTAAGTCATTTGTTTTTGCTTGTTTGTTTTTGATGCTTTGTGTTTTGATTTCTCTGTATATTTTACGTATTAATCCTGCCTTTGGATATGGCAAATAGATATTTTCTTTCATTTTGTGAGTCTCCATTTCAACCTGTTGTTTCTTATTTTTTAATAGACATCTTCTTTATTTACATTTCAAATGTTATCCCCTTTCCTTGAGTCCTCTCTGAAAACTACCTATCCCATCCCCCTTCTCCCTGCTCACCAACAAACCCACTCCCACTTCTCCATCTTCTCATTTGCTTACACTGGGAAATTAATCTTTCACAGAATCAAGGGCCTCTCCTCTTACTGATGTCCTAAAAGGCCATCCTCTGCTACATATGTGGCTGGAGATATGGGTCCTTCCATATGTATTCTTTGGTACGGGAGGTCTGGATGTATTGGATGGTTCATATTGTTATTCCTGCTATGGTGCTACACACCCCTTAGCTCCTTGGGTCCTTTCTCTAGTTCCACTCTTGAGGACTCTCTGCTCAGTCCATTGGTTGGCTGAGAGCATACATATCTGTATTTGTCAGGCACTGGCAAAGTCTCTTAGGAGATAGCCATATCAGGCTCCTGTCATCCACAATAGTGTCTGGGTTTGGTGACTGTATATGGGATGGAACCCCAGGGGCAGTCTCTGAATGGCCTTTCCTTCAGTCTCTGTTACACACTTTGTCTCTGTATCTCCTCCTATGGATATGGATATTATGTTCCCCTTTCTAAGACAGACCATAGTATCCATACTTTGGTCTTAATTCTATTTGAGCTTAATGTAGTATGTGAATGATATCTTGGGTACTCCAAGCTTCTCGGCTAATATCTACTTATCAGTGAGTGCATACCATGTGAGTTCTTTTGTGATTGGGCTACCTCACTCAGGTTGATATTTTCTAGTTCCATTCATTTGCCTAAGAATTTCATGAATTCATTGATTTGAAGAGCTGAGTAATATTCCATTGTGTAAATATACCACATTTTTTGTATCGTCTGTTGAGGGACATAAGGGTTCTTTCCAGCTTCTGTGTATTATAAATAAGGCTGCTATATGCATAGTGGAGCATGTGTCCTTATTATGAATTGGAGAATCTCCTAGGTATATGCCCAGGAGTGGTATAGGTGGGTCCTCAGGTAGAACTATGTACAGATTTCTGAGGAACTGCCGGTCTGATTTCCAAAGTGGTTGTACCAGTTTGCAATCCCATCAGCAGTGGAGGAGTATTTCTCTTACTCCACATCCTCTCCAGATTCTGCTGTCACCTGAGTTTTTGTGCTTAGCCATTCTGACAGGTTTGAGGTGGAATCTCAGGTTAGTTTTGATGTGCATTTCCCTGAGGACTAAGGATGTTGAACATTTCTTTAGGTGCTTCTCGACTATTCAGGTTTCATCAGTGGCGAATTCCTTGTTTAGCTCTGTACCCCATTTTTAAAAGGGATATTTGGTTCTTTGTATATATTGGATGTTAGTGCTTTATGGGATGTAGGATTGGAAAAGATCTTTTCCCAATCTGTGGTTGCTGTTTTGTCCTATTGACAGAATCCTTTGCCTTACAGAAGCTTTGCAATATTATGAGGTCCCATTTGTCAATTATTGATCTTAGAGCATAAGTCATTGGTGTTCTGTTCAGAAAATTGTCCCCTATGCCCAAGTGTTTGAGAAATGTCCACAACTTTTCCTTGATAATTTTTAGTGTATCTGGTTTTATGTGGTAGTCCTTGATCCACTTGATCTTCAAGTTTGTTCAAGGAGATAAGAATCGATCAATTTGTATTCTTCTACATGCTAACTGCCAGTTGAACCAGCAACATTTGTTGAAAATGCTGTCTTTTTTTCACTTTGTCAAAGATTAACTGACCATAGGTGTATGGGTTCAATTATGGGTCTTCAATTCTATTGAATTGAGCTACCTGCCTGTCACTGTACCAATACCATGTAGTTTTTAAAACTATTGCTCTGTAGTACAGCTTGATGTCAGGGATGGTGATTACCCGAGAAGTTCTTTTATTGTTGAGAATAGTTTTTGCTATCCTTTTTTTTTAAGTATTCCAAATTTTGCAAATTGCTTTTTGTCACTCTGTCAAGAAGTGAGTTGGAATTTTGATGGGGATTACATTGAATCTCTATATTGCTTTTGGCAAGATGGCCATTTTTGCTATATTAATCCTACCTGTCCATGAACATGGAAGATCTTTCAATCTTCTGAGATCTTGGATTTATTTCTTCAGAAACTTGAAGTTCTTGTCATATAGATCTTTCAGTTGCTTAGAGTCACACCAAGTTACTTTATATTATTGTGAATGGTAGTGGTTCTTTAATTTCTTTATTACCCTGTTTATCCTTTGAGTAGAGGAAGATCACTGATTTGTTTGAGCTAATTTTATATGCAGGCACTTAGCTGAAGTTGTTTATCAGCTGTAGGAGTTCTTTGGTGGAACTTCTGTGGTAACTTAAGTATACTATCACATCGTCTGCAAATAGTGATATTTTGACTTCTTCTTCTCCAGTTTGCATCCATTTGACCTCTTTTTGTTGTCTAACTGCTCTGGCTAGGACTTTAAGGACTATATTGAGTAGGTAGGGAGAGAGTGGGCAGCCTTGTCTAGTTCCTGATTTTAGTGGGATTGTTTCAAATTTCTCTTCATTTAGTTTGATGTTGGCTACTGATTTGCTGTATATTGCTTTTGCTATGTTTAGTTATGGGCCATGAATTCCTGTTCTTTCCAAGACTTTTATCATGAAGGGGTGTTGGATTTTGTCAAATGCTTTCTCAGCATATAATGAAATGTTCATATGCTTTTTTTTCCTTTGAGTTTCTTTATATAACAAATTACATTGATGGATTTCTATAATTTGAAACATCCCTGGGATGAAAGCCTACTTGATCATGATGGAAGATGATTTTTCTGTGTTCTTGGATTCAGTTTGATAGAATTTTATTGAGTATTTTTGCGTCAATATTTAGGTAGGAAATTAGTATGAAGTTCTTTTTCTTTGTCATGACTTTGTGTGATTTAGGTGTCAGTGTGATTGTGGCTTCATAGAATGAATTGGGTAATGTTCCTTCTGTTTCTGTTTTGTGGAATAGTTTGGAGAGTATTGGTATTATGTCTTCTTTGAAGGTCTGATAGAATTCTGCACTAAACCCATCCTGGGCTTATTTTGGTTAAGAGACTATTAATGCCTGCTTGCATTTCTTTAGGGGTTTTGGGACTGTTTAGACCATTTATCTGATCCTGATTTATCTTTGGTACCTGGTATCTATCTAGAAAATTGTCCACTTCTTCCAGATTTTCCATTTTTGTTGAGTATGGGCTTTTATAGTAGGATCTGATGTTTTTTGGATTTCCTTGGTTTCTGTTGTTATGTTTCCCTTTGTATTTCTGATTTTGTTGATTTGGATATTGTTTCTGCTCCCTCTGGTTAGTCTGGCTAAGGTTTTATCTATCTTGTTGATTTCCTCAAAGAACCAGCTCATGGTTTTGTTGATTCTTTGTTTATTTCTTTTTGTTTCTATTTGGTTGATTTCAGCCCTGAGTTTGATTATTTTCTGCTGTCCACTCATCTTGGGTGTATTTGCTTCCATTTGTTCTAGAGCTTCCAGATAAGCTATCAAGCTGCTAGTGTATGTTCTCTCCAGTTTCTTTTTGGAGACTTCAGATCTATGAGATTTCCCCTTAGTACTGCTTGCATTGTGTCCCATATGTTTGAGTATGCTGTGGCCCCATTTTCATTAAATTCTAAAATGTCTTTAATTTCTTTCCTTCTTTCTTCCTTGATCAAAGTTATCATTGAGTAGAGTGTTGATCATCTTCTACCTGTATTATTAGAGGCTAGCCTAAGTTTGTGGTCATCTGATAGAATGCATGGGATTATTTCATTCTTCTTGTATCTGTTAAGGCCTGTTTTATGATTGATTATGTGGTCACTTTTTGAGAAGGTATTATGAGGTACTGAGAAGAAGGTATATTCTTTTTCTTTAGGATAAAATGTTCTACAAATATCTGTTAAATCTGTTTGGTTCAAACTTACGTTAATTTCACTGAGTCTTTGTTTAGATTCTTTAGCTCTGGTTTTTAGTTTTATGAAGCTCTACCTGTCATTGGTTGGCCCTGATTTTTGGCCAAATGGAATTATATTCAGAATATTCTTTCATATGCCTATATTATGTTGAGTACTACTTATATTTTCATCTGCACACTTCAATGTTTTAGGTTTCAGAGTTAATTTTTCTTTTATTCATTTTGAGTACATTATTGTGCAAAATAATAGATACAAGTCTATTTTCATTTTCATGAATGTTGACATCTAGTTTTCCCAGTACCATTTTCAAGAATGCTTTCCTTTCTCTAATGAATGTTTTTGGCATCTTTGTCCAATACAAGATGGCTAAAGCTACATTTGCTCATGTTTGTGTTTTTATCATTTAATATGTACTTTAGGATATATATGTGTAAATAATAACATAAGGGTTTGTATTAGGTTTCCATTACAACTACAAATAAATTTTAATAAAAATATCATCCTGGGATGGGCACATTGGATGGGGAACAGAACCAGTATCCAAAGGTTCCAGCAGGCAATCATGATCAAGATCAAATGATCTTGAGCTTCAGAAGATTGTCTATTTTCTGTACTGTCCATCAGGGGTCTCTGGAGAGGGGGCATCTGCAGGTTTCACATAGGAAGAATGCACCCAGGCCACAGTACTGTCCACCTTGAGGCCTGTGAGAGTAGATAGCAGCACCAGGAAAGGTCCCTTCCATCAGGGTTCCAGCAACTGCCCCAAATGACTACTTACATAGACTGAGTGATGAGTCTGGAAGGTGATACAACACTCATTGTCTCCTTTCTGTTAGGGTTGTGGATGGCTGGAGCAGCCACCATGACTTCCACTCTAGTCTTACAAGGGGAGAAATATAACAGTCTGAGGGCAGGCCTTGGTTTAGATGTATAAAGAAGAGAAACTTCCATTAATCCCCTTCAAATATCACTGACTTCCTTATCAGAAGTAGTACCACAGAATAGGAGGGCTATGTGCTGCCTTAGCTGAGTGGTGTTGCTTTTATATAGACCATCCCAGGGTTGATAAAGAGTCAATGGCCAAGGCGAGGAAAGAGCTAGCCAAGCAGAAAAGAGAAAGAAGAGAGTCTTGGTTTAACTCCGCCCCTTGTTTAACCACCTACATATCCACCCTATTAGAACCCTTTATTTTTCTCTTGCTATTGACATTTAGTTGCAACATTTTTTAATTGAATATCGTCTTCATTTACATTGCCAATTTTAAAACCTTTCTCAATTCTCCCCCTCCACAAAGACCCCCAACCCATCCTCCAGTCCCCTTCCTCTGTGTATATACCCCTCCACCCGACTTTTTGAACTGCTTGGTCACTCTCATTAAGACACACATAGTTATAGTACAGCGAATGATCTTAAAGCAGAGATAAAAAGAACTAGATACAGAAGACCAGGAGAATGAGCTACCAGAATACTAGCAATTGCTTCAGGACTGAGGCATGCATAAAGAAAAGAGATGAATGAAATGGTCAGCTCAGAAACTTTGGAAAGGTCATGGAATACTTGCCCCTCCCAGAAGGGAGAGGCTAAATTATATTCCTCAGACTACAGGGAGATCCCTGCAGCTTGGGGCGGCCTAGAGTTATTCCAGAGTCATTTGGCCACCTATCTTATTCCCTAACAACCAATTAGTTTAAAGGTACTATTCTGCCAATCATATTGTGCCAAATGGCAGCTGTCCTGAGGACTGCACAAAGGCCCACCGTGCGGGCTGCTTGGGAGTGGTGGTGGTGGTGCACATGGTCCTTCTCTCCCCATGTACAGGGCAACCCTAGCATGCTGGATTGAGTAAAATTCCTCCTGCTTTTTGCTTCAAAAAATCATTCTCACAATATTAATTTTACAAAATCATAAGCATAGGATATGTTTGAAATTTTATTGTTTTCCTCTACCCTCTGTTCTGATGTTTAACAATTTTATGGTAAATGTTCTTTACCTCCTTTGTTACTTTTATCCCTAGAATTTCATTTTCTTTGGGGAAATTGTGAATAGAAATATTTACAAAATCTCTATCTCCGTGTGTTTGCTGTGAACATAAAAACTATTGATTTGTGCATATTGATTCTATACTCTATCACATTATTAAATGTGTTATTTCTAGACATCTAATTATTTTGAATCTCTAATATATAGTATTATATGAAAATATGGATGGTTTTACTTCTTTCACTACTTGTATTCTTTTAATATCCTTGTCTTTCTGTATTGCTCTTTTAGTGTTTTCTTGACTTCTATTTAGGGGCCAGTTAATGTAAATTTTGGTACTACTCTTATTCTATTTAATTTGAAGTACCACAAGCTTAATAAACAATGTGGCATTGTCTTAGGATTTATACTGTTGCAATTGAACACAATTACCAAAGCAACCTTGGAGGAAAGTTTTTTGGGTTTTTGTTATTTTTATTGTTGTTCTTGTTTTGTTTTTGTATTGTTTGGCATAAACTACTCCATTCTAGTCCATTATTGAAGAAAGTAAGTCAGGATATAAACTCAAACAAGGAAAAATGCTGGAGGCAAGAGCTAATATGGAGGCCATGGAGGAGTGTGCTTACTGTGTTGCTCCTCATGGCTTGCTCAGCCTGCTTTCTTATATAACAGCAGAAATAGCAGCCCAGAGATAGCACAACCCACAATAGGCTGCGCCATTCTTGATCAATCACATAAAATGTGCATTTTCTTAATTGAAGTTTCTTCCTTTTAGATGATCTTAGATTCTATCAAGTTGACATAAAACTATGTAGCACATATACCAACTATTTGACTAGCTACCCTTGTTTAGTTTTAAACTCTTTTATGAGATCATTCATTATTTTCCCAGATGATCTGTCTCCAGAATTTTCTCCTTCCTTTCTACTAATCATTATGTTGTATATGCTTTCTAATCTCTGAACAATTCAATATATGGTTTCTGCTTTTGCTGGTGGGACCGTCACTTTCCATCTCCTTCAATTTAGCACCACTGATCAAGACTGTCACTACTTATTGTACATTTATCCTGCCTCTGGAATACTCATTGAGAGCTTCTTGAAACAGGACTTATTGATAGGATTAAAAAGGCTTGAAGTGTATGAATCCAAGGGACTCTGTGCTATAACCACTCCAACACACAGGTGACCTTCAGCAATGCATTTTAAAATAGTGAAAGATTGGCTAAATTCTTAACATCTGGTAAGATACCTCTTATACTATACTTTGATCCATATTATACTTTTCTCCATATCCTAACATTCCTTGAAGGTGGCAGGAATTCATTACAATTATACATATCCTGCAATCTATAGCATAAAAAGACCTATACCTTGACTTTTAATATTACATCACTTCTAGCTTCTAAACATCACCAATTGCTGAATTTTGTTCATTTTTATTCCACTGACCACCCAAACATTCAAGAATTTTGTTTAAACTTAATGCCTATGTATAGCATTGTTTTGGAATGAGAATCAAATAATTAATGATATGACAATTTTAATTTATGAAGGTTCTTCAAAACCGGTTCTCTACTTTATGTTTCATCCTTTCTTTTTTCTTTTTTTTTTTTTTTTTTTGGTTTTTCGAGACAGGGTTTCTCTGTGTAGTCCTGGCTGTCCTGGAACTCACTCTGTAGACCAGGCTGGCCTCGAACTCAGAAATCCGCCTGCCTCTGCCTCCCAAGTGCTGGGATTACAGGCGTGCGCCACCACGCCAGGCTTCATCCTTTCTTTTAGTGTTAGATTTTCTCTTTTCTATCATCATAATTGAACAAATTATATTACAGATATCTTCTAATGTTTTAAAATTTAAATGTGAGTTACCCGTGACCCTCAACAGATAAAAGCAACTAGAGGTTTAATCTTTACTACTCAAGGAAACAAACAGTCTTTTCTCATGGTATTATATGCCTTGCTCATTTTCATTATCTTTCTCATTTTTTATGGAGCTGATTCCCTCTCCTGTGCTTCCTAAGGATTATACTGTTAAAAATGAGCCTGGAGACAGTGTTAGCATTCAGATCTCTTGAATAGTATCTGAAAGATAGAAGAATGTATGCAAAAGTCATTTAAAATTCACCACCACCTTTAATTAGACTTATTTAACCTTGCGGGCTCAACAAATGAACAGAGCTAGATCAAGTGAGTTTTTGTTAGTGTTTCTACCATGATCCTGGATATTAATTGAAGGGCTCTACACAGACTGAGAATTGATGAAGCATGTGCTGTTGAGAGTGCTTGTAACTCTAGGGAAAAGGTGACCTTTTTAAGGATGAGAATACGTAAAGGTTACAGGGCAGGTTTTTCCCCTAGCTTCCTGTAGGAATTTGTTATAGATTTGCTTAGACTTTTTTTTTTCTGCCTTAATAGTCTGTTATAGCTTTCAGAGCTAAATTATCTGACATAAGCAGAAGTAAAGTTCTCATTAGAACAAATTCACTACAAGTCTGTGCTGCTTTGCATTTGATTATCATGCTTATTTTCTCTGATTAAAAGTGATTCATACGTTGAAGTTTAATGAAAAAGGCATCTTAGCACAACAGCGTAGTATTAGACAACCTTCAAAGTTCGGTTGCTGAGATGGAGATTATTCTTCCTCAGACTCATCTGCAAACATGCTGATGTATTGCTTGTTCTATAAAACCAGAAATGTTTAAAACATGCTAAGTTAATCACATAATGTTAAGTGTCTCCGCATTGATGCTTGCAAAAGTACTGCAAAGTCACATTACCAAAGAATATTAAGGCACATTCAATACTTTCCTCTACTTGGAATTACTTTATAATGACATAGTACTTATTTTCTAGGCATTTCATCAAGGATTTTAAAGCACATTACTGATGATGAAATTTTCCAGGTCCTTGCAAAAACTGGAATTTAGAGGGAAAATTCTCAATAATTCAGACATCAGTGTTTCAATTTTTTTTTTCTAAAATGTAGAGAAGCATTAAAACACTAGTTTCCTCTGAAAATCAGTTTTATGTCAAATCAATCTGTGTTTTCAGGTTATTTTAATTAATTTGTACCTAATTTCTAAGTGTCAGTTATGGTTTTACCTCTGAAGTTTTGGAGCAGTGCATAATATTGAGTGTTAAGTGGAAATTTTTTCATAGCATATACTATGTTAACTTTGGTATCTAAGGTTAAGGACAGAGAGAGTGATGAGAATTAGATCTATTGTTGTAAACCTGTTTTCCAAACAGTCACTGGAATTTTGCTTAAATCATTTTATGTAATGTGGGATACATTATTTGTTGATAACATTTCTCTCACCATTTTTGTTGTTATTGTTGTATTTGTTTTTGTTATTTATTTCTTTTAGTTATTTGCATCCCAAATATTACCACCCCTCCAAATCACTCCTGGTAGAGTTCCTCCCCACTGTAGACTCCACTTCACCTCTGAAAGATCACCTTCCCCACCTGTTATCTGCCAATCCTTGTGTATCAAGTCTCTGTAGGATTAGGAGCATCCTCTCCCACTGAACCCAGACAATGCAGCTCTCTGCTTCATATGTGTTGGGACCAGTCCCATTTATGCTCTTTGGTTGGAGGCTCAGTCTCTGGAAGTTCCCAATGGTCCACATTAGTTGATACTGTTGGTTTTCCTGGGGAAACAGCTCTTAATACATTGGCATAAGAGAAAATTTCCAGAATAGAGCACTAGTGTCTCAGACACTAAGATCAATAATCAATAAATGGAACTTCATAAAACTGAAAAATTCTGTAAGAGAAAGGACAATGTCAATAGGACAAAATGGCACCCTACCGATTTGGAAAATTTCTTAAAAAACCATAGACCCAACAGAACTAATATCCAAAATATAGAAAGAACTTATGAAGTTAGACTCCAAAAACAAATAACCCAATAAAAAATGAAGTACAGAACTAAACAGAGAATTCGTAACAAGAATCAAGAATGTATAAGAAGCACTTAAAGACATGTTCAACATCCTTAATGATCAGGGCAATGCAAATCAAAATGACCCTGATATTCCACTTTACACCAATTAGAATGGTTAAGATCAAGAACGCAGATGACAGCATATACTGCAGAGGAGATAGAGAAAGGGAAACATTCCTCCGTTGCTGTTAGGATTTCAAACATATGAAAACAATCAAGAAATCAATCTGATAGAGAGTCTCAGAAAACTGGAAAAAGTTCTACCTGAAGACTCAAGTATAAACACTTGTGGACATATATTCAAAGAATGCTCTGGCATACTCCAAGTATACAAGCCAATATGTGCTAAAGCAACCAGACTGTCCCTCAACCAAAGAATGGATACAGAAAATGTGTACAGTTACACAATAGAATACTATTCATCTATACAAAACTAGGACATCATGAATTTTGCAGGCAAATGGATGGAACTGGAAAGTATCATCCTGAGTGAGGCAACCCAGTCCCAAAATAATATGCATGGCATGTACTCACTAATAAGGGATAATACCCATAATGTTCAGAATATTCATGATATACCCACAGACCCAAGGATGTTAAACAAGACAGAAGGTCCAAGAGAAGATGCGTAAATCCTACTTAGAAAAGGAAACAAAATAGCTATGGAAGGCAGTGGGAGCAACAGACCTAGGTGGGTGAGGAGAAGCCTAAAGGAATAGGGGGACAGGATCAGGAATGTTGACAGATAAGAACTAATTTCATAGGACCAGGAGAATGATGCAGCTGCCAGGGATGGGGATGAAGGGAATCCCAGGAGTAAGGCAGAGGACCTTAATAGAATACCAATAGTTTAGTATGGAACCTGAAGAAGACCATCCCAAGTTGTCAGAATGGACCTGCAGTGGAGGAATGCGACACAAAACTAACTACAAATCTTTGACTCAATATTAGTCTTGTATAAAAGAAATACAGATACATCAGGGCAATGCAAAGAGCAGAGACTGAAGAATGGTGAACCAGTAACAGGCCTATTTTGAGAAACATCCCATGGGTAGGCTCCAATCTTTCACTCTATTAATGATGCTATGTTGTGCTTGCAGACAGGAGCCTAGCATCGCAGCCCTCTGAGAGGCTCTGTTGAGCATCTGACTGAGACAGATATGGCTACCCACAGAAAAACATTGGATGGAGTTTAAGGACCCCTGTGGAAGAGCAAGGAAAAAGACTGAAGACCCTTTACCTAAGTTATAAACCCAAGGACTGGTTATAAACAACAAGTTTATATTTTATCATTCTTTATCTGTTTTAAAGTCACTGTGATAATCTCACACTATAATGTATATTTTGATATAAATTATTAGTGATATTTCGACCATTTTTATTCTATCAGTTTCAAGAACATATTTGGTAGAGTATTGATTTACTGTGTTTCATATTTATAGACTAACACATCTGGTTTTTCTTCTCAATTCAATTAATCAGGCCTTTTCCTAACATGGCAAAGGATTATCATAAATCTCCTTCTTACTTTTCGTAATGAAATATAAAATTAAATCTGAATATGAAATTGCTAAAGGAAAACATGACATTTATCAGTTTTCAATGCAGTCAGAGTGAGCTGTGACAGCTGGCATTATTTTTTCTTATGTGATCTGGACCTCAGTGATGGTTTAGGGAACTTTCCTCTAAGGAAACATAGTCTTACTCTCTGTCTCTGCTAAGCCTCTGATTCAATCTGTCTTGCTTTCTGTCTGTTTGTCTCTCTGACTCTGTTCTTCCATCTCTCTCTCTCTCTCTCTCTCTCTCTCTCTCTCTCTCTCTCTCTCTCTCTCTCTCTCTGTGTCTCTGTCTCTGGCTCTCTGTCTCAGTCTGTTTCTCTCTCTTTCCCCTCCCCTCCCCCTCTCCCTCTCCCATGCTGCCTTCCTATAGATAGAAATGTCTTTCTGTAGTCACCTTGAACTTTTTCAAAACATAAGGAGAGCACATTAAACAAGCACAGTTGTATCAAAAGCTGCTATATATGTTTTGTTTTATTTAACCATCCGTTGCATGTTTTTTTCTCTGCCAACTTGAATTAATCCATTTCAGTTTTCATAGAAACTGTGAAGCAGGGATGACTTAGCCTCTGCTTTCTCTCTCCATATCCTTAGATATCTTTGTTCACAAAGTGGCTGTATTTAGGACTGATAGCTCTAGGGTAGTTTGCAGATGTCAGCTGGGTTCATGGCCAGTCGTAAATTTATCTAATTATACAGCAGAGAACTAGAAGGCACATTAGTCTACAAATCTAAAAGCAGATTCTGTAATCAGCTTCATCATTAATAAAGTTGCATTTTTGTTTCCATCTGTTTGTTTCCTGTGTCAGCTGCACTGATGTTTCTGAAAAGGCAGATACTGACTTAATGCAAATGACTATATAACTACATGAAATAGAATATACACACTTAGTTACTTACTCACTGGAAAACAAATAGACTCACTACATAGCATACACTGATTTGGGTTTTTGAAATACTCTTTTTCTGGCCACTAACAAGCCATGACTGTAATGCTGCTAAAGAAAGAGGAACAAATAAATGTGGCATTTCACCCATCTATAACATTCTGACATTTAGATACAATATGCTAAAATACTTTCAAGAAAATTTACAGCCTATCACTTAGTTTAAAAAAATCACTGAATTTAGGCTTTCAATATTAATTATTTTCATGTTGATATTATTCATTTAATTGCACACAAAATTTATTTCTCAGCTGTCTTTTTTATAGTATATTATAGTTTATACTCTATTCATGGGGGCAGTTGAGAGGGTAGTAGAGACAAAGGCAGAGAGAGAGAGAGAGAGAGAGAGAGAGAGAGAGAGAGAGAGAGAGAGAGAGAGAGAGCATAGAATTAGAGGCTGACCATGAACACTTGGAGAGAGGGTGTAGAGGAATGGGGAAGAGGGGGAGCAGGAAGGAGAGCACAGAGTTAGAGCAGGAAGTCAAGAGCTTTAATTGTCTTAAGTCATAATATATTCTGCTCTTATTAAAATAGATTATTTTATCAGTTATATCCTGATTGCTTTCTTCTCCCTCTACTTCTTCCAGGTTTCCCATACTTTCTTCCTCTCGAGATCCACTCTTTTCCTTTCTCTCTTTGGAAAATGACAGGCTTTTCAGAAATAATAATAAAATATAATAAAATAAAATACAAACAAAACTATCACACTGAAGGGAGACAAGACAAAGGAACAGAAGAAAAAGTGTACTCTGAGGTACAAATAGGAGAGAACCATTCATTCACCTACTCAGGAATTCCATAAAAACACTAAACTGGAAGATACACTCTATACACAGAGGACCCTGTACAGACTCATGCATGCTTATGCATGCCATTTCTGTCTCTATGAGTTCATATGATATTTGATTATGTTGATTTAGAGGGATTTGTTTCTTCATGTCTTCCTCCTCTGCCTTTTATACTCTTCCTGCCTCTGCCTCTGTAGGGTTCCCTGAGCTTTGTGTGAAGGAACTTGATAGAGATATCCCATTTAAGGTTCAATGTTCCAAGGTCTTTCACTCTCTAAATATTATCTAGTTGTGGGTCTCTATATTACCATATTTGCCGCTGACTGCTTCAGGAGGAACTGCAATGATGATGAGTAGGAAAAACCATGATCACCCAAAGGGTCAGGTATGCATTCTAACTTGAGGAGTAGGCCTTATGACAAAGCAGATATTATTCGTCTATTCCTTTAACCTTTGGGCCACCATTGCACTTTGAAGAAAGGCCATTATTGAAGTTAGAAGAATTTGTGGTTAGAATATTGTTTTTATTACTCTTTTGTTATCATACAGAGTAAAAGCCTGTATTAAAGACACTAGAATCTTGGAATTTTTGTTTTCTATTTTAAGAAAATTGACTGATTAGTTTTTTTAAAGTTAGTATTCATAGGTTCTTCCACTTGTGAATAACAATGAACAAATCTGTTTGTAAAAATATAAAGATAAGTATTATGCTTATACATATTGCAATTTTATTCCTTAGGAAAAGTCTACATTTAAATATTGCATTTTTAAATCCACATTTATAAGTGCAAATACCTAAATATCATTTTATGTCTATGTTGACATTTATTTAATACTAATAAAAGGATAATGCCAGGTAAAGACATCTTGTGTAGACTATTTATTTTTTTCTATATAAACAAATTGAAATTAACTTCAATACTCATCTCTTGGACTATTATATTCCTACTATACAGTGACCATGCTTAATAACATCTTCTGATAATTCCATCTGTTAACTCCTTTAATATGGGTTTCAAGTATAAAAACAAATATTATATTAAGAGCAGTAATTTGTAACCACAAACTAACAAAATGTTTGCTTCACACACACACACACACACACACACACACACACACACACACACACATATATATATATCAGTTTTTAATGAGCAAATACTAACATTTTTGTTTTCTTTATTTTAAGCTAAATTATTTTAGTTTAAATGTATTCACATCTTATTTCCCCATCCATACCTCCCTCCAACATTTTCATATTTTCATGTCCCTTTCCCATGATATGATATGAACATTGGCTGCATTAATACCTTCTTTTACTTCAAATATATGTAACATATGTGTGGTTATGAATATGGATGTGTATGCGTATATATATACGCATTTTGTATATGCGTATATTTCCTATTAGTTTATATATATATATATATATATATATATATATATATATATATATATACAACTGCTGAATTAGCATGGCTTGTGTGGATATGAATTGAGGAATGACATCATTATATGTGATAACTTATTACTTGGTGAATTGCCTAATCTTCATGATTTTATTTTATTTTATTTTTTTAATTTTATACTCTACACAAGTTGACCCCCGGAGAGAAAAAGTTTTAGCTCCCTTGGTGAGATAAGTGCTTTCCTGTTCAATCACTGGATATTACTTATTATGGTGGTATGCATTTCTCTTGTGTAAAATACATAAGTAATATTCCATATCTTAGTATTTTATACATTTAAGTTGCTTTATGAGAAGCAATTTAGCTGCTTGGATAATTTTTTTCATCAATGCAAAGATCTTCCAACTTAATCGTAGTTACTCTTCCAAAATTTTACCCCTCCAAATTTACAAATTAGGTGTCTAGAGTCATATTTAAGGATGGTGTACTTAAAGAGGAATTACAAAACTGCACAACATGTAGTAAGACTGTGGAGAAGTATCAGGAAACATGAATGCCAGACGAATGAATGATATATGAACATTGGTCATAATAGGAAATGATCCATTGCAAAGCACTAAAAATATACATATTTATTCAATTCCAGAGTATGAAAAGCACAAGAAACCAATTGTATTTGTTGCCTAAGGGCTGCACAATAGCACCATAGTTCTGTATTACAAATGAGGATGTTGGCTTTGCCTCAGTAATCATTAAAATAAATGACAACAAAAACTTTGGAACAATGCTCAGTGCAGATACTGACTCTTGAAAGTGTCAGAGAATATTTTCAGATGACTGTTTTGAATACCAAAGATGAACCAGTGTACCTGTTATGCCCAATGATATAGGAAAGCAATTCACATCAGAATTAAAATGTGGATATTCTAAATAATATTGTAGGACTAACTATCCTTTACCTGGTAGTACACAAAGAATGTGAACTTGAATTCATTTGTTGAAGGTGCTGCTCTCAGGATCCTAGATTGAACATTTGAATAATGTATAAGTACTTCTGTTGGTTTGAATTTGAGTTTTATAATGTCCACTTATGCTGTTGCAATGAAGAGTGTTAATACCATGAGGAAAATGCATTTTGTATTCATTCATTTTGTTTAGATGAACTATCACTTTATCAATAATTGATTTTATAAAATGGAAAATATTATCAAGGGATCAAGATGAGACTTGGAGAATGCATTCATTATCCTGGCAGCCAGTCACCATTGGAAGTGTGTGACTCAAAGCTGCCAACCTGTTACTCTGTGGGGGTGGTTGCTAGGAACCATGTTATCACCAGTGCAGCCTGAGTCCTGTTAAAAATCTATGCAATTAAATTACTGATAGTTTATTACATAAAAATGGTAAACAGTAATTTACTACTTAAAAGACCTCATTTCATCTGTGTATATATCTAGCTTTCATATTAGATTAAATCATATTAAGTATCTCACAAGCACCTCAAACACTCTCTCTTCCTGTCTCTCTGTCTCTCTCTCCCTCTGTCTCTGTCTCTCTTTCTTTTACACACACACACAAACTCAAATGCAAAAAAATCAATAAAACAAAGCAAACAAACATAACCAAACACAATGTCAGAAGCAATCTAGAAAAGGCTAAAGGAATGCAAGTACATTTTTTCTGGAGATAGCCAACTCTTTTTCATGGCAGTGATGGGTAAACTCTGAATTGCAAGGTCTTGAGAGATTTCCTCCCAGGATTACTTCTTTTTGTTTGTTTATTCAATATATGCACCTCCATATATCAACCTCCACTTAAACCAGACACACTGAAACTAATAGAAAAGAAACCGGGGAAGACCATTGCGGACATAGGCAAAGGGGGAAAGTTCCTGAACAGAACACAAATACCTTATGCTCTAGAATCAAGAATTGACAAATGGGACCTCATAAAATTACAAAGTTTCTGTAAGGCAAAAGACAGAATCAAAAGGACAAATTGGCAACCAACAAATTGAGAAAAGTTCACCAACCCTACATCTGACAGAAGGCTAATATCCAGGATTACTTCTTACAGCTGATATTCCTAATGACTCCTGGGCATCAGCCAACCTTTTGAGCAAACTTCCTGCATATCAACTTGAAGATGATCTTTCATGAATTAATGCTGTATATATGAATTAATGATTTTATAAAATTCCCTTATTTGATTCAAATAATTTTAGGAAGAATGTTTTAGGGGATGGTTTTAGTTGTTTTTCCAGAAAGATGTAATAAAGTTAGAGTCAAGAATAGAATATGCCCACTCTTCACGGAATAGTAAATAAAGGCTGCATGAAGTGCTTATTTCTGGCTTCTGTGGAAACTCAGTTGTGTCACATGATGTTTTTTTTTCTAGAATCTGTCTTGTGAGAGGATGTTTTGCTGAAGATGACACATGAGAGGGCATATGATGTTTTGCTGTAGTGGATGCTTGAGAAGGTGTGTGATGTTGAGAGAGATTATAAATATAACACCAAAGAGAGTGAGAGTGCACTCTTGTATTGCTATGTCTTGCAAAGTTTTGCTGGCTTTCACTGATCTTCAATTACCCACACAGCACTATACTAATCTTTGTTAGCCATACAACACTTCTCTGATCTTAGCTGGTCTTCACTTTGTAAAGAGAAATGCACCAAGGAACTTGTGATATCCCCACTGAATCTTGCCACTTCTGCTGACTTGAGCTGATTTGGCAGATCCTTGAGGTTTCTGCAGGACTGGGCTGCTGCTACTGATTCATGTTTGGTGTTAGCTATCAGAATTAAGTGCACTTATCCTGACAATGCAGACTGGAATCACCTCTAAGGCCCCTAAGAACTACTTCTAAACAGGTCCACAAACCCCTTGTCTTATTAATTATCTTTCTTTCCTACCTTTGGCCACTGTGCTAGAAGGAAGGTTGAAGCTTTTAAGAACAATAAGTAAAGCAAGTTTTGAAAAATATAAGTCAAAATTTCTGTGACAGACTAAATAATGCTTTGTTAACACTACATTTTCTTAATACTCGTGAAAAAGAAACAATAGTAGCTGAGAGATGCTGGGTTATCAAAAAACTGATGAACTAGATTAACCAGTATACTCTCAGGATCTGTTGTCATTAGAATGGAAACCTTCAATACTCTTATGAGGGGGAAGGGGTACTTCTGCTTATTTATCGACAGGAAATGAAAAAAATGCGGTTACCAACACAATTTATAACAATGAGATCTGGCCAAGGAAAACTTCTCATCATCTGAGACACGAATGTCTTCACAAAGTAACTAGCCCGGGTGATTCACTCTCGCAGACCATCTCAGTTACTGAGTTCTCCAAAATATGTATGCATTTTCGTTTCAAAAGGGCAGGCCTGAATGATTGATCAGCAAAATCTTTCTTGATAAAGCAATACAAAAATATCCTCTCACTATAATAACCTAATGTTTATTTTAAGAAACAGTGATTAAATAAAATGACTTAAATTTCTATCATGATACAAAAAAGTGAACAAAACAACCTTAACTTTCAATCAAGAAATTTTCATGCCAAAATAAAATATTTAAGACTAGTAGATTCTAGATTTTATTATTTTTTATTTATCATTATATTATTCCCCCTTTCCATTTATTCCCTGTCATTACATAAGAGAAACTGACCCACAAAAGATAGAGCTAGCTTAAAAAAATAAACATTTTTTCTTCGGCCTCAAACAGGAGTTCTTCATCCCAATTCAGCAGGAAGCAATTGTATAAAGACTGTCGCTTCATTCACTTTCGTCGGGGGCAATGATTTTAGTCATTTCATGTGTTTGCTATGGTTATGATCTAAGTGTTTTCATCTAGGTTGATATTGGTTATGATCAGAGAGGAAACAAATTAATTTAAATCATGGACTTACATCCTTTATTTTTCTTTTCTCTCTCATTTATCTCTCTTATGTAATGACAGGGAATAAATGGAAAGGGGGAATAATATAACAATAAGTAAAAATTAATAAAATCTAGAATCTACTACTCTTAAATATTTTATTTTGGCATGAAAATTTCTTGATTGAAAGTTAAAGTTGTTTTGTTCACTTTTTTGTATCTTGATAGAAATTTAAGTCATTTTATTTAATCACTGTTTCTTAAAACAAACATTAGGTTATTATAGTGAGAGGATACTTTTGTATTGCTTTATCAAGAAAGATTTTGCTGATATTCACTGGTCTTCATTGTTCTTCACTGGTCTTCACTTCTTAGAAATAAACAAACAATAATCTCCTGGTATTTGGCTGAGTCTTGCTGCTTCTGATGACTTATGATAATTTGGTGGATTCCTGCTAGAGTGAGCCACTGTTACTGATTCATGTTTGCTGTTTGCTGTTTGGCTGGACTGCTGATATCCTGGCAATGAAGCTTAGAATCACCCCCAAGAACTACTTCTAAATAGGACCATAACCCCCATTCTATTAACCCATTTTTCTCCCCTACCTTTTGTCCATGGACTAGAAGTGAGGTTGAGGCATTTAAAAATACTAAATAAAGTAGGTTTTGAAAAATCTAAAACTATATAAGAAGGACTATAATGAGATTTCACTAGTGCAGTAAAAAGAGAAATAGGCTTGCGACAAATTTGTGATCGAGGAAAAACATTCTTTCTAAGTCAGGTACAATAAGGAAGCCAAAGACAGGCACTATGATAATATGAGGCCATGTGAAACTGTTACTTTTAATTTACAATAAGCTTATAGAACAAAACACTGTTTTGAACTTACTATTGACATCTTTCCTTAATTCCCCCTTTGAGTAACATTTTATCTATGAGGAAATTTTCTAAAAATCTTTTCTCTATAAAGCATAAGATAAGAAGGGGAAAAAAGAATATGGGTAGCTTTGGGGGCCCTGCACCATCCAACAAATGTATATGTGTAGTTTGAGGAGTCTCTTCCCAAGCCACTAAATATATGCCTGTGTGTATGTGTTTTTCTATGTGTATGGACGTAAATACCTATTTATGTAGGTATATGTGTTTGCATGTCAGAATGCAAAAACACTTGTGGAGTTGATGAGACAGGTGGTTGGACCCAACCAGAGTGTGTGTGTGTATGTGTTGTCTGTGTAAAAGATTTTCTTCCTTTTCTTCTCTTTTCTCTCTGGTTCTCAAAGAGTTAATGAATTCCAAGCCTCTGGCCTGGCCAGTGAGAGGTCCTTGAGCCAAAAGGTAAAGCTAACTAGCAATTAAGCCTTTATTTACTAATCCCCTGATGCTAACAGAAGGAGTTCATTACTAGAAGCCAATGGTTTTTCACCTTAAGAGAGCAAAGACTTGAAGACAGACAAATTGCCAAAGTTTATTCTTTTTGAAAGTATTGAAAAAATATTGCCATTCTATTGTGTGTATACATACAGTAATACTGATACTATAGAGGGATGGTAAGTTAGTCTTTATGCAAAGAGATATCAACACATGTGAAGCAAGAGACTCTACTTTGAACAAATTGAAATGTAAAATATTTTTTAGAAAACAAAACCCTTTGGCCACAATCTCTGAGGCCATGTCCCTTAGCAACCTTCCTCAAAGAACTGGTGGTATGACTGCACTGCTGCAAAACAGTACATCTCTCTCCCCAGAGTCCCTTGTTCTATAAGATGCCAATAGTCATCCATAGAACTATTAGGCTTTCTCTCAGAGCATAATTACTGTTCTCTGTAACTGGTCAAGAAATTTTTGACATTAACACCCTTCACAATAGCCACAAACAACATAAAGTACCTTGGCATAACTCTAACCAAACAAGCAAAAGATCTGTATGACAGGAACTTCAAGTCCTTGAAGAAAGAAATCGAAGAAGACCTCAGAAGATGGAAAAATATTTCTTGCTCCTGGATTGGCAGGATCAATATAGTAAAAATGGCCATCTTGCCAAAAGCAATCTACAGATTCAATGCAATCCCCATCAAAATCACAAATCAATTCTTCATAGATCTAGAAAGAGCAATTCTCAAATTCATCTGGAGCAACAAAAAACCCAGGATAGCTAAAACTATTCTCAACAATAAAAGGACTTCTGGGGGAATCAATATCCCTGACCTCAAACAGTACTACAGAGCAATTGTGTTAAAAACTGCATGGTATTGGTACAGCAACAGGCAGGTAGATCAATGGAATAGGATTGAAGACCCAGAAATGAACCCACAGACTTATGGTCACTTGATCTTTGATAAAGGAGCCACAACCATCCAGTGGAAAAAAGATAGCCTTTTCAACAAATGGTGCTGGTTCAACTGGAGGTCAACATGCAGAAGAATGCGAATTGACCCACTCTTATCTCCTTGTACTAAGATCAACTCCAAGTGGATTAAGGACCTCCAGATAAAACCAGACACACTGAAACTATTAGAAAAGAAACTTGGGAAGACCCTGGAGGACATGGGCACAGGGGGAAAGTTCCTGAACAGAACACCAATAGCTTATGCTCTAAGATCAAGAATTGACAAATGGGACCTCATAAAATTACAAAGTTTCTGTAAGGCAAAAGACACTGTCAGAAGGACAAAACGGCAACCAACAAAGTGGGAAATGATCTTCACCAACCCCACATCTGACAGAGGGCTAATATCCAATATATACAAAGAACTCAAGAAGTTAGACTCCAAAGAACCAAATAACCCTATCAAAAAATGGGGTACAGAGCTAAACAAAGAATTTTCACCAGAAGAAATGTGGATGGCCGAGAAACACCTTAAGAGATGTTCAACATCATTAGTCATCAGGGAAATGCAAATCAAAACAACCCTGAGATTCCACCTCACACCAGTCAGAATGGCTAAGATTAAAAACTCAAGAGACAACAGGTGCTGGCGAGGATGTGGAGAAAGAGGAACACTCCTCCACTGTTGGTGGGATTGCAAAATGGTAAAACCGCTCTGGAGATCAGTGTGGTGGTTCCTCAGAAAATTGGGCATGTCACTTCCAGAGGACCCTGGCATACCACTCCTGGGCATATACCCAGAGGATTCCCCTGCATACAATAAAGACACATGCTCCACTATGTTTATAGCAGCCTTGTTTATAATAGCCAGATATTGGAAGGAGCCCAGATATCCCTCAAAAGAGGAATGGATACAGAAAATGTGGTATATTTATACAATGGAGTACTACTCAGTAATTAAAAATAATGAACTCATGCAATTTGTAGGTAAATGGTTAGATCTGGAAAATATCATCCTAAGTGACCTAACCCAATCACAAAAGAATACACATGAAATGCAATCACTGATAAGTGGATATTAATGAGCCCAGAAGCCCTAAATACTCAAGACACAATTAGCAAGTCAAATGACTTCCAAGAAGAAGAATGGAGAGGACCCTGGGCCTGTAAAGATTGGATCCAGTATTGTAGACCCAGAACAGAGAAATCGTGTGTGGGGGGGGGTGTAGCGGGGGGGGGGAGAGAGGAATTATGGGACATATGGTGGGGGGGTAATTGGGAAAGGGGAAAACCTTTGGAATGTAAACATAGAATATAGAAAATAAAAAAAATAGCTAAAAAAAGAAATGTAAATGAAGATTATATTCAATTAAAAAAAGATTAAAAAAAAAGAAATGTTTGACAGTTACTAGAGCTCCTTGTTCAGTTTACATCTCAAATTTTATATATATTAAATTATTGGACATATAGTAAGATAAGTATTTCCAGCATGATGTCAAAGTTTAGGTCATGCTGGTATAGTTAAGTGTAAATAATAGAATTTCTTTCTAAGTTCTAATAGAAACTCACAACATTTCTGTCAATTATCCAAGCAGGTTTACCTTCTTACAACACATATCATTTTTATTATTTTTTCTTCCTTGTTTAATTATTTTATTTTAGTTTTTAGTTTTCTTTTTTATTATTGAAAATAGATTTTCTCACACAATGCATGCCAACCAAAATTTCCCCTCCCTTAAGTACTTTCAACTCCCCACCTAGTCTCATTTACCCATGATCCACTGCTCTTCCATTTCCTCTTCAGAAAAGTGCAGGCTTCCAAGAGCAAAACACGATACAATAAAACGAGGCAAAACCTTTCATATGGAGGCTGCGCAAGGCAAGCCAATAAGAGGAAATGTGCCCCAAGGGCAGGTGTAAGAGTCTCAGATACACCAAGATAATGGCCATAAACACAGAGAACCTTGTTTAAACTCTGTGCTTCCTGCTTCACTCTCTGTGAGCCCATGTGAGGCATGCTTTGTGGACTCATGGGCATGTGTTCCAGGTGTCTGCCATCCCCTCTCACTCTTACCTTCCCTCTTCCCCTTCTTCCTCAGAGTTCCCTGAGCTCTCTAGGGAGGTATCTGAAGCAGATGTCCCATTTAGACTCTGTCTTTTTCTGAATAATCCTTGGCTGTGGGTCTTTGTATAATTTCTGGTTATGGGTCTATGCAAATGCTCCCTTCTGCTACTGGAGCCTATCTAATGGCATCTGAACAAGGCACAAATCTATAAGTTAGCAGAATATCATTAGGAATCATTTCATTAACTTTCCATTTCCTTCCTCCTTCCTTCCTTCCTTCCTACCTTCCTTCCTTCCTTCCTCCTTTCCTTCCTCCATCCCTCCTTCCTCCCTCCCTCCCTCCCTTCATTCCTTCCTTCCTAATTATTTCATGTCTTTATTATTTCTTAGTAGGGCCTGCATGTACGTTTGGCTCTACCCTCAGTCTCTGGGCAATCTAGTCTCGGGATCCTTGCCATTAAGGTAGTGTAGTGTAGTATATGAGCTTCTTCTTGTGGTATGGTACTAGTGTTAAACTGGATATTATTGGCAACTCTCAGAAGTTATGTTTGTCAGCTCAGAATATCTTGTAGTCAGAACAGGTTGTAAGTTGAGGGTTTTGTTACTGGTTTGCTGTACAGTTTTCTATTCTATAGTGTGCAGAGTGTCTTCTCATGCCAAAAAAGTCTAAAAAGTAAAATGGCAAGAAACAATAAATAAAACAAAAATGATATTTCTATCTAGTAAAGTTTTATTTTTTTCCCTACTTATAAATAAACAAGGATTTTTTCATTATTCTAGAATTAGCTAATACAACATTTTTCCTGATATAAGGGAAATACTACTACTACTACTACTACTACTACTACTACTACAGCTACCACCACCACCACCACCACCACCAACAACAACAACAACAACAAAAACAAAAACATACAAGGTCTTCAGGACTTCAGGTTAGACAACTCTAGTCTAAAACTCTAAATGGCTTTAATCTTAATGATTTTGACACTGTAGGAAGTTTAAGCTCACTTAAAATATGGACTCTTGGGAATCTGTGGAAGAGGAAGCAGAAAGAGTATAAGAAAGAGAGCCACTGCTCATGGAGAACACTAAAGACACACAGTGCTCTAAACAATCAGGACTACCATATATATGAACACACAGAGACTGGGGCAACATGCATAGGGTGTGCACTGATTTAAGCTGGATGTGTTCCTAGTTCTAAGAGAGTATATATGCACACGGCACAATTTCTAATCCTGAAGCTATCTCCAATTGACAACCACTTGCAAAGAGAGAATAAATTTCCTACAACTGGATCTCACCCAGTACACAAATCACAATTACGGGTAGTTTTTGAGGGTTTCTGTTTCATAATGGTTTAGACATTTTTCTTTCTCTCTTTTTATTAACATATCTTTTGCTTATATGTGTGAGTTTTTAATCTTGTGTTTTAATGGGATTGCTCTGTGTGTGTGTGTGTATGTGTGTGTGCATATTTATATGTGCGCACATCCAGATGTATACATTTTTTGTATATTTTGTCTCTTATTTTTCATTTATTTGTTTTGTCCTTTATAATTTCTTATTTTAGTTTTTGCTTCTTCATTAATGAAAGAGACGGCAATGGTGTAGATTTGGCTGACTGGGGAAATACAAAGAATCTCAGAGGAGTTGTAGGTAGGAGAAAAATGACCAGAATAAATTATATGAAAAATGCTCACCAATTTCAATACAAAAATGGAAAAGGTGAACTTTAGGATTAACATTTAGAGAATGTGTGTTCTTAGGTAATTGAAGTGTTAGTCATAGGCTTGGTGAGATTTTTTTTTTTACCATTCCAAACCTTTGTTCTTATTATAGTTCGTGTGTAGTTAGAACTGTGTAGAAATTCACTGAAAAATATAGATTTAGAATCTGGCTAATTTTAGTGAGTAGCATTTATTTTATTTAGAAAAATTTAAGACATTTATGGAATTAAAAACTATAAAATTAAATGTAACTTAACTAACCCCAGATTTGCATACATGGGTAGTCTATTGACGCTCAACAGCTGACTACCAATCTTTTATTTTGTTTGTTAATGCCAATATTGTCTGCTTTGTATGTCAGCATTTTGGCCTTGTCTCAGTCAGTTCAGAAGTTTTTTTTTTTCACATGACAAAGATTGTGAGCATAATTTACATATATTATATGTATATTGTTAACATTTGTCATACATGTAAATGTATTTTTTTATTCAACTCATATTTGCCATTTCTGAGGCCTCCTGTTGAATAAGCTCACTCTTCTCTAGTTCTTTCTGAAATCTGGCAGGCTGGTTCAACTCAGCTATTCTGGCCCAACTTATCTTCAAGCTGACTTATTCGATCTGGATTCTCTCATCTTCTCACTCAATTGCTCTGCTTGGCCTCAAATGAACTCTGTCAATTTAATAATCTTCTGACTCCTTATTCCATGGTCTCAATATCCTCTGCTGTACAAACTGAACTGAACTGAACACAACTCCACTCCACTGCCTCCTGCACTGACTGACTGAACTGAATTACTTTAACTGAACAGAACTGACTTCCCTCACTGCTCCCTGAGTTGTTTTTAATATAGCTTTTCTTCCCTGTGTTCTTTTCACAAGAGTTGGGTATAAGACATCTCTGAATCATTCTTTTAACTCTTTCTCTGATTTATCACTTTGTCTGCCCCTCAATTAGATGACCCTTCCAAACATGGATGTTTCTTTCTACCAACTAATTTTACCTTAAATTTATGTACTAAGGGTATGTCTTTATTCCACTAAAAGGGATTAAAGGTGTATAGTCTTTTGCCAGAGCAGCCATATGCTGCATTAAAATTTCCTCTTCACATACACACAAATGCACACACACACATGCACACACACACATACACACGCACACACACACACACACACACACACACACACAAGTCTTTCTCTGGAGATAGCAAAATGTACACTTTAGATTGTCAAGCATAGCATA
This sequence comes from Apodemus agrarius, assembly GCA_964023405.1. Lineage (NCBI taxonomy): Eukaryota > Metazoa > Chordata > Mammalia > Rodentia > Muridae > Apodemus > Apodemus agrarius. The sequence goes on from OZ030006.1 coordinate 44,670,605, forward strand.
CGCTTCTCCTGCATGTCTATCTTGCCATCATCAGGGACTTTCAGGAATGACAACTTGCTCTCTTGAGTCTGTGCTAGAGTGCTGCCTAGAAGTAGTCACAGGACTATTATTAGATTTCACAGGGAGAGAAGACAAAGGATGTTTGATTAGCTTTCAAATTTCCACTAGATATTTTTGAGATTTTTATAACAATTCTTATTCATAAATACATTTCTATCTTTAAAAATGTGATTATTACTTTGACTTTAGGTAAATCACTATTTATTTCAATTTTATTGGCTTCAGAATTCATAATTTTTTTATTATTACATAGTAAAAATCTTTGGTTTTATGACTCTGCTGTATTAAGTAGTCCTAGGTTTTTCAGTACAATACAGAATCATTAAATTAAGCTAATTAACACTCAGAATACCTCAAGTACTTGACATCTTGTTATGACAGCTTTGGAAGTTGTTATTTTAGTGACAACAGAGCACATAAAATTTAATTGACCAAATATAGTCAGTGTCATTTGCAAACTATATAAAAGAGGTGAACATTTTTTTTCCATATGATACTTTGATACTGTGTCTTATTTTCATTTCCCAATCTTATGGGCTCTGATAATTGCAAACTCTTAAATAATTAACTAATTTCCCATAAATATATTGGAATTATGCTATAATCCTTAGCCAGGAGGTTTTACATTTTATTGTTCATTAGAATCACATATAGTAATGATTTTTCTAGCACACTCAGTAGAATTTCTTACTAGGGACATATTTCAGGAGTTGGTATTTCTATTAAGTGTTTAGATGATGCTGATATTATAAATCCTGGCTCCCAGATGAGAATTAGACTCAGCCATTATTTGATCCGTGATTATCTGGTATTTAATTTGCTTAGTGCTTAGATTTTTTTTCTATATCAGAGAATCTATTCCTCCTTGTAAAAGAGTTCCTAGAAGAGTCCTAAAAACTTAAATCTAACAGAAATAAAGAAAGTATCTTAAAAGATCGATCACCTGGCTACTTCCACAATTTATTCACTACCATAGCCCCAGTACATCTTGTGGGTAGGACAGATTGTGGGTCAAAGTTTTTGTGGTTGGATTGAGGTCCAGGTTTCTCTTCCCATAGCCTGCAGATTACATTCCCTTGCAGAGACTAGCATTCAAGTAAACCATCTTAACATATATTCAATGAGCTGTGTAGAAGCTGCTCTTTTACATGGTCCCTGTTGTCAGCTTTTAAGGAGTAGTTCTCTGTCCTAGCATCAGCCTTGATGGTTTTGCTCTCTGCATGGGACTCTACAAGATCTCTGCAATTGTCCACTCAGCCAACAATTAAATTGACCCAACTTACTCCCAGTACTGGAAGCCATAACTAGCTATAAAAATCAACCAGTTCAGAAAAATCTTTGCCAGTACTAGTAATCCTCACTAGTGGAAGTTTATACATTTGGATTACCCTGAGCCTCACACCAGGAGTGAGCGTCCATGCCCTATAGTTCCTGGATGTCCAAAGAAGTAAGTCTGGCAGCCCTAAGAACATCAGAAAGATCAAAGTGTGGATGTTTCAGTGCTTCTTAGAAGGGGGAACAAAATACTCACAGGAGGAAATGTGGACAAAAAGTATGGAGCAGAGATTGAAGGAAAGGCCATCCAAAGACTGTCCCACCTGGGGATCAATCCCATATATAGCCACCAAACCTGGACAACTATTGTAGATGCTGAGAAGTGCTTAGTGATGGGAGACTGATATGGTGGTCCCCTGAGAGGCTCTGCCATAGCCAGACAAATACAAAAGTGTATGTTCTCAGTCAACCATTGGCCTAAGCGCAGGGTCCCTGGTGGAGGATTTAGAGAAGGGACTGAAGGAACTGAGGGAGGATGCAACCCCATTGGAGGAACAACACTGTCAACTGGCCAGAAGCCCTGAGCTCCCAGGGACTGGACCAACAAACAAAGAACATGCATGGAGGGACCCATGGCTCTGGCTGCATATGTGACAGAGGATGTCCTTGTTGGAAATCAGTGGAAGGAGTGGCCCTTGGGCATAAGGGAGTTCAGTGCCCTAGTGTAGGGAAATGCCAGGGCAAGAAGACAGAAATGAGTGGGTGGGTGGGTGGGTGGGTGGGGGAGCACTCTCATAGATGCAGGGTAAGACAGGATGGAATAGAGGGTTTCCAAAAGGGAGACCTAGCAAGAGGAAAGCATTTGAAATGTAAATAAAGAAAATATCCAATTAAAAAAAGAAGACCCAAGATAATCAAACACTAGTGGAAAAAAGTCAAAGAAGTGATTGCTACTGATATTCTGCTTACTCAAAGATTTGAGCCTTATCCTATTATCATAAGAAAGACTTTCTTCCACAGGTCATTAGTATGGTGGATTTTCTGTGAGACATAGTGGGAGGAGGTGTGCTTTTGACTTTTTCAGCTGTTAAATTTAAATTGGATATTTTATTTATTTACATTTCAAATGTTATCCTCTTTCCTGATTTTACCACCTCCAGACAACCCCTATCCCATCTCCCTTCCTCCTGCTTCTATGAGGATATGCCCCCAACCCCCCACCCACCCACTCCTGCCTCCTTGCCCTCACATTCCACTACACTGAGGCATTGGGCCTTCACTAGACCAAGAGCATCTTATCCCATTGATGTCCTATAAGGCCATCCTTTCCCATATATACAGCTAAATCCATGGGTCCCTGCAGTGTACTCCTTGGTGGGTGGTTTAGACACTGGGAGCTTCAGTTAGTTGACATTGTTGTTCTTCCTATAGGGTTGAAAACCCATTAAGCTCCTTCTGTCCTTTTCCTAACACCTCCATTCGGGAACCCATGATCAGTTCAATGGTGGGCTGCTAGCATCAGACTCTGTATATGTCACACTCTGGCAGAGCCTCTCAGAAGATAGCTATATCTGGCTCCCATCAGCATGCACTTCTTGGCATCTACAATAGTGTCTCTGTTTGGTTACTGGATATGGAGTGGATCCCTAGGTGGGCAGTCTCTGGGTGGACTTTCCTTTAGTCTCTGTGCCACACTTTGTCTCCATATTTGTTTCCATGATTTGCTCCCATGAATATTTTGTTACCCCTTCTAAGAAGGACCAAAGCACCCACACTTTGGTCTTCCTTCTTCTTGAGCTTCATGTGCTCTGTGAACTGTACCTTGCTTCAACTGGCCATCAGCATGTAGAAGAATGCAAATCAACCTATTCTTATTCCTTGTACAAAGTTCAAGTCTAAGTGGACCAAGAACCTCCACATAAAATCAGATACAGTGAAACTAATGGAAGATTTAGTGGGGAAGAGCCTCAAATACATGGCACATAGTAAAAGTTCTTGAACAGAATACCAATTGCTTATGCTCTAAGATCAAAAATTGACAAATGGAATATCATAAAATAGAAAAGATTCTGTAAGGCAAAGGACACTGTCAATAGGACCAAAATGGCAACCAACAGATTGGGAAAAATCATTACCAATCCAACATCTGATAGAAGGATAATATCCAATATATATAAGGACCACAACAAATTAGACAGCAGACATTCAAATAACCCTATTAAAAATGGGGATACAGAACTAAACAAAGAATTCTTAACTGAGGAAACCCAAAAGGATGAGAAGCACCTAAAAAAATGTTCAGCATCCTTAGTCATCAGGTAAATGCAAATCCAAACAACCCTGAGATTCTAATTCACATCAGTCAGAATGGTTAAGATCAAAAACTCAGATGAGAGCAGATGCAGGCAAGGATGTAGAGAAAGGACATTTCGGCATTGTTGGTGGGATTGCAAGCTGGTACAACCTCTCTGCAAATCAGTTTGGTTGTTCCTCAGAAAACTAGAAATAGTATTATCTGAGACCCAGCTATACCAGTGATGTGCATATACCCAAAATATGTTCCAACATATAAGAAGGACATATGTTCTATGTTCATAGCAGTCTTATTTATAATAGCTAGAAGCTGCAAGAAACTCAGATGTCTTTCAACAGAGAAATGGATATAGAAAATGTTGTACATTTATACAAAGTAGAAATATTGCAAGACATAGGTATAGCACTCCTAGATATTTATCCAAAGGACTCCAAGTCAATATATCACAGAGATACTTGCACATAAATGCTTATGGCTGCACTTTTCCTACAACTAAGCTGGGGAGTTAGCTGAGGACCAACCATCTCACTGACTAAAAGGAGAAAAATTTATTTATTATTTATTTATTTATTTATTTATTTATTTTAATTTGAATGCTTCTTCTCAGATTTTGATGTTCTTCATTTTATTTTTATTTGTCTACATGTCCAGAAAACAGTAAAATTTTATATAAAAATGTGATAAGATTTTTGTTCCTGATCTTAGTGAAAAAAATAATGATTCATTTTTTATCCACGCAGTTTGACACTAGCTGTAGAATTTCACTTGTAGTTTTCTTAAGTTGAATCTTCATTCTAAGCTAGTTAAATTTTCATGTCAGGAAGTATGTTGGATTTTGTTCCTTGCATTTTCTTTATTTTTGGAGATATTTATTTGATTTTCATTTTAATTTATGGATATTCCACAATATAGGAATAATTTACAAATATACAACCAATCCTTTGTTACTGGAAATATTTATTTATTTAAAAAGTATTTGTATATACCATAAGATATATTTACATGTATTTTATCTACTATGAGTCTTCTTACTGTTGGGAGATGTGTAATTTTCTTTTCTTTAATATTTGCATTTTTAATGAGGACAATGATAGAGAGTGAGAAGGAGTTGTGAAGAATTTTTAGTTATTTTTTGTTGTTATATAATTATTTTTATTATGACTTCATTTTCTTTATAAATATGATAATAAAGATGATGGTATATTTCTGACAGTGTCTTCTATTTTTTTCTCATGCTCTGGTAAAAATAATCTGGTTATGATGAAAGGTTATTGAAGTCTCTGATTCTTGCTGTTACTTAACTTTTCATTGAGATTGAGACTGCTTAATTTTATCTCACTTCTTGCTGACATGCCAGTTAGTTTTATTATTGGAATTGTTTTTAGAATCTTAATATTTGTGGGTAAGTGCTTGCAAGTCTATATGTGCCCCCACATAAATATAGAGTACCTGAGTATAACAGAAGAGGCTATTGGATCCTTGGAACTGGAGTAACCAATTAATTTTAGTTACCATGTAGACGAGGGAAGTGAAATTGGATCTACTTCTAGTGTGCCAATTGCTACTAAGTATTGAGAGATATCTCCAGCCCTCCTATTGTTTTCCTTAAATAAACTGACCATTACTGAGCCTTACTTTAATTTTCCATGTAATGCTTTCCTTGTAGTTGAAATGCATCAGTGTCATGGAAAAGTGTTGATTATATATATTTCAATTAATTAATTAATTAGCTATTTTATTCTTCCAACCCTGTCTACCCTCAGACTGTTTCACATCCCATACCTCCTCCCTACACCCCTGTCTCTATGTAGATGTCCCAAAATCCCACTCCACCTGACCTCTAAATTCCCTGGGGCCTCCAGTCTCTTAATAGTAGGTGTATCATCTCTCAATGAACACAGACCTGGCAGTCCTCTAGTGTATGTGTGTTCGGGGCCTCATATGAGCTAGTATATGCTGCCTGTTTGGTGGTCCAGTATTTGAGAGCTATCAGGGGTCAAGATTGAGACTGCTGGCCCTCCTATGGGGTCACCCTTCTGCTCAGCTTCTTTCAGCCTTCTTTGAACTTCCCAAGTTCAACAACAGGGTTCAGCTGCTTTTGTCCATTGGTTGGGTGCAAATATCTGTATCTGACACTATCACCTGTTTGTTGGGTCTTCCTGAGTATGGTCATGCTAGGTCCCTTTTTGTGAGTGCTCCATAGCCTCAGTAATAGTGTCAGGCCTTGGGACATCCCCTTGAGCTGGATCCCAATCGGGGCCTGTCAGTGGGCCTTCTTTTGCTCAGGCTCCTCTCCATTTCCATTCCCATAATTCTTTCAGACTGGAACAATTAGGGGTCATAGTTATGACCATAGTATAGCCCCCCTCTCCCTCATTTGATGCCCTGTCTTCCTGCTGGAGGCGTGCTTTATAAGTTCCCTCTCCCTACTGTTGGGAATTTCATCTAAGGTCCCTCCCTTTGGGTCAGTTTGCCTGAGGTTTATTGTCTATAAGTAGAAGATCAATTGTAAATATATGAAGATTATAAGTATAATTGCCCTGTTAAATGAGATATAAAAACCTGAACACCAGGTGTACAGTATGTTAATGACAAAATAGAAATTCTAGAGAGGGATTCTTCCACAGAGTAAATGTTCAGTCAGTTATCACTTTTGTAGAAGTATGTTTTAAAGATTACCAATTAAAAAGTATAGGTGTTGGTTTTGACCCGAACAAGAAAACTAAAGAATGCAGTGAGCACTTGCAAGGAAAAAGACCCAAGAGGGAACTCATGCCTCATAATAAAAACCTAGCTAATTCCTTAAAACTACTGAATTCAGGGATCTTTGATAAGATCCACATTATCAGTTTACAAAAGTAACATTCTCCCAACTTTCATTCTCAATATTTATCTTTTTGCAAAGATCAATGCAGTTCTCACCATTCATCAAGGATTATTCTTCTTGCAACAAATAGCGACCATTATGGAAACCCACCACCAATTAACATTCAGAGTTGTAGATTCCAGCCTCAAATAATATATCTACAACAAATTTCCTGTGCCCAATGCTCAGAAATCATTGTAGAGGAGGTGATTAAAAAGATTGTACAAGCCAGAGGAACAGAGAGTTTCATATGAAATTGTGTCTCCTAGAAATAGTAGAAGCTATACTCATGAAGTCTTACTAACATGTCTTTCTAAACATGTGTAACAGCAGAAGATATGGTAATCAGGATAATGGACAGTTCATGAGATATCAGCCCTAAATCATGAACTACAGGGAACTAATAAATTCTGAGAGTGGGAGAAATAGTTTTCCACCAGAGAAAACCTACCAACTGGATATCCAATACCAAATGGTTAGTTCTGAAAACAATATGCCAGTAATAATTTGCAAACTGACTAGATCATATTTATACATCTAAGACTGTGTGTGTTTACCAACAATTATAGCTATAAGAGGCTATGAAATTTAAAGAGAAAAACGAGATTATACATATGGCTTTGGATGGAGGAAAAGTCAGAAGAAATGACAATATGATATTATCATCTCAAAAAATAATCAAAATAAAAAACAGTAATAAAAATTTAGTAAAAAAAAAACCAATATAAATCAAGTTAAATATCAGTGTGATGAAAAAAAGTATTCTATAAGAAGGACCAACATGAAAAACTTTTATATATTGTTCAGTTTTTAAAATATTTCTTACTTGTACACAGCATTTATCAGGACAGAAAGCTATTACTGAAATACAACACAGAGGAGATGGCAATACAGATTTCAAGGGTGACATGTTTTATTATTTAAAAATAATAAATGGAAATGCTTTAATTCCTATTTGATACAACCAAAAAAAATTAAACAACTTGTATTTCAAATGATGTCACTTGAAGAAACAAGCCAATACACATCTATTAATAACTGTATTTAGTGAACATATGAGGAATTTGGGAAATTTTTACTTCTATTAGTGGAAACTTCAGACAAAATGAACAATTTGATAGTTCTAGACATGAGACTTGGTGTGAGGGTGGGAAATGATATGAAGGAAAATAATTTCTTTGATCTTGACTGCTTTCAATTTCAAATCTCTCTTTCATTTAATGGTATCTATATTTTTTATTGATTGAATTGATGAACTTTGAAAGTGAATTCACACATAATTAAATGCTACTAGGTAAAAAGGTGTGAAAAATGGTCAGATATGTGTGGAGGATGATATTGTTCTATCGTAGGATGGAATGTGATGGCAGAGAATGAAGGAGTGAAGGGACCAGGAGGCAGAGCATGTTAGTGATAGGCAATGTGCTTTACTCTGTCATATTCTACGTGAGAACACACTAAAGTCTTTTTCTTATCTTAGTCATCCAAAGTTGAACATATAAATACCGGGCTGGCCTTAATTGTTTCTGAGAATTTTTATAAGAAGATAAAATTTGCTTTATCAGCTATAAAACATTTTGAATTACTTATATAAAAACCTAGTATAAGTCATATATACATATGTATATATAACTTAATAACTAAATGTATTTACTTTATTAATATTAGTTAGCTTAAGCATGTACATTGATTGCAAAGTTTGGAAGACCAAAGAGACAGCAACATAAGTTGTTTCTTTCATTTTAAATTTTCTTTGTCAAAATTCATGACCTTCATGTTTGAAACAAGCCTATTAGTTATTAATTTCATCAACTTTGAAATACCTAATTTTATAGTGTGAATGTATTACATAGGAACCCTTATTTAGGTTCTCCATGTGGAATATTAAATTCTAATCACTTAATTCATTAGTTAATTTTTCTCCAGGAACTTGCTCCATTCTTTTTTGTGCTACACACAATGATGAATTTGTTTTCAATACTGTCCTAAGGATATTTTTTCCCTGAACAAATTCACATGTTCAAGCCTTCACTTTAAATATGAGAGCATTTAAGAAAGAAACTAGTAATTGAGCTTATATGAGGCCTTGAGCAATGAACTCTCATGAAGATATTTCTAGTCAGAGTGAAAATCTGATGAATAAACACAGTGAAATGTGTTTTCACATGAAGAAGATAACTTCATTGAATGTGATAGAAATTGTAAGGTTCCTGACATTAATATAAGGTAAAGAAGATCAAGAAAGACAAATACTGTATTTTGTATTTTCTATTTCATATATGGCCGCTTATTTTTATGTTTTATATTTATACATGCATAGGCAGCAGTTTGGGTGCAGTATATAAAATTGGAAATGGAAGCATAAGAGGTTAGAGACAGTTTTTAATGCAAAAGTTGTCATGAAAACACGTGGTATGAAGTAAAGACTGGGTACTCAGAGAGGATAGCTACCAGTAGGGATGCTGGGGAAAAGAAGAACTGGGGGTTCAAATAAAGAAAAAGTATGACCATGTCAAAGTGAAACATTTTTGGATGCTAATTAAAATATATCATGGAGATGAAATGGGTGTTTTGTGACAGTCTTTTTTTTTTCTATATTCTTTGTTTACATTCCAAATGGTTTTCCCTTTCCCAGTTCCTCCCTCCCCCTAAGTCCTCTTCCCTATGCCAATCAATCCCCTCTCACTCCTCTGTCCTGGCAATCCACTACAATGCTGCATCAAGCCTTTCCAGGACCTGGGCCCTCTCCTTCCTTCTTCTTGGGAATGATTTGATATGTGGGTTGTGTTTTGGATATTCTGAGCTTCTGGGCTAATAACCACTTACCAGTGACTACATATTCCATGTGTGTCCTTTTGTGAATGAGTTACCTCACTTAGTATGATATTTTCTAGTTCCAACCATTTGCCTAAAAATTTCATGAATTCATTGTTTTTAATTGCTGAGTAGTATTCCATTGTGTAAATATACCACATTTTCAGTATCCATTCCTCCATTGAGGGACATATGGGTTCTTTCCAGTTTCTGGCTATTATAAATAAGGCTGTTATGAATATAGTGGAGAATGTGTCCTTATTGCATGCTTTAGAATCCTCTGGGTATATGCCCAGGAGTGGTATAGCAGGGTCCTCCAGAAGTGTTGGGCCCAGTTTCTTGAGGAACATCCAGACTGATTTCCAGAGTGGTTATACCAACTTGCAATCCCACCAGCAGTGGAGGAGTGTTCCTCTTTCTCCACATCCTTGCCAACACCCGCTTTCTCCTGAGTTTTTAATCTTAGCCATTCTGACTGGTGTGAAGTAAAATCTCAGGGTTGTTTTGATTTGCATTTCTCTAATGACTAATGATGCTGACAGGGGAAGCAGGTGTGTCTCTGACTCTTTTGCCTGCTCTTGAGACACTCTTCCTCCTGTTTGGTTACTTTGTCCAGCCTCAATGTGTGATATTTTACTTTGTTTTATTGTATCATGTTTCATCCTGTTTTTCTGTCAACTCTTTGAAGGCTGTTCTCTCCTGAAGAGGAAATGGAGGGTCTGTCTTACATATTATTGGTGACTGTTTCTGTTCTGCTGTTTCAGCCTTTGCTGTGACAAGTGGCAAAATGTCCAATAAACAGTGGATGCAGGAGGGAAAATCTATAAAGGACAGAAGAAAGAGTTGGCTATAAAAACAGAGTATAAATTTTTAAATATGGAGGATTATAGAAGTATTCTGCGCAAATTCAAGTCATTTGTAGAAGGAAGTTTTAAAGTAGAGGACAGGTTGAAAAAAATTTTTTTTTTGAGACAGGATTTCTCTGTGTAGTTCTGGCTGTACTGGAACTCACTCTGAAGACTAGGCTGGCCTCAAACTCAGAAATCTGCCTGCCTCTGCCTCCCAAGTGCTGGGATTAAAGGCATGCGCCACCACTGCCTGGCTTAGGTTGAATTTTCTAAGAGAGAGTTGAGAGCATAGTAGAATAAGACAATAGAATAGGATTAAGTGATTGAAAAAATTCCATTACTGCAAATAATATGGAGGATGATCTAATGTAAAGATCTTCAACATTGTGATGACCGACTAAAGAAAGTTCTGAAGAAATTACACTAGTGTAATTAAAAGAATACATTTATAAAAATTTAATATTGCTGAGAGAAGAAACTAAAAATCCAACTCAGAAGATGCCAGCATACTAAAGCCGTTGAATACATTGTCATGTTTTTAAGACAACAAAATAATTAAGTCATATGGAAATTTTCTTTGAATTAGTAAATAATTTAGTGTTTTTTTTTTTTTTTTTTTTTTTTTTTTGGTTTTTCGAGACAGGGTTTCTCTGTATAGCCCTGGCTGTCCTGGAACTCACTCTGTAGACCAGGCTGGCCTCGAACTCAGAAATCTGCCTGCCTCTGCCTCCCAAGTGCTGGGATTAAAGGCGTGTGCCAATTTAGTGTTTTATTGCATAGAGTATTCATATTACAGAGATTTCATGATCACTTATTTTTATTGTCACTTAGTGTGTGCTGCATGAGAGAAAATATTTGTGTGTATTCATATGAATGGAAGGGAGATTTGTTTGAGTATTGTAGTAAATGAAGATGAGAATATTGCTCATAAAATCACCAAACATTTTAGGTTTATAAATAACCTCAAAAGTGTTGAACTATTTTTGGTGAAGTTGTTGAACAGATGATTACTGTGAGTCAGAATTGAGTTGCACAGAAGGGAAAAAAAAACAAAAAACAAAACAGGAACATTACAGATTTTTACATATATTAGCTAAAAGTCTACTTTTCCCCAACAGGCTGTAATTGTTGTAGTGATCTCTTTTAATCTGTTCATCCTGATTGTGTTTATTGTTACAAAGTGATTTCCTGGGACATTTCAGCATCTATTGTAAAAATCTCATGAGAAGCAATGATAATCACGTAATTACTGTGTGTCAACTGCTTGGTTATTATATATCATTTATAGTCACTTTAATTAAAAAGCTCACTGAATATTCTGGCATTATCTACATAGTGTGAATGAGTAGAAGAGTTAATTGTGAGGAAAAAATACTTAAAATAGGATTGTAGAGATTTTATTTGCAACTGGATCTATATCTCTCTACCTTTGCAAAATAAATCCTGGAAAATTGCTGGCACTAAACTTTGAATTTAGGGTGAAGAGGCGATTTCTCTGTGTTTACTGTGTATTTCCTTGTTGTAAATATGATTCAAACTATGATACAATTAGCCTACTGCTCATAAATTCTGAAAAAGAAGTATATATGTTATGCATACTCTTCCTGATTGGCTCAAGTTCTAAGATCAACAATTGAAAAAATGGGACCTTATGAAATTGCAATGATTCTGTAAGGCAAAGTTCACTGTCAATAGGACAAAATGATAGCCTACAGATTGGAAAAGTACCTTCCCCGGTCATATATCACAGTGGCTAATATCCAAATCTGATAAATGACTCAAGTTAAACATCAATAACTCAAATATGCAATTAAAAATAGGATACAGAGCTAAGCAGAGAATTCTCATCAGAGGAATCATAAATGGCCAAGAAACACTTTAAAAATATTCAAAGTCCTTAGTCATCAGGGAAATGCAAATCAAAACAACTCTGAGGTCCCATCTTTCACCCAACATATTGGGTACTATTAAAAACTCAAGAGAGCACATGATGGTGAGGATGTCGAGAAATTCAATCAGTTTTTGTTGCTGGTGGGAGTGCAAACTTGTACAACCACTTGGAAATAAATTTTATGTTTTCAGAGAAAACTGAGAATAGTTATACCTGAAGACCTAGCTATACCACCCTTGGACATATACTCAAAATGTGCTGCAGCACTCCACAAAGAAAATTGTTCAACTCTGGTCTTAACAGTTTTATTTATAATATCCAGAAAGTAGAAACAACCTAGATGTCCCTAAACTGGAGAATGGCTAAAGTGTGGTACATCTAAACAATGGAATACTGTTCAGCCATCAAAGCAAACACACCAGGAATTTTGCAGTCAAATGAATGGAACTTAAATGTCTATTCCTGAATGAGGTAACCCAGTCCAAAATATTATTATTCTTCAAGTTGAAAGGTTTGTGTGTTAACCTGTTAGGTTAGAGTGAATTACATCTCTGATATTTGTGTGAGTTTTGGTTACCTTGTAAGGTGTTTTGAAAACCGAGATGAGTTATTTTCAGGAGTGCTACTTCATTTATTTTTACATTGGATATAAAGGCATAAACTAACCATCTTCCATTTAACAAAAATGCAACTTGTAACTGTCATAGTTAGTGTTAGTATTGCTATGGTACCTTGGAATATCATTGGCTCTTTCTGTGACTGATACTAGGATAACAATAAAGGCCTTTAACTAAGAGAGAGATGAATGTATAGGTCAAAATTAGAAGGACTAACACTGGTCTAATAATAAGTTATGTAGAGGTAAAAAAAGAAGCCCAGACTTAAGATAGGATATGATTAAAATTTTGTCAGTAAGGTGTCCTACTTGCATTTTTTGTATGAATTCTTAAGCATTGTGCCATGAAAACAGCTAAATCTTATTCTCAAAATGATATCAATCATATTTCTGTACTGGTAGTCCTTGAGATTTTCCTCTTAATTTTTAAAGTTCAAATTTAGAATTCTGAAATAGATAAATCTGCTTCATGTTCACAGTATACTTAGCTTAAATTATACTTGTTGATAAATCTATTGCATATTTGAAAGGCTGCACAAGCCTCCTAAGATATCAGATAGAAATAGTAGATATGTTGTAAGGAATTCTATAATAACATCCATGTTAGTAACTACTTTTATGGTTCTTTACTCCATTTATGCAGTTTTGGAACTTTCTAGCTTTTGAGACATTTGGCTGTAACCTTATATAAAATGTACATTTGCCTTCAGCTATATACATTTCTCCCATCCTCTTCCTTATTTGCATCCGATTCAGGGTTTATTAAAAATGTCACCAGCAGTTAATTTAGTTGGTCTTTGAAAATGTTGTCTACACTTTTCTTTCTCATTTTATCTTTCAGGTATGCTTTTGTACTTCATAATTCCATCCTTTCATCTTTTGAAGCTGTGCGTTTCCATTATTCTAATTGCTGCCTTAAAAGTAAAGCTCCCCTTTGATGAGAACCATACCCGTGCTTTATTTCTTTTCAAAATAAACAGTTGATTCAAGTTACATTTATTTTAGAAGAACCAAATTAGCAAGTTGGACAAGTTTTGCAACATATCTTATGCATTTTTGTGAGATCCTTATTTGTGCTTAGATTTTCAGTACTTTGTTTTGTTAATTTTTAGGCTTTTGACATTTTAAAGATGGCATTTGGTTATGGATTTCTAGTTTTATTCCGTCATAGTTCATTAATTTTCCTGTTTGCTAGGCACATATCACAAAGGTGACACTTTAATCTCTTCATCTCAGGTTTTATTTTACATTTTCACCCACTATTTGTTGTTTATATTATTTTGAGTGAATTTCATTGTCTTCTTCCTTTGCTTTCTATTTTCTCCTACCTCGTAATCTACTCTGTTATTTACTCAAGCTACTGGTAATTCATTTTACTAATTAATATGTGCATATTCAGTGGCTCCTCTTGAACACGTTTAAGGCTAATATTTTTGCTTTATTTATTCCACATATTTCTTAATCCTATTAAGTTTGTTTTGCTTATTCAAATTATAATTTCATGTGAACCATCAAAGCTGCCTAGTTTTCCATATATGCATCAATGTAAAAGTTGTACAAATGTTAAAGAGATAGGGAGCATTCTCTTTGTTTTTCTTAACAAGAAAATAGTGAGACAAACTTATAGTCTCAAGCCAGTGCTGAGGAACCAAAAACTGATAAGTCTCATGAAGAATCAGATGACACAGACATCATAAGTGGTTTGTATTGGTTAACTGGTTTTTCACAATTAAAAACAAGTTTTCTCATGTCTTTATGACAGAAAGTACTTAATACTTGGAGCAGGTATTTGCTGAAGTTAGAAGCCTTCCTTCCTACAGACAACAAGAAGTTTGGGTACATTTTTTCTTATAGATTATATTTTGGTATTATGTTACCTCACTCAAGAAGAAAGATATTTGTTTGGATGTTAGAAGACTGGATAGAGGGAATTAAAATATTGATAAGACAAAAAATAAAGAGGCATTATCCCTAATTGGTTTTTTTTAGGGCAACTTATTTGATATTAGGAAGGAGATAGTCATAGATGGAGGAAATGTCTGAAGTTCCTTCAAGGTTTCATGGCCATTGCATTTCTTAGTAAGATGGCTGGCTCTTCCACAGTGGTGACAATCTTCTAATATCTTCTTGTCTTATCTGCATTAACTTACAAGTCCTGGAAAATAGAGATTTCTTAGTGCGATAATGTAAATATCATGTGAAAGTTCAATGGAATATGAAGGCATATTCAGGGAAAATTCTGCTAGCCACAGTTGAGGACAAGAATTTAAGAGCAAAAAACAGATGGTGAGTTAACAAAAATTGGTTTCCCCGGTTTGTACACAAGGATGTTTCCTTTTATTCAATTAGTGTGTATTGTATTTTAAGAGAGAATTTCCTACCATTTGACATAAACACATTCATGATAATATGAGAGTCAGTTGTGAAGAGTGAAGATAGAATATAGCATCTTTAGACTACACCTAATTCCCTTTATGCTCTCCACTCAACCATGCTCTGCTACTGTCCCAATGTTACTTCATAGCTCACAGTTAGAGATGAGTAGGCAGTGCTGTCCATTTCTACTCACTTGGATCTATCCACAGCAATGTAGTGAACGATCAATGAAACACACATATCCTTGGTAGACACTTTACCATCTAGGAATTCATTCACCGCACTTCCATGCATCAGAAAATACATATTTATACATATGTAGGTTGACTATGTTTTTGTTCGGCTTTTATTTTTGTGTGTTTACAGTTGCATTTATTAAGTTAGATTCCACTAACATATTAACGGAGATGACCTCAAAATTTTGGCTTTTAGAAAGTCTTACAAGAAGTCCGAGTGTGTGGATGAATAACAAAAACAAGAGTTAAACTTACATACTTACTTATATACTTAGTCTTACTTACAAGTGCAAGTTTTCAACAAAAGATTATTTCAACCTAGATTCTCATTTGCTAATTTTTTGCAATATATGCTGATAGAGAATTACGTCAAGTTGTATCTGTAATGGAAAGAAAATCTGTCACTCGCTCACAGGTTTTTCATGAATAATAAATATCTACCATGAGTGTCCTGACACTAACTTGATCATGGTATTTTCCATGTGTTTACTGTAATTATTGCATCCTACTTACCAGGTAAATTTTTCTAATTCTTTGATTCCAGCTCAGTTCTGCTTCAGTTTCTTGTTACTATTATTTATTAGTAAAAACATCTTTAATAATCAGCTACATTGGTTTATCCTACTATCCAGAAAAAGGAATACTGTGACAGAAAAAAGAACAGAAAAGTTAGAATCATGAATTTTACTGGAAATAATTCAAGCGGATCTTCCATACTATACTATAAGAGCATTCTCTTTTCTTGTAGAAAACCCACATTTGTTTTCTTCAGAAAGATTTTACTATATTCTGTCTATAATGTTAAAACTCTTAACTCTATTTCTAACTTCCCTTCATTGATTACTTTCTAATATAAGTCATTAAGGAGTAAAACTTACCAGGCAGTGGTGGCACACACCTTTAATCCCAGCACTTGAGAGGCAGAGCCAGGAAGATTTCTGAGTTCAAGGCCAACCTGGTCTACAGAGTGAGTTCCAGGACAGCCAGGGCTACACAGAGAAACCCTGTCTAGAAAAAACCAACCAACCAACAAACAAACAAACAACAAACAAACAAAATAGAGTACAACTTATTAGAGAAGTTGTTCCTTATTTCTCTGTGGGAAAATATGTAAATAAATAAATACATAAATAAATACATAAATAAATAAATATGTTTACCCTAGTCTCTATTTTATTTTTATTTATTTTATACAGAGTAAGAAATCAGTCTTACTTCCTCAACTTGTGTTTGGGAGCACGTTCACATAAGCCTTAGTTACTTTTATCTTCCTAACTGCTCAGATATCAGCAGCCTCTCACCTAGACCCCTTAGAAGCAGTCCCCAAATTATAAGTATGTATTTGGATGAATTTCAAAGTTAATGTGAATTTACAGAATATATTTTATATACTGATTTTATGTAGTGGTATCAGCTACTGGAAATAAATAGTAAGTTTTTATTTCAGACTATCTTTAAATATTACCTAAGAGTTCCTTGAGATAAATGGAGCTTTTCAGAAATATATGTATATATAATTATATACATAATATATATGTATATGTATATGTATCATGAGAAAGTGAATATTAAGCATTAAGTGTTTTTATGATATATATTATTGATTTAAACACCAACATATAGTTTCCTGTAAAGAATGTTATTTGAATGCAAGACTCATCCAGGTCGGTGGGTAGTTTGCCTAATAATCTCACTTATCTATAAACAAAGGCCAGTGGACAAAGTTTTTTGCCATTTAACCATTTTGAATGCCATCTTCTGTAAACATAAGACACACACCTAAAATATTATGGCTCAAATTTATTTTATTTTAATTTTTTGGGTTTTTAAAGAATGCAAAACTCTAAATGGGGAAACAGAGGGGGAAAAGAGGTGATGGGGTGAGAATAAGGAGGAAAAGGGAATTGAAGTGAGAGAGAGAGAGAGAGAGAGAGAGAGAGAGAGAGAGAGAGAAAGAGAGAGAAAGAGGGAACGAAAAAGAAAAAGAAAGAAAAAGTAAAAAGCTTGATTAAATTAAATGGCTTAATAATGTTTGTTGTTTTGTTGCTTGCTACCCAGGTACATCAAGTCTTTGTGGAGAAAAGTGTTAAGCCCAAGCAATCATACTCAAGGTACTGGGAGAAGATCATTTGTGTTGCTTTGTTCTTGTTAGATTGGTTGAAGATCTCTTTCCAGGGAGTTAATTGAATGAAGGTTGTGTAGGTTGATTCTTTTATAGCACATGCACACTGCTAGTGTATGCTTCAACTACCTGATGTCTAATTGCAAAACATTCTGTGAAGCATGTCTTAAGCTTTCTGAATCTCTAATTTATTTCTTTACTTAAGGTTGATTATTGTTTTAAAAATAAGGAGTATGAGTTAGTGAAAGTTAGTTAAATTGCAAAGAATGACATCACATTGATAAAGCAATGCTTGTAATTTCACACATTGCTGGTTTTAATAAGGAAGAAATAGTTAATTTTATTTGGATACTCCTTCTCCCAACATTTTTTTTTAAGAATTCACTTGGTATGCCTTCTTATCTCATTCAGCAAAAGACATGAAAACAAGTTAGAAAATGACATTAACTGAAATAAAAGCAGAAATTACCAGTTTGTGTAGTATATGTCTTGCTTTTATAGATACTGTTAGTCACCTTATCTTGAATATATTATTTTAATTGATGATGATTTTTCTGTAAGGTCTCTAGGTCACACAGACAGATGACCCAGATAGCCAGTAGCTTAGAGATAATGCTTATTGGTCGGATTTGCTTAAGATAGTTGACATTCACAGTCAGCATAGCTGTGAATGTTCTTTTTGAGTTTTTAAATTCATTTCATAAATGAGTTATGATCTCTGGATAATTAGTCTAAACCTTATAGAATCATAATTTCACAAAATGTACTTTAGGTAGTAACATTTTTAGACATTATATTAGAGGCATGATCTCTGGAAGGATATATTGGTAAAATATACTTTATAAGAATTATGTCCTTGTAAATATAACACTGTTGAGAGAATGAGAAGATATGCTACTGACTGAGGGTATCTTGAACTTTTAAGGACCCATAATTAGTGTTAGCATCACCATTCCATAAGCAGGCATCCTGGACTGAATAAAGGGGGGAAAGGGCATTGAGCATAAGTATTTATCACTGCTCCAGGACTGAGAATAAAATGTAGGCAGCCAATCCTGCCACCGTGCATTCCTTACATGATAGACTATATCCCCTCAACTGAAAGCCAGAATAAGCCTTTTCTTCCACAAATTGTATCTTATTAGGTATTTTGATAAGGCAACGATATAAATATGTAATGTAATACCATCTTTCCTCATTCATTGGGGATGGCATTTCAGATGTTACTGCCATTTTAAAAGACAATTAGAAGTTTCTTTGTAAACAAAGTATGCATTGAACATGTGATTGAATAATCATACTTTTTGCCATTCCATTCATACATTTAAATATATTGAAATTTAAACATAAATTATTATAGCAGCTTTATTCATTTTATCAGTATCTGTAGGAATCTAATGTCCTTCAATTTATACATGGATTAAATAAAATTCCATGTATATTATAATGACTCAACACCATCTTTTAAAATACAGGAAAATGTTAAAGAAAATAAAAAATAACAAGTTTCCAAGGTATTTTAGAGCATTAAAGAGGCTATGTATAAATACATAATGCATTCATGACATTGGAATACATAAAATATTCAAAACCAAGAACAAATCCTAATGTAAACAACTAATGTTGAATTGCAGTAATGTTTCTATTTGTGTTCATAAATTTGAATAAATGTACCATTCTAGTAGGATATGCTTAGATGGAGAAAGAGGACATATATTTCTGCTGTCTAGTATACTTTTCTGGGAGTCGTGTTGCTAACTTAATTGTGTTTTGCTCAGTAATTATTTATAGCAAATTATTTCACATAAAGTTTTATTAAAGCAATATTTTAAGTTATGTTTAATTAGGACTTTTATAGTAAGTATATTAAAGTTAGAGATAATTTCCAGTAATTGATACATCAATTTCTTATAATTGTGTTATTTATTAAAAATATCAGTATATTAATATTCTGGGCAGATAAGAAAGTATATTCTTATGTATTATAATTTGTATATATAATCTATTATAGAAAATATACATTTGCACTCATACTACATAGTATTACAAACAAAATTTACATATATATACATATGTATATGTATATATGATATATATGGTAAAATCTTACTTCAGAAATGACACTTCCTTCAAATGAAAGGGGAGAAAAATATTTTATGAAATTTCTGGCATTTAAAAATAGTAAATATAAGCCATATCTGCTCATTTTGAAATGTTTGTTACTTGTCCTCTTATTTAGTAGGAAGATTGCTTTTTTAAAATTTTCAAAAGAAGAAAAGGATGTCTAAATTCACAACCATGCTAAGTTGCATGTGAGCCATAAAAACATATGCCAGAACCCATTTACCCTGCCTGATGCCAAGTCCTCTGGGGCATGAATACCTGCCCTGAGCTACCTGCTATCCAAACCATACCTCCATTCTTGCTGAACTAGACCCTTGCAGCCCAAGGATCTCTATACCAGCATCATTACGATTAGGCCTGCTCCTAATACTTGCTACAAAAGGAACATCGAGGGACTAAAGCTATATAGATGAGTAAACTCCCCCCCCAAAAAAAAACAAAAATGATAAAATCCAGAGTAGAATAACAACACCAGAGCACAATTAACCTATTTGAAAACAACTGAAACACTAGAAAATTACATGACAGAGGCTTTTAAAGAGGAAACAAACTCCTTAAAAAATCAAGAAAACACAATTAAACAGGTGAAGGAAATAAATAAAATTTGTCAAGAAAAGAAAACATAAATAGAAGCCAAAAGTGAAACACAAACTGAGGAAAACTTGGAAGTGAAAACCTAGGGAAAAGAACAGGAACAATAAAGGCAAACATCACCATCAAAATATGAAAGATCAAAGATAATATCTCAGGCATAGAAAATATAATACAAGAAGTTGATACAACAGACAAAGAAAATATTAAGTCTAAAAAATTCCTGCCACAAAAGGGGAAATTTGAGATACCATGCAAAGTCTTCACCTAAGAAAATAGGACTAGACAAATCTATCCACTCGCTCCCTACCTATTCAATATAAGACTCTAAGTCCTAGCCAGAGCCTTTTGACCACAAAAGGAAGTCATAGAAATACAAATTGGAAAGAAAGAAGCCAAAATTCCACTATTTGCAGGTTATATGATAGTATAAATAAGTGACTTGAAATATTCCACCAGAGAACACCTAAACCAAATAAACATTGTCAGCAAAGTGGCTGGATATAAAATTAACTAAAAAAAAAAAATGTAGCCTTCCTTACTCAAAGAAGAAAGAAATTAGGGAAAGGATACCCTTCAAAATAGTCACAAATAATATAAAATGCCTTGGTGTGACTCTAAGCATGCAAGTGAAAGATCTGTATGACAAGAACTTCAAGCCAGGCAGTGGTGGTACATGCCCTTAATCCCAGAACTTGGGAGGCAGAGGCAGGTAGATTTCTGAGTTTGAGGACAGCCTGGTTCCAGGACAGCCAGGGCTACACAGAGAAACCCTGTTTCAAAAAAGAAAAAAGAAAAAAAAAGAACTTCAAATCTCTGAAGAAAGAAATCAAAGAAGACCTCAGAAGATAGAAAATTCTTCTATGCTTGTAGATTGGCAGGATTAATATAGTAAAAATGTTGAACTTGCCAAAAGCAATATACAGATTCAATATAATGCCTATCAAAATCCCAAGTCAATTTTTCATAGAGTTAGAAAGAGCAATTCTCAAATTCGTCTGGAATAACAAAAAACCCAGGAGAGCTAAAACTATTCTTAACAGTAAAAGAACTTCTGGGGGAATCAGTATCTCCAACCTCAAGTTTTTATAGTGATAAAAACTGCATGGTATTGGTACAGTAACAGGTAGGCAGATCAATGGAATAGAATTGAAGACCCACATACCTCTGGTCACTTGATCTTTGACAAAGGAGTTAAAACCACCCAGTGGAATAAAGATAGCCTTTTCAACATATGGTGATGGTTCAACTGGAGGTCAGCATGCAGAAGAATGCAAATCAACCATTCTTATCTCCTTGTACTTAGCTCAAGTCCAAGTGGATCAAGGACTTCAACATAAAACCAGACACACTGAACCTAATAGAAAAGAAACTGGGGAAGAGCCTTGAGTATATGGGCACAGGGGAAAATTCCCTGAACAGAACACCAATAGCTTATGCTCTAAGATCAAGAATTGACAAATGGGACCTCATGAAATTACAAAGTTTCTGTAAGGCAAAGGACACTGTCAATAAGACAAATGACAACCAACAAATTGGGAAAAGATCGTTACCAACCCTATATCTGAGAGAGGGCTAATATCTAAGATATATAAAGAACTCAAGAAGTTAGACTCCAGAGAGAACCAAATAACCCATTAAAAATGGGGGTACAGAGCTCAACAAAGAATTTTCACCTGAGGAATATTGAATGGCTGAGAAACATCTAAAGAAATATTCAACATTCTTAGTCATGAGGGAAATGCAAATCAAAACAAGCCTGAGACTTCACTTCATACCAGTTAAAATGGCTAAGATCAAAAACTCAGGAGACAGCAGATACTGGCAAGGATGTGGAGTAAGAGGATTACTTCTCCACTGTTGGTGAGATTGTTAGCTGGTACAACCCCTCTGGAAATCAATCTGGAGGTTCCTCAGAAAACTGAGCATGATACTACCAGAGGACCCCTTATTTATAATAGCCAGAAGCTGGAAAGAACCCAGATGTCCCTCAGCTGAAGAATAGATACAAAAAATGTGGTATATATACACAATGGAGTACTATTCAGCCATTAGAAATAATGAATTCATGTAATTCTTAGAGAAATGGATGGAGCTCTAGAACATCAAACTAAGTGAGGTAACCCAGTCTCAAAAGAATACCCATGGTATGCACTCACTGATAAGTGGATATTACCCTAGAATCTTGGGACACCAAAGACACAATCCACATATCAAATGATGTTCAACAAGAAGGAAGGAGCAGATCCTTGTTCTTGAAAGGCTCAAAGGATCAGTGTAGGGGAGTACCAGAACAGGGAAGTAGGAAGGGGTGGATGGGGATACATGGGGAGGGAAAAGGACATGTGGGACCTTTGGGGGGCAAAAAACCAGAAAAGGGGAAGTGAAATGTAAATATAGCATATATCCAATAAAAAATATTTTTAAAAAATGAAAAAACAAAACAAAACAAACAAACAAACAAACAAACAAAAGAAAACATACCATAATTACTCCTGACTTCTCTACAGAGACTCATAAATCTAGAAGGGCCTGTACATACCTTGCAACCTCTATAGAACCAGATGTCCACATAAACTACTATACCCAGTTAACTCTCTGTAGACTTAGAGTTTTAAAACCTACTTTTAATAAGAGTTCTCAAATGTGTTGACCTGCCTTTCAGTCCTCTGTCTCAAAAGTAGAGGAGAAAAGATGGTAAATAGTATAAAGTGATGTGGACCTACTTAGAAGTAGTTCTTTGATGTGATTCCAATCTCTGCTTATCAGGATACCAGTATTCAAGTTTAATAGAGTCGGGAATCCAAACATGAATCAGAAGCAGTGAAACAATCCAGCAGAAACCACAAGGCCTCTGCTTAATAAGCACAAAATAGCAGGGTTGAAGAGGGCTAGTGAGGAGAAGTTCTCTGCTGTGCCTCTCTCAAGAAGTGAAGATGAATGAAGACAAAGATGAGAGACTCACAAAGCATTGCATGACTAGCTATGCAACAGAGCCATTAATGTTCACTGAGTTCTCATTATTCTGTCTCCAAAAATCACCTTCTCCTTCAATGGGTCTTACCTTAACAAAACACCATGTGAGTTTATATTAGCAAACTATGATGTGAGTCTATATCACCCGATATATATAGCCACTACCAATTCAACTCTCAATTATCATAGATGGAGAAAATGAGGCATTTCAAGACAAATCCAGATTAAACAGGGTGTGTTCACAAATCCAGCCCTACAGAAAATATTAGAAAAAGATAAGAAACACCAACCCCAGGAAGGTAATAATTCTATCAAAAAACCACAGGAAATTAGTAATTCCATAACAGAAAAAAAAAAGAAAGAAAGAAAAAGGAAAGCATAGCAAACTCACAACCACACTAAAACTAATAATTCTAAAATAATAGGAAGAATGAACAAATCAAAGAGTTGTTTCTTTGAGAAAATAAACAAGATAGAAAAATATATTTTTAGTCAAAATAACTAATATGAAGCGAGACAGTATCCAAACACACAATCAGAAATGAAAAGAGAGGCAAAATAACAGATAATGAGAAAATTCAAAGAATTATTAGGTCTTACTTCAAAAGCCTGTACTCCACAAACTTGGAAAATATTAACTAAATGGATGATATTTCTAGACAGATACCACTTACCAAAGTTAAATCAAGATAATATAAACTATTTTCAAACCCCTATAACCATCAAGGAAATAGAAGCAGTCATTAAATATCTCCTATCAAATAAAGTCTAGAGCCAGATAGTTTTAGGACAGTCTATCAGGCTCTTTTTTTTTTTTTCTTTTTTTTTTTAATTTTATTTTCTATATTCTATGTTTACATTCCAAAGGCTTTCCCCTTTCCCAGTTCCCACCCACCATAGTTCCCATAGTTCCTCTCCCCCCCATCTGTTCCCCAATAATTCCCCCTCCCCCCTCGGTTTCTTTACTAAACTGGAAGCAATCTTTACAGGCCCAGGGTCCTCTCCTTTCTTCTTCTTGGGAATCATTTGACTTGCTATTTGTGTCTTGAGTATTTAGGGCTTCTGGGCTCATTAATATCCACTTATCAGTGATTGCATTTCAGGTGCATTCTTTTGTGATTGGGTTAATTCACTCAGGATGATATTTTCCAGGTCTAACCATTTACCTACAAATTGCATGAATTCATTATAGCATGTGTCCTTATTGCATGCAGGGGAATCCTCTGGGTATATGCCCAGGAGTGGTATGCCAGGGTCCTCTGGAAGTAACATGCCCAATTTTCTGAGGAACCGCCAAACTGATTTCCAGAGCGGTTTTACCATTTTGCAATCCCACCAACAGTGGAGGAGTGTTCCTCTTTCTCCACATCCTCGCCAGCACTTGTTGTCTCTTGAGTTTTTAATCTTAGCCATTCTGACTGGTGTGAGGTGGAATCTCAGGGTTGTTTTGATTTGCATTTCCCTGATGACTAATGATGTTGAACATCTCTTAAGGTGTTTCTCGGCCATCCGAATTTCTTCTGGTGAAAATTCTTTGTTTAGATCTGTGCCCCATTTTTTGATAGGGTTATTTGGTTCTTTGCGGTCTAACTTCTTGAGTTCTTTGTATATATTGGATATTAGCCCTCTGTCGGATGTGGGGTTGGTGAAGATCTTTTCCCACTTTGTTGGTTGCCGTTTTGTCCTTCTGACAGTGTCCTTTGCTTTGCAGAAACTTTGTAATTTTATGAGGCTCTTTTTTTATTAGATTTTTTAATTTATATTTCAAATGTTTCACCTTTCCTGATTTCCCCTCCAGAAACTCCCTATCCCCTTCCCCCTCACCCTGCTTCTATGACAGTGTTCCCCCACCTACTTTCTCCCTATCTATTAAAAACACTTCTTGAAGTCTTGGCTTGACAAATGAGTTAACTAAAGTACATCAACAAGATATAATTTAGTAAGTGTTTTAGTTAGGGTTTTACTGCTGTGAACAGACACCATGACCAATGCAAGTTTTATAAAAGACAACATTTAATTGAAGTTGGCTTACAGGCTCAGAGGTTCAGTTCATTGTCATCAAGGCAGAAACATGGCATCATCCAGGCAGGCATGATACTGGAGGAGCTGAGAGTTCTACATCTTTATCTGAAGGCTGCTAGTAGAAGACTGACTTCCAGGCAACAAGGGTGAGGGTTTTAAGCCCACACCCACAATGACATACCTACTCCAACAAGGCCACACCTCCTAATAGGTTCACTTCCTGGGCCAATCATATACAAACCATCACATTCCATTCCCTGGCCACCATAGGCTTCTTCAAACAATAGTCTATGGGGGCCAAACTTAAATATAGCATAATGCAAAATGCATTTAGTCCAACTTCAAAAGTCCCTGTATCTATAGCAGTCTCAACAATGTTAAAAGTTCAAAGTTCAAGGTCTCCTTTGAGAGTCATACAATCACTTAACTGTAATCCCCCAAGCAAGACAGGAAACCAGCTGGGAAAAGTACAAACTCTGCATCTCCATGTCTGATGGCAAAGCTCTCTTCAGATATCCAACTCCTTTTTCATCTTTGTTGACTTCAACAAGGTTCTTTCTCCTGGGCTTGTTCCACTCCCTGTTAGCAGCTTTCCTTGGCAGGCATCCTGTGACTCTGGCATCTTTAACATCTTGGGTACCCCAAGCCAATTTCAGCTTCACAGCTTCTTGTTCCAATGTCTGAGATCCACACATGATTTTTTGTGTATCTCCAAAGAGCTGGTATCACTTCTCCTGCTCTGCCCTCCGTAGCACTCTAAGTTCAGATTGATCCACTCCACTGCCACTGCTGTACTTGGTGGTCATTCCATGGTACTGGCATCTCCAATATGCTAGGGTCTTCCACTGCAACTATGCTTCACCAAAGCCTCTCATAGGCTCTTTTCATGGTACCAAGCCTCAACTCCTTTATATGACCCCTTCAGTCCTGGGCTGTCAATTATAACTGAGGATGCACTTTCACCAATGGCCTTCTATGGCCTCTCACAGTATCAAACCTTAGCTGTTCTTCATGATGCCTTCATGCCTTCAAATCCAGTACCACCTGGATGATTCTTACATGTTATCAAGTACAGCTGTAGAATGAGGTACAACCTTGTGTCTCGCTGGAAGAATATACCTTCTTTGTTCTCTCAAAAAACACTTCCCAGAAGATTTTTGCCTCAATGATCCTGGTCTTTTCTTAATCACCACTAATTTCTTATCTCCAGATAACCAGCATCATTTGTCCCAGTAGTCTCCTTCTCCTCTTGAATATAAAGCCAGAGACACATGGCCAAAGCTGCTGAGTTCTGCTGCTTTCAAGAGCTGGAACATTGGCCACCTTGTTCTATTACATTATCACTAGCTTCCTTTTTCCCAGCTCCTTCACTGCCTAAATGGTGGTCTTGAATCTTGCTCCTTAGACTGACTTTGAACTCAAGAGATCTGCACGCCTGTCTCCTAAGTACTGGGATTAAAGGTGTAGTCCACCAAGCCTGGATTTAAGTTTTTCTTCTCCTAGAATATGCTTTGCTCTAGGCTGGCCCTGAACTCAGAGATCTGCTTGATCTGCTTATCTTTGCCTTCTGGCATTAAAGGCTTGTACTACCAAGCCTGGACCTAAAGTAAACTGGGTGAATCTTGCCGCCAAGGTCACCACTCCTTTAATTCAGTTTAATATCCTTGAACTCAGCTCCATTTCACTTGCTGGAGTCCCTTTAATACTCCAGTTTTGTAGAGATACTGTGGGGGCAGGGGGAATGATTGGGGAATAGTTGGGTGGAGAGGAACTATGGGACATAGGGAGGGGGAACTGGGAAAGGGGAAAGCCTTTGGAATGTAAACATTGAATATAGAAAATAAAAATTAAAAAAAATGCAATCAAAAAAAATACTCAAACTATATATTTTGTATCTTTCCTTTCTCAGCTTGCTATGTTTATTCAAAATTCTCTTTATCAGACTTAACCAGAGAACAAAGTCTTTGTTGGGCTTCCTTGAGACTTCCTTTGCAGATGCAATTAATATAAATCTCTTTACCATAGTCCTAGGCAGTCTCTTCAGACAATGGCAAAAAGCAGCTGTGTTCTTCACCAAAACATCACAGAAACAGTCTCTCAGCCACATATTAAAGTTCTTCTCCACTGAAACCTCTTAGGCCGTCAGGCCTACACAGTTCAAATGTCCCTCAGCACCACTGTCTTCCATATTCCTACTAGTCTGGCCCATTAAGCTCCACTTAAAGAATTCTGTGGATTTCCAAATACAAAGTCCCAAAATCCACATTCTTCTGAACAAAAGCATGGTCAGTCCTATCACAGCAATACCCCAGTCCCTGGTACCAACTTCTGTCTTAGTTAGGGTTTTACTGCTGTGAACAGACACCATGACCAATGCAAGTTTTATAAAAGACAACATTTAATTGGGGTTGGCTTACAGGCTCAGAGGTTCAGTCCATTGTCATCAAGGCAGAAACATGGCAGCATCCAGGCAGGCATGGTACAGGAGGAGCTGAGAGTTTTACATCTTCATCTGAAGGCTGCTAGTAGAAGACTGACTTCCAGGCAACTAGGGTGAGGGTTTTAAGCCCACACCCAAAATGACACACCTACTCCAACAAGGCCATACCTCCTAATAGGTTTACTTCCTGGGCCAATCATATACAAACCATCACAGTAAGGAAGAAGAAAAAGTTTCGCTATTCGTAGATGATAGGCAATTATGTATAAGAGATCCCCAGAGTCCTCTAGAGTTCTCTTCTAGCTTATAGGCACCTTCAGCAAAGTGTCTGAATATAAAATTAAGTAAAAGAAACTCATTAGCCCACCTTTATACAAATAATAAATAGACCAAGAAATTTGTGAAACTGTATTCACAATAGTCACAAATACTTTAATAAATTTAATAGATCTACATCTAATAAAAATCTAACCAAGCAAATGAAATACCTACATAAAAAGAACATTGAATTGCCAGAGAAGGGAATTGTTGAATACATCAGAAGATGAAAAGATCTTCCATGCTCCTAGATCAGTAGGATGAACATCATGAAAATGAACATCTTTCCAAAAACAACTGGCACATTTAATACAATTTCCAGGACAATTCTTAAAAGAACTTGAAAGACCGATTTTTAGCTACAACAACAAAACAGAATACCTAAAATAATCCTGAATAATAAAGAATTTCTGGATAAATCAGCATTCCTGACCTGTTGTACTACAGAGCTATAGTAATAACTGCTTAGTATAAAAACAGACAGGTTGATCAATTGAATTGAATTAAAGACCTTGAAATAAACCCACAAATCTACTGACACTTGTTTTTTATAAAGAAGCCAAAGTCATGCAGTGGAAAAGGAAAGTATCTTCAATAAATGATCCTAGAATAGCTGGATGTATGTGTGTAGAAGATTACAAATTCTTCCACATTCATCACCTTGTACAAAGCCCAAGTCCAAGTGGATTAAAGACCTCAATGTAAAACTGGATACACTAAATCTAATAGAACAAAAAGTGAGAAACAACCTTACACTTATTAGTATAAAAAGTAACTTCCTGAACAGAAAACCAATGACTCAGTCTCTAAGATCAGCGATTGATAAATGAAACCTCATGGTACTCAAAAGCTTCTGTAAGGCAAAGGACACTGTCAATAGGACAAAATGACAACCTTCAGATTGGGAAAGGGTCTTCACAATCCCTACATCTGACAGAGCGCTAATATCCAACATATATAAAGAACTTAAGAAACTAGAAACCACTAACTGCTCCCAAAATGGCATAGACAGCTAAACAGAATTCTAAGCAGAAGAATGACAAATAGTCAAGAAACACTTAAAAAAGTCTTCTACATCCTTAATCATATTAGAAATGCACATAAAAAGGATCCTAAAATTCCATCATACACCAGTCAAAGTGCCTAAGATAAAAAGTGATAGAACATGCTGGCAAGGATGTGGATCACGAAGAACATTCTCCTATTGATAATTGCAGTGCCAACATCTGCAGCCACTTTGGATATTGATTTGGTACTTTATGAGAAGATTGGGTATAGTTCTACCTCAAGACTCAGCTATATCACTTATGCACATATATTCAAATGATGCTGCTTATAACACAATGACACTTGTTTAACTCTGTTCCTACTAGTTCTTTTAGTAATAGCCAGAAACTCGAAACAATCTAGATGTCCTACAGCTTAAGCATGGATAAAGAAAAAATGTGGTATATCTATATAATCACATACTATTTATGCATTAGAAACAAGGGCATCATGAGTTTAGCAGGAAAATGGATGGAAGTTGAGAATATCATCCTGTGTGATACAAACCAGACTGAAAATGACATGCATGGTATGTACTTAGAGGATATTAACCATAAAGCATAGGATAGCTACATTACACTCTGGAGACCCAAAGAAGCTAAACAAGAGGGTAGGTAGAAACAAGGATCCTTGTATCTCATTTAAAAGGGGAAATAAAATAGTCATAGGAGGCAGAGGGAAGGAGGGAAATGAGTGAGAGTGGGGCCAAGGAGCAGCATATACAAGTCTGGCGCCAGGTGTAGGACAAGAAAGGAAAGACCCAGCAGAATGAATGGTAGAGTTGGTGGTGGGTTGGGCAGCTCAAGGATGTTACAGAGACCTGGGAGAAGGGAGGCTTCCTATGAATCAATGAGGATTACCATACCATATCAGAGCATTGGGGATATCAAAACCTAAAAGGCCACCTCTAATATACTGGTAGGAATCCCACTGAAGTGAATGGGACATTAACCATCCCAGTATCTTCTGAGTCAAAATTTATCCTGTCTACAAGAAATACAGGGAAGGATAATGGAACAGATACTATGGAAATGGCCAAACAATGACCAGCATAACTTGAGACCCATCACATGGGCAAGTTCTAATCCCTGTTATTATTAATGATATTCTGTTATACTTACAGAAAAGAGTCTAGTCATCTGAGAGGCTCCATCCTGAAGCTAACTCAAACAGAGGCAGAGACCCACAGGAAAACATCGAATGGAGTTCAGGGACTCTTATGGAAGATTTGGGGGAAATTTGAGGACTCTGATGGTGGTTTGAATTCTACATGGAAACCAACAGTCAGATATCCTGGATTCTTGAAGATCCTTAGATTGAACCACCAAGCAAAGAGCATAGGTGGGCTGAACCTAGGCCTTCTGCATATAGATAGCTGGTATACAGCTCACTTTTCATGTGGATCCCACAACAACTAGAGTGGAAGTTATTACTGATGCATTTGCCTATCTGTGAATATGCTGTTCTAACTGAGTTGCCTTGTCTGGCCTTTGGGTGAACACGTGTGCCTAACCCTATAGAAACTTAATGTGCCAGGATTCGGGGATATGCAGTGAGGCCTCTAATCTCTTGGAGAAGAATGGAAGGGAGGGAGAGATGGTGTGAGGGGGACAGTGGGGATGGGGCAGCCATCAGGTTGTCGATTGAATAAATGATTAGTTAAAATATATAAATATTTTGGTGTTAATTATCCTATATTAACACAATTATTCTATAATTTATTAACTTTTAGGGAAATTCTTTATGTTCCAGAGCTTTGAAATTTTTTATTTCAGGATATTCATTTCATATGGCATTACTTTTATAATGAGTTGTGTCTAGTGTCTGAACCACTGATTCTCAAACTGTGTGTCATGATATCCTGCTTACATTATGATTCATAAAAAACTTGGGTTATAAATTAAGAATTAAATAACTTTATATTTGGTGAGTCACTACAACATGAAGAGTTACATTAAAAGGTCACAGCATTAGGACAGTTGAGAACCACTGAAAATGAAACATGCACATATGGAGTTATACTTAGAGCTCTTAGAAGTTCAATGTTTTGAAGCCACTGTCCTACTAAGATTAAGGTCAAAATGTCATATATACATACACACTTATTTTATTATAAGTTAATTTTACAAATTAAACATTCCTTCATAAGCAAAAAATGTATTATTTGGTTTTATAGAACATTCTACTATACATTATTTGTCAAGCATTTCATACCTATGATATGAACACCTCACAGGTGCTATAATAGATTCTCTGTTACAAATACCTCTAGGTTTCCAACATGAATCTCAAAGGAAATTTAACTGGCCAGGTATATAAACAATCGTATACTCTAAGAAACACTAAATGCTCTATAAAATGTGTTGAATTACATAATAATACCTATAAGAAAAAAAACAGTTGAGATTAAGGTGAGTTAAAATGTGATTTTTAAGCAGGCATTTCATTAAAATAGGGTTTTCACAGACAGTTACTTAGTAAATAGCATTATTTTTCACTTTTGCTCCTTTCTATGTTATTTTTACAATACAAATATTCTGATGGTGTGCTTTGCATCTTACAAAAGAAGAAAGATTCTGATATGAATACATATTTCTACAAAATTTTGGTATTAATTAATATATTATTTAATATATTATTTAATTATATTATATTATATAATTAATTAATATATTATTTATATTATAAGTAATTATAATATTACTTATTTTAATAATTCCCATAATCTTAAAGAATAATTATGTAATTTTCTTCCTGGTAACTACTGACCATCCTAAAGTAGAGGGCATATGTTGGGAGACACTAGCAAAAGGTGTCTACTCTTGTTAAAAGAAAGATCATCTGTAAACTAGTTGTAGAAAATATATGAAGTAAATTTTAATGTTATGGTAAGAATTTTAAGTTTAAGACCGTACTTTATCTAGGCACACTGGAGCAGCCACAGTGTAGTCAATAACAAAATGAACAGTGTTAGGAATGAGCAAAATGGTTTGTAATTAAAGCTTTAAAAGAAATCTCGAGGGAATCTTATGTGCATGTGGTGGCATGTGAACATGTGCAGGTGAAACACATAGGGAAACAGGAGGTATCACTGAAGTCAAAGCCGTCTTGGGTAGAGATAATATTAATACGGTCAAAACTTAGAAGGTAGTAGGTAGGCCTGATACTGAGAATTCAAATTATTTTGAGCACAGTTTTATCAATACATTTCTGATGGTTTTATGTCTGCATTTATTGAAAAGCTAGTGGCATTTGTAGGTCAAAAAGAAGAGCTCAGGAGATAATTTGTTAGTAGAGCTTACAACTTACTAGTTTAGAAAGGAGAAATGCATCTATGTATAAATATGTAAAGGGTGCTTTAAAATACATTCTAAGGACCTTGCAGTAAGTGTGGAAATGCTCCTCTCAGCTTCCTCTTTGGCAAGGGAAGAAATCTACAGGTCTCCAAAAGTGAAGTAGTTTTGTTTTGTTTTAACATACTACGTGTTTTGTTTTAACATACTACTTTCTTCAAACACTGTGTCTGATTGACATGGCACGGACAATTCCCATAGTCTATAAATCATACCCACCTCCACTTTGAAGTATTCACCACTCTTTAAGTTCAGAAGAACCCTTCAATAGTACAATGGTGGTTTGAATAGGAATGGCCCAAGAGACCAGTGTGTGTGTGTGTGTGTGTGTGTGTGTGTGTGTGTGTTGCCTGCACTATTAGGATGTGCGACCTTTTTAGAGTTGGTGTAGCCTTGCTCCTAGAAGTGTGTCACAGTAGATATGGACATTGAGAACCTATAAGCTGAAGTCTGGCCAATATGATCCGAATCTCCTGCTGTCTATTGACGAAGAGGTAGAATTCTCAGCTCCTTCTCTAGCATCACTTTTGTATGTATGCAGACATATTCCCCACCATAAAGATAAGGGTCTAAACTTTTGAATCTGTAACCCATCCCCAATGAAATTTTTCTTATAAAAGTTGCTATGACCATGGGGTTTCTTCAGCTATTAAAAAAAAAAAAACTGAGACAAACACTTTCTTCCCATGTCCTCTTTTCAGAGTTGCATGTGATCAAGATAAATCAAAAGTTATTATGAGTTAAATTCATGGGAAACCTAGAAAATGTGTTAACATTATTGTGGAAATATGACTGAGTAAGAATATAATGAACACTTTTCGTAGGAGGCATAGATTTCAGATTGGCAGAACTGAGAATGGTTCTGTGAAAGAAGATTCAGGAAAAGTGCTTTACTTGATGGTTCTAGACAATAGAACCAAAAGAAATAGACATGTGAAGACAGTTATGTTTTATAAAATGAAGAAAAATAAACAGCTTTTTATTGTGTCAAAGAATTCTGGAATAAGAGGACCTAATCATGAAGCTAAAAAGCAAAAATTCTGCAAGGAACAAAGGAAAACAGCTTACCTGTGAGAAACAGGAAGATTGTTTGAACTCATGAAATCATTCTGGTTCTGTGCAGAGAACCATAGAACACAGAAAATAAAAGAGTTCACATAAACTTTCCATCACAGAAAAGCTTTGTAGTAAACAAAAAGAAAACAATTCATATAAATTTCAAAGAAAATTAAAATCTTTCCAATACCCTACAAGAAAAGCAATTTACTTTATGGTTGTTTTATTGATTAACCATATGTGTGCTACCAAAGTATTAACAGCCACAGGCATTGCTTAAGGCATAAAAATCATTATTTGTTTTCTCCAGGAGAGATAATTTGTATTTATTCCTAGAAGGTATAACATAAATCATACAACTTGGAGCTTCTGTCAAAATGATGTAAGTATTACTCTTATTTTCCAAATCTCACATAAGATGTATTCTCAGATTCACAGCTGCTAAATCATTATTCACTAAATTAATGCACAGTCCAGATGTTCTCTCTGATTAATGAGGTATAGCTATATTTATTATAGTTTCCATGTGGTAACTACACAATTACTGATGCTGTCAGGACATGCATACTCTCTCCTGATAATGGGACACAAACTCTCAGAACACTGCTGCTTGCCTGTCTTCTGGTCTGACATAACCCTGTGAATCAAAAAACCTTTCCTTGCACTGTCTATAGCTTTCAGACACAGCCTTCTGCCTAATGAATACAGTGTGTATATTGGTGAAAAGGTGATTTTGTTTTGATTTGTCATGTTGCCCATCATCTATTCAGTGATATCAACTGATTTCTGGAGGTAGCAAAGAGAGGTAACAAAGCTTCAACTCACATTCATTTGTTCTGATTTAGTGACTGTTGCCAGGTTATTTGTGAAATATTTTTAAGTTTTTGGGTTGTGCATGCAATTAAGTTTAAGTAAAGATGCAGAAATAAGAAATGCAAGAAAAAGGCCCAATGAAAACTGCAACCAGCAAGATGATTTAAAATTCCTTTGTGTATGTTTTGTTACAGTATATTTGTACTTTTGCCCGCTAGGCAATACATGTTGTTTAAGTTAGTTTTTGTTCATAGCTTTAGATCTTAAAATGAAGATGATATGGCAAGATGGTTAAGTAGAGAAATAAACTTTCCCCCTAAGCCTGAATTGAGTTTGAGCCACAAGACCCTCATGGTAGAAGAGGAAAATAGCTTCCACAAGGTGTCTCCTGTCTCCTGAATTAGAGCTATGGCACTTATATGACCATGAATAAATATAAGTTGAGTACTGCCTATTATAAATAAGGGTACTATGAACATAGTGGAGCATGTATCCTTATTGTATGCTGGGGAATCTTCTGGGTATATGCCCAGGAGTGGTATGGCTGTGTCCTCCGGAAGTATCATGTCCAGTTTTCTGAGGAACTGCCATACTGATTTCCAGAGTGGTTGTACCAGCTTACAGTCCCACCAGGAGTGGAGGAGTGTTCCTCTTTCTCCACATCCTTGCCAACACCTGATGTCTCCTGAGTTTTTAATTTTAGCCATTCTGACTGGTGTGAGATGAAATCTCAGGGTTGTTTTGATTTTCATTTCTCTAAATTACTTTTTTTAATGCACCTTTTTCAGCCTGATAGTTGTCTTTGAGATGATATTAACAGCATACTTTTCCACCTAAAGTAGCTTTCTGTTACTTTTTATGCATTCCATGATAATATTCCTTTTCAATGAAGTTATTTCTATGATTTGGTTTAATTGTTTGGGGATTATTTGATTATTTTAGTATATATCACATTAACATGGGTTTTATAAATAGCTGTCATATCTCTTTTATAAAAATTATTAAGCATAAATAATCTACAATAAATTATCAAAATCAGAGGCACAGAACTCTACTCATATTTTCTGTGTTTACCATTTTTACCTGAGCCCTAGGGCTAACCCCCTGTTAGAGCACTCTAATGAATGCCAAGTAAATCAGTTACTCAGGAGAATACAGGTTCTAACTGTTTTCACCTAGCCACCACTGTTGACAAAAATGTTATGAGATGTTATTTGTATTAAAATGTTGTAAGTATTTTAGTCTAAAATAGAGAAAGTTCTTCAGAGGCAATAAACATTATATCAAATATTTCCTATGTATTTATACAAAGATGGGTCATGTCTTTAAATACTTCACCTAAAGTCACACTGAGGTTCACAAAACACAATTAGTTGTCTATTATCTATCTATATGTCTGTCTGACTGTCTGTCTCTCTGTCTATCATATATGTGGGTACATCTTTTTTGATAAATGGAGAAAACTCAGAGCATTAATTTGTTATTTGCTCAAATAATATGACACAATCTAGTGTAGGAGAAAAAAATCTTTAGCCAAACTAAAAGCAGAAAGACAGTATACAAATAAGCAAAATCAGAAATGACAAGGGAGGCATAACAACAAATACTGAAGAAATTCAAAGAATCGTTAGATCTTCTGTCATAATTGTACTCCACTTATATTTATGCATGGTGATATAAGTGCCATGGCTCTAATTCAGGAGACAGGAGACATCTTGTGGAAGCCAGGTCATGTCTTTAAATACGTCACATTTATATAGACATTTATATAGACATACACATACAAACATATATAAATACATATATGTACACATATGCACATACATACTAAAACATATAAATACACATACAAACAAAATTCATACATATGTACATACACACATACAAATACATATATATGTACATACACACATCTATATATACATATACAAAACATACAGATACACATATATACACACATAAATAAATAAATGTAATTTAATAATTACACTGAAGACAGGTCTGTGAAGTACCTCATGAGATACATTGTGAAGCAGTTATTCCATCTCAATTGTTTGCTCAACTTCAAGTTAACCTTTCAAGGTGTAGTGAAGGACTTTTTTCTTTGTTCAGCTTTTCACTATGAAAATATACTACTCTTTAGGATGTAGTCATGCCTGTACCAAGTAGGTGATTAAAAAATGTTTGATGGGTGAATGAAGAAACACAGGTGAATGAACAGACATAAAGAACTCCTTACCATGCTGTCTGATCTTTTAGACATCTATGAATTAGATAATTGATAGCATTTTATATGTTCAACTTAAAAGAGAATGAAAAAGTGGCCTCTTGCACTGCCTTTGTGATTTCCTCTAATCAAAGTCATTTGAGTAACTTTCACTTGAATTTTTGCTTCTTTAAACTTAATGAGTGATTTCTCCAGTTGAATGATAGTACTTTAAGAATAGTGATTTAGAAACAGCACAGAAGATTATTGATCATGTGTCATATATTTTTTATTGAACTATGTGTCTGAGGATATGCAGGGCCCTGCACTTCTCTCTGGAGAAGGAAATATAACAACAGAAAGTACTCTGAGATGAGAAGAAACAAGAACAGATATAATTACTATAAATATCTTACTTGTTGACACAAAATTGCTCCAAGATTATTAAATATATGCTAGTGAGCTTTTCTGTTAATTCATCCAGCTGCCTTTCCTCATGTCTACTATGAAAATGGCAATTCTTCCCAGTTTGCAGCAGGTCTGAATTTAAAACACACCTGAAAGCAAAAAAATGACACATTGTAGGTGTTAACCCTTGGAAGACACCTAAAGACAGCCCAAGAATGTGCAGACCAGAAGTAGTGTCTTTTTTTTCCTTCAGGGTAAGGACAACAGGAGGTGTAGCCTTCACCACAGTGGGACACAGTGAAAGAAAAATATGCAGAAAGTAAGCTGATATATGCTTCTGCTCCCTACAGAACCTGAAAGACTCAACAGACGCAATCAAAGATTCTTGTCTTCACCCAGTTGTGGGATCCTGCATGTAGAAGGGAAACCAGGGACACAGAGCCTGAAATAATTCGTGAAGAATGTGACCAGAATTGAACATCATTTACTGTTCTGCACAAGAAATAAAGAGGCTGGCTGCTGAGCACATCCTGCTAAATCCGGAAATATATCAAAAATAGCCCTTTGTAAAATGAGGAGCAAAATCTACTGTTTTGATGCAGCATCACATAGAACATGATATGTCTCATAGAGTGATCAGAAAGCTCATAAGCAAGTAGCAAAGTAGGCCTATTTGTGTCAAGAGCTGTAAGGCTTATCAGTGGGGATCCACTTAGGTAACAGGCATTCTATTTGACATTAGACCTTTGAACACCATGTGCCTGTCATTTAATTCTCACGCAATCCTGGGAACCAGGCCCATAACCACTGACCAAGCTTTCTTCCCTTTGGCAACTGTCACAGATTTATGTGCCTGTTGGGTGTTTTCCCATGTTATTTACTTTTCCTGCATTGGGCTGGATTGCTGGCTACTCACCACTCAGCATAATACCCTGCATTCATTACACCAGACCCAAATGGGAATATCTTCAAATTTAGTTGACAGAATTTGCAATTTAGAGATTAAAAGGCTGTGAAAGAGGAGGAGACAGCTAATGGTCATCACTGGGTAGCAAATGAAGCCTTGTAAGCCTAGCTAACACATTTCTCACAACCACATAAAAGAGCAGAGAAACACAGGCCAGATAAAAGTGCAAACCACTGCATTCAAGCAGGTGAATGTTTGATGGCTTGTGAAAGGACACCAGGTTCAGTTAATTAAGAAATATGTGAATGGAGTCAATTTCTTGGATATGTAACCTTCTCTGTCTTTTTCTCTGTCTGTTTCTCCTCCCTCCCTTCTCCCTTCTCTTCCTCCCTTCTCCCTCCTTCTTTCTTCCCTCCTGGTCCCTCTCTTTTTCTCCTGAAAGTAATTACAGAAATATGCAAAAGAAGATAGAATCTTATTCACAAGACAAAACTGAGCTTTGTGTTAATTGCAGAGGACAAACATGGAGCGTTAAAGTATAGGATCTGGAAATGGTCTCCAGTATCTATGATTATTATCTGTGTTGCCATTGTTAGTATTGAAAAGGGATATTTATTATATTTTATTCCATTGCAAATAAATTATGTTGGCTTTTTTCACCCTATAAATTCTTTCTTATCCTCCTCCCACTCCTGCTTAATATTTTCTTCTTCCCATGACTGTGTCCTTTATTCATATCTTTTTGGAGCCAAGTATGTTTTCAAGAAACATTTCTATTTCTTTGAGATTTAATATAATTACATCATTCTCCCTTTCTTTCTTGCCTTCCTGCTCACCCATATTATATACATATATACACTATATTTAATTTGGCAGTTTTCAAGAAAGTAACTGTGTGTGGGTGATCATTTACCGGAAGCTAGACAACTGAGGTATAGGATTCCTCTTCTTGAGTTGCAATTGTCTCTAGTACCTCAGGGATGATGGGTTGTTACCTAGTGTGCTCTGAACAGAACTTGCATGGATAATTGTAGTTTTTCAAGTACATTATTACAACATCTATGCTCTGTCCATAAGACAGCAGGATTTCCCCTTCTTATCCTCACACTCAAGCTCTTGGATTAATTCTTTGTACACCCTATTACATCGTGGACTGTTAGCAGTGAAGTGATTACACACACACACACACACACACACACACGCACGCACGCACGCACACACACACGCGTGCGTGCGTGCGTGTGTGTGTGTGTGTGTGTGTGTGTGTGTGTGTGTTGTTGCTTGGGGCTCTACTCTGACATAATATTAATTTCTGCATTCACCACAACTTATTGCAAATATGAAAGCTTTTCTGACCACTAGTGATCTGTAGCTATAAACATAATTATTTAGAGGATACATGACCTGATGGATATTTATCATGATATCAGTGATAGATTCTCTCCTAAGACTTATGACTCCCATGCCACTTACTAAGTTTTGATCAGGTTACACTGCCCAGCATGATTTCTTTCCAGTAAAGCATACCTTAGTCACTGTTCTAATCCCATGTAAAGGCACCATGAACACAGTAATTCTTATAAGGGAAAACATTTAATTGATATTTGACCACAGTTTCAATGATTTAGTCTATTGTCATCATAGCAGGAAGCATGGTGACATGCAAACAGACATGGTGCTGTTGACCTGGCTGAGGGGTCTACATTCAGATTCACAGGCAGTAGGAAGACAGAGCCATTGGCTAAGCCATGGGCTTTTGGAATTTCAGAGGTCACTCCCAGTGACATACTTATTTTAAAAAGACATACCCATCCCAAAAAAGAGACAACTAATCTCTGAAATAGTTCCTCTCCCTGATGATCAGGCATTCAATATATGAGTCTTTGGGGACTATTCTAATTGAAACCATCCCAGAGCATTTCTCACACCCATTTTTAAAGATGATTTGCATTTCTCACAACATTTATACTAGTACTCTATCATTAGGGACATCTTGACTGGTGATTTTGTCTCATTGTTAGGTAAGAACACTGAAGAATTTCCTCCCCTAGTAGACTATGTAGCACTATCCAACACTATGAGAGTTAGCCTATGTGAAGAAACTTCTAGACTAATTCCACCCTAATTTATCTATGCCCTACCAACAAGTTGTGTGATTTCTTTAACAATGTTGTTTCAGACTATTGATAATGGCTATATTGTCTAAGGGGTGGCTTTGAAGTCTTCATGACTAACAACTGATAGAGTACCATTCCATCATTTATACAGAGATTTTCATTTGATAGTATATGCCCACTGTGAGCATTATCATCCATCTATAAAGATATTTTTTATATTTATAAAGTAGTATATGTGCTTGGTTACACAGCAGCTCCTTGATGCCGGGAAGTAAGCAATTCACATTGCCATTACCTTCCATGGGCTTTTGGAGTCATTCTTCCTTTTCTTTCATGATG
This sequence comes from Apodemus agrarius, assembly GCA_964023405.1. NCBI lineage: Eukaryota > Metazoa > Chordata > Mammalia > Rodentia > Muridae > Apodemus > Apodemus agrarius. The sequence goes on from OZ030006.1 coordinate 44,710,740, forward strand.
TCCCCTGAGCCTTTCTTAGAGAGGTAATCTAAATGTCCTGTTTATGGCGAGACTTTCAAAGGTTATTTAATCTCAATACTTGTACTATTTCTGAATTTCTGCAGTCACTACTAACCACTACAAAAATGTGCTTCACTGATCAATGTGGACAGCACATCTAGTCTATGTACATAATCTGAGTTATTTAGATAACAAATTCACAGGTGCATGTTGCCATGAACCAAACAGTAGCAGAAGCTTTACCAGTAGGGTCTATGGAAATCTGGGATTTTGTTCTTCGATCTCTCTCTCTCTCTCTCTCTCTCTCTCTCTCTCTCTCTCTCTCATATACACACATACATACCATCTCTCTGTGTATGTGTGTGTGTGTGTGTGTGTGTGTGTGTGTGTGTTTGTGTGAGTGTTGTATACTTATTTGTCTGAATATGGACATGCATGTAGGTATGTGGGCATAGAGGCTCAAAGTCACTATGGAATGTCTGCACAATAATTCTCACAATTTTCAGGGGAGGAATCCTAAGAGTTCCTTCTATTCCATCAAATTTATCTAATTTTTCTATTACACAACAGAAGTCTGTGAGTTTAACAATAGTTTACATTAAAGCCTACATACTAAACATCCTCAGCCATGCTAACCAGCTTGTGCAAATCATAGTTTCACAGTTATTTTCTTGCTTGCCTGCTTTCTCTCTCTTTTTTGCTATCTATTTAATTTCTTTAGAATAATTTTTACTTTTTTCATTGAAAAGAGATCTTTCCTTATACAGTATATTCTGATTCATTTCCTGTCCCACAAATTGTCTCAGATTTCTCTCCAAATCCCCACCAAATGCAACCCACATCATTTCTTTCTCTTATTTTTTTCCTTCCTAGAAGGAAACCTTAGAAGAAACCATTTTCCTTCTTAGAAGAAAAATGAAGATTAAAAAAATTAAAAAATAAAATGAAGCTTACTGATTTGGCTAGATTGGCTGGCCAATGAGCTTCAAGTGTCCACCTCTTTCTTTCTTTCTTTCTTTCTTTCTTTCTTTCTTTCTTTCTTTCTTTTCTTTCTTTCTTTCTGTCTTCCTTCCTTCCTTCCTTCCTTCCTTCCTTCCTTCCTTTCTTTCTTTCCTTTTTTTAGTATAGAATAGAATTTATTTAGGACATGGGGAAGGGCATTAAGGGGGTAGTAGAGGCAGAGAAAGGCATAGAGAAGGAGAGAGTAGAGAGGTGGAGGCCAGTCATGGCCACATGAAGGGGGGGGGAGGGAAGGGGGAATGGATGAGCCCAAGAGGGCAACAGAGAAGCAAAGAGAGTAAGATGTTTCCATCGCCACCATTATTCTTTTCTCTGGTGTTATGGAGACATGCTCTTGTGAGGTATCTTTTCTGTGCAATCTGGACATTCAAACTCAAGTTCCCCAGCCTAACCAGGACATATTTTACTGAAGAAGCAATCTCTCCAATCTTTCTGCACATTTCAAGGATATGAATTCTTTCCCATGAATCAGACATCAAATTCAGTCAGTGTTGGTTGTTTACTTCCACAACAGACTTTCTACTTCTATTTCTTTGCATGGGATCATTTTGCCTGGCCAGTCAGTACATCTTCATTTAGTGAATCCAAATGAGTAAGACTACTGATTGCAAATCTATCCCCTCATCCTACAAAGTACCTTCTAGTACTATGATTGTGAACCTGCAAGAAGGATGCTTCCTTCTCAGTTGTACCTCAATCTATCCACCAAGTTCTCACTCTTCTCTATCTCCCAATCATTTGCCTACACTTATATTTAGTGAAATACATCTAAAAAGTTGTATTCAACAGTTGGGACATGGAGGAGGTATAAAGAATGATGGCATATTTTTTTTAAGAAATAAATGGATATACATGAAAACAAATGCCAAGTATTAGCTCCCAGGGCAAGATTTTACAGCTCTGTATTTCAGGGAAGAAGTAGTTGAATAAATGAATTTACAAAGACCTCAGAGTCTCTTCCTCTAAGCTACCCCAATACATAAGAGAAGGGATTATGTGCAGTGATTATTCCTAAGTAACAAAGGTTAGTGTAAGAACCAGAGATATTCAAATTATGTGGAAGTAAGAATTAAGAAAATTACAAGCATTATGCATCCCAAATATTTCATAATACACAAATTTGTACATGAGTGGGTAGTTTTAAAATGCTTCCCTGAAATTCCCATGAATATTGTGATAAGAATAATTCTTTGAGTTAGATATATGACAACCTGATTAAAAATAAAATTGAATAGCTATAATGTTTCTGGGATTTATATCTCAGTAAGAAATCTTCAGCTAGGCAGAATTTTAACTGGCATTAATATTATCCTTACTCTTATATCAGAAATGCATTCTTCCTTAATTTAGTTATGTATTTATTTAGTTAAGTATTTTCATTTTTTTTTTTGCCATCTGGAGGATTGAATACAAGACTTCCAACATGCAAAGAAGGCTGATTTCCTTGAACTATACTATCATATCTTAAATATTTAACATACTAGATTTTAACAAAAATAAACCTAAGTTCTAAAGTTTACAAGGGCTAATGCTGCATAATTTTTTATAAAAATTAAGTGAAATATTGTTATCATAACATATGCCTTGATGTATCCTAAGAAATTATAATTTTGTCTAGAAGACTTGCACCTAAATATGTATTTTCACATCTGTCACTGAAGTTTCAGTACACTTCTGACATATCAGAATGTCACTGACTGTTCATGTTTAAGACACTTATAAAAAAAAGTAACATGGGTGGGGATAGAAGTAGGCCTGGATAAGGAAAAAATAACATTGCACCACGACATGGGATTTAAACAGGTGTCACCATTCTGATATCCATTTTCATGAGTTTGCATATGATATCCAAGGAAACAGAGTAGAAGTAATCATAAGAGATAAAGGAATTTTAGTTTAATCAAGGGAACGAATCCCCAAGAAGATATGACAATTCTAACATATTTGCACCAAACTCTGGCATTTCCAAATTGATAAACAATTATTATTACTGGGCTTAAACACAATAACTAACACCAAGTCAGCAATGGGAAGTGGATTGTAAAAACATGCTAGACACAGCCAGCAGTTTGTTGTTTTCGATTGGTTGCTTTTAAATGACATTATACTTAAGTCTTTAACATTCTCATGACTCAAAAAGGCAGTATACAGTTTAATATCTTCTTTCAAATTTTGGTGCTTGCTAAAACTATTGTAAATATTCCCCAAGGGAACACTGATTAAGTTTCACTTTTTTTTCCTTTTTTATTTTCTATATTCTTTGTTTACATTCCAAAGGCTTTTGTAGTGCCCAATATGTAATTACACAAAGTAATTAGGTTTTGTTGTTCTTGTCAGTAATATTCTCAAGCTAGCATTTGTTTTGAATTGAGTGAACTAAAAATTCATCAAATTTTACTAATATTCAGGTATACCTGAAGAATGTAATTTAAACATTATAAAAAAATTTTCCCGTCTGAGTTTCTGCTTCAGTACTTCACTTTATTCCTTTATGTTATGAATGCTTGCAGTCATGTGAGAATGAAGTGAGAGAATTAAATTACATTTTTACTAAAAATTATCTTTTTCCTTTACAGAAACATAATGAGAACTAAAAGCATAAACATCTGGCTAATAAAGAGAATGTTTTTAATATTAAGTAGATTTTTTACCCTCTCACTCCAAGCTTTAGTCACACTACCAAACACATCATGATTTCATGTCAACCAGATTTCCAACATAATTTTCTCAACTGGAAAGCAACATAATGAATAATACAAGTTTCTTTAAAAGTAATCTTTTGTAAAGAAAAGTAAATTGTGAGGTAAAGGAATTAATTTTCATTAGTTAACATATACTCAGTATTTATAAAAGACATTATAACATTTTTTTCAAAGTTCAAAATGAATTATATGAAACCTACTATTTTTCATGAACAGTGCTAAAGAGCAGAGGATTTATCACTTTTTGGAAATATGCAGGTATGGCCACAATTTATATAGTAATCATGGATTGTGTGTGCATAATAATTCAAACTTTTCATACATTTATATGCACAATTTACATTTTAGTAATATCATATACAAAAAATTACTCCATAGATACATAATATTCCTAAAATAGACTTCAAATGTAAGTTGAATATTTTAGTTACATTTCAAATATATGTGTACACACATATGTATATATATATGCATGTGTGTATGTATATAAATTATATTCCAAATGTATATTCTCTATGTGTGTCTTAGTTTATATTTAAATTTCCAAAACAACTTTATATTATACTTCACATATAAATTATCTTCATCTATTTTTTAAGCATGTATACATTTATATGTATATATACATATATGTGTGTGTGTGTATGTAGAGTGTGTGTTTATGTATAAACATTTATATATTAGTATATATTTATGAGCTCTCATGAATCCAGATATTCATTAAAATTTTAGGTAAATTAATTTGCCATGGTAATTAGGCTTAATCTTAAGTTTTTGCTTCTGGGTTGTTTCTTTGAAAAAAAAATTGCATGTGAGCTGAAAAATTGTCATCTGCTCCCAAGCCAGGCCATCCCCACCCCTGCCCTTGTTGGGGGTTAGGACAAGAAAAAACTGTCATGTATGTCAACTCCCAGGTCCCAACAAGCCATGTTCTGCTGCAGGCCATGACGATGTCTGTAAAACATTTCCACTGAGGGCTTTGTGGATGTTTGTGGTCTGAGCTGCAGCCTGGGGCCAAGAGGAGACCTGTGAGCTGGTTTGATGCAGGTGGATATGAGCAGCAACAGGCTATGGTAATTTCAGTTTCTTGTTACTGATGGTCACAGCTCAGTCCTAGGCCGTGCTCCAACTGAGGTCGGTGTGGATGTCTGTGTTCTGGGTAGCCCATCAAGGTTGGCTCCAGGGGCCATGTATGGTCAGTGCTGCCACCTGAAGCCACACTGATGTTTGTAGGCCATGCATCCTCTGAGGAGCCATATCGATGCGAGTAAACTATTTGTCACCTAAGGTCGTAGTGATATCTGTATTCTTGATGTAGCTGAGCGCTACACCTGGGTCCATGCCCTGCTTCAGCTGAGGTCTGTGTTTATGTCCGTGGTTCCAGTTACCACCAAAAGGCCATGAGGATGTCTGCAGAAGTCTGCCCTACCTCCTGAGGTCATATTCATATACATAAATCATGGTGCCAGAGGGGCTGTACTGAACTGAGTGGACTGCTCTGAAACCACAGGCTTTGGTGATGCCCAGCCCCATGCTGATGAATGAAGAAACCTTAGAACCTTTCTAGGTCCATGGTCCTATAGCAGCCAAGGCTTTTATTGATGTCCTTAGCACCTGTTAAAAGCAAAACTGCTCTGGAAATCAGTGTGGCGGTTCCTCAGAAAATTGTGCATGTCACTTCCAGAGGACCCTGGCATACCACTCCTGGGCATATACCCAGAGGATTCCCCTGCATACAATAAAGACACATGCTCCACTATGTTTATAGCAGCCTTGTTTATAATAGCCAGAAATTGGAAGGAGCCCAGATATCCCTCAAAAGAGGAATGGATACAGAAAATGTGGTATATTTATACAATGGAGTACTACTCAGCAATTAAAAATAATGAACTCATGCAATTTGTAGGTAAATGGTTAGATCTGGAAAATATCCTAAGTGAGCTAACCCAATCACAAAAGAATACATATGAAATGCAATCACTGATAAGAGGATATTAATGAGCCCAGAAGCCCTAAATACTCAAGGCACAATTAGCAAGTCAAATGACTCCCAAGAAGAAGAAAGGAGAGGACCCTGGGCCTGTTAAGATTGGATCCAGTATTGTAGACCCAGAACAGAATAATCGTCTGGGGGGGGAGGAATGATTGGGGAATAGCTGGGGGCAGGAGAGGAATCATGGGACATATGGTGCGGGGGGGGGAACTGGGAAAGGGGAAAGCCTTTGGAATGTAAACATAGAATATAGAAAATAAAAATTAAATAAAATAGTATTAAAATTAAAAAAAAGCAAAGGTCATGCGGATGTGTAGTTTTCTGTTCTGAAGCTGGAAATCAATATGATGTGTAGTTCCCTATTGCCACTGGGTCTCCCATTAATGTGGATGGCTTGAGCTGCCACCTGACATAATGTTGATGCCAGTGGTCCATGAAGATTCTGAGGGTCTTGTCTAGGGCTGTGGTCCTGTTGTAGAAGGGAGTAATGTTTGTGCTCTGTGCCATCACCAGAAACCAAGAGGAAGCCTGTGATCCATGCTGCCACTGAACATGAAGAGTAAGGGCACTCCTTTTATAGAAATAATGACTGCAGATGCACAACAGAGAAGGAGGGACATGCAAACCTTCTGCTAGAAACCCTAGACCCTCAGCTCCCCCTTCCCAAATCCTAACAGCCTAGACAGAAAGCCACCAAAAGGAACTTTTAATGTATGAGTAGCAGAAGAGTAGCTCTCTACAATCAATGGCTTCTGATGGAGCTGTAGGAGGGGAAGGACTCAGTGCTATTTCAAGGGGAATGCCAATAAAAATTGGACCATGCTCCAGCAACTACGTGAGAATATAGATAACAACAAACAAAAACCAAAAACCAAACTAAAAACTTGGAATTTTCTTTTTATCTTTTTAAATATTTTTTTTATTTTTATTTTTTTACTTCTTTTGGGGGGAAATCAAGAGAGGTGGACAGACACAGAAGGACTGGGAAGGTATTGTAATGAGACTAAATGACATGAAACTCTCAGAGAATCAATCAAAAGATTATTTGGGAAAAACATACTTTAGAAAAAGTAAATTTGTGGTCGTTGGACTTATTTTACATGCTATCAAGCAAATTGCATAGATAATGAGTTATTTTACATGAGATTAAGAAAATTGTATAGGTAAATGTTTTGCTTTAAGCTGGAAAAAATAGTCAATGACAGTATTAAAATAAGATAGAAAAGAAAAAGATTAACATTATTTTAAGATAGTCTCAGTAAAGTTTGGAATGAATGAAAGACAGCTTTGCCTCATTGAAAATTATCTTAATATCTATATTCATCAAATAGTATGTTTCAATATATCTTTTAGTCTACATTTCTGTCGATTAAACATTTGCATAAATCCATTTTAATAAAATTTTAATGCTGAATGTAAATGAACACTATTCTTAATATTGAATGTTGATTGCATAGCATATTTTGATCCTAAAAATAATAAATCAATTCATATGCAATAACTGTTCTTAAATACAGGATCTGAACTATTCCTATCAACTCTTTGGGTTTTCTTTTATATTTTTCTTTTTTAATAAACGATTTTGAACATAAAAAGATACTTTCTATTGAAGCAAATGAAATACAATCTTCATATAAAAATGTGAAATCTCTATTTTAAAATGCATTCTTGTTTAACCTGTAGATAGAGTTTAAAATAACAAGGAAATAAGGACAGGTCACCCAATTCTATTAATTATGAAAGGCATGTCTACAGCCATTATACATCAGGATTCATGAAATAGTCTAACTTATTTTCAAATTAAGCGACTTTTATATGTTATGTTTAAGAAATTACTTTAATATAATATCTATCTATTTGTCTTTATACTGACAACATAATGAGAAATGGTAAATAGAAGACAAATACATGGATAGATGATAAATATATATGTAGATAATAAAAAGATGCACACAACTCAGGAGACAGCAGGTATTGGCAAGGATGTGGAGAAAGAGCAACACTCCTTCACTGCTGGTGGGGTTGCAAGCTGGTACAACCACACTGGAAATCAGTCTGGTGGTTCCTCAAAGAACTGGGCATGATACTACTGGAGGACACTGCTATACCACTCCTGGGCATATATCCAGAGGATTCCCCAGCATGAAATAAGGATACATGTTCCGCTATGTTCATAGCAGCGCTATTTATAATAGCCAGAAGCTGGAAAGAACCCAGATGTCCCTCAATGGAGGAATGGATACAAAAAATGTGGTATATATACACAATGGAGTACTAATCAGCCATTAGAAACAATGAATTAATAAAATACTTAGACAAATGGAGGAGCTGGAGAACATCATCCTAAGTGAGTTAACCCAGTATCAAAAGAACACACATAGTATGCACTCACTGATAAACGGATATTAGCCTAGAAACTTGGAATACCCAAGACACAATCCACATATCAAATGATGTCCAAGAAGAAAGAAGGAGAGGCCCTGGTTCTGGAAAGGCTCAGTGCAGCAGTGTAGGGGAATATCAGAACAGGGAAGTAGGAAGGAGTGGATGGGGGAAGAGCGGGAGGGAAGAGGACATTCAGGGAACAGGGAGCCAGGAAAGAGGAAATCATTTGAAATGTAAATAAAGAATATATAGAATAAAAAATTCCAAAAAAAGATGTACCCTCATATAAAATAGACAGAGAGACAGACAGTCAGACAGACATATAGATAGATAATGGACAACTAATTGTGTTTTGTGAACCTCAGTGTGACTTTAGGTGAAGTATTTAAAGACATGACCCGTCTTTGTGTAAATACATAAAAGATATTTGATATAAGGTTTATTGCCTCTGAAGAACTTTCTCTACTTTAGACTAAAATACCTGTAACATTTTAATACAAATAACACCTCAACATTTTTGTCAATAGTTGTGGCTGGGTGAAAACAGTTAGAACATGTATTCTCCTAAGTAACTGATTTGCCTGGCATTCATTGGAGTGCTCGAACAGGCGGCTAGCCCTAGGGCTCAGGTAAAATGGTAAACACAGAAAATAACAGTAGAGTTCTGTGCCTCCAATTTTGATAATTTATTGTAGATTATTTATTGCTTAATAGATTTTATAAAAGAGATATAACAGTTATTTATAAAACCCATGAAAATGTGATATATATATATATATATATATATATATATATATATATATATATATATATATATATATATAAAATAAGCAAATAATCCCAAACCAATTAAACCAAATCATACAAGTAACTTCATTTAAAAGGAATATAATCATGGGATGCATAAAAAGTAACAGAAAGCTACTTTAGGTAGAAAAGTATGCTGTTAATGTCATCTCAAAGACAACTATCAGACTGAAAAAGGTGCATTAAGAAAAGTAATTTAGACAGCTGTAGAAAGAACTATAATGAACAGAATTGATAAATGGAAAAACCTTAGAACATTAATTTGTTATTTTCTCAAATAATATGACACAATCTAGTATAGGGGAGAAAAATCTTTTGCCAAACTAAAAGCAGAGAGACAGTATCCAAAAGCAAAATCAGAAATGACAAGGGAGGCATAACAACAAATACTGAGGAAATTTAAAGAATCATTAGGTCTTCTGTCATAAGTGTACTCCACAAAATTAGAAAATCTTAAAGAAATGGAGAATTTATTTTATGGATTCCACTTACCAATGTTAAATCAAGAGCAGGTAAGTAGTCTATTGACCAATAAACCCTAAGGAAATAGAAGTAGTCTTTAAAATTTGCTCAACCCAAAAGTGCTCCAGGCCAGGTGTTTTTTGTTTGTTTGTTTGTTTGGATTTGATTTTTTTAAATTAAATTATTTTAGTTATTTACATTCCAAATGTTGCCCCATCACAGAGTTCTTTACCATATTTCCTCCCCGTTGCCTCTGAGAAGGTGCTTCCCTACCCATCAACCCATGTATCCCCTCATGCACCCATCAACCCCAATCTCACTCCCCATTATCCTCCATGCCTGGGGCATCAAGTCTCGATAGGATTAGTTACATCATCTCCCACTGAGGCCAGACAAACCAGTCCTCTTCTACATATGGGATCACAGACCAGTCCATGTAAGCTCTTTGGTTGGTGAATTAGTCTCTGGGAACTCCTAGGGGACCTGGTTAGTTGATACTGTCATTTTTCCTATGGGATTATCATCCGCTTCAGCTCTTCAATTCTTCCATATCTCTTCTATAGGATCCTTGATCTCAGTCCAAACTTTGGTTGTAAGTATCTGCATCTGTCTCAGTCAGCTGCTGGTAGAGCTTCTGAGAAGACAGTCATGCTAGGCTCCTGTCTACAAGCACAACATGGCATCAGTAATAGTGTTAGGATTTAGTGCCTGTACATGGGATGGATCCCAAGTTGGACCAGTCACTGTTCTGCCTGTCCTGTCCTTCAGTCTTTGCTACATTTTTGTCCCTGCATTTCCATTAGACAGGAGCAATTCTGGATCAAACATTTTGAAGATGGGTGGGTGGCCCCCATCAAATCACTTGGGACATTCTCTATACTGGAGGTGGTCTCTTCAGGTTCTGTGTCCCCATATTTGGGCATATCAACTATGGTCATCTTCATTGAATCCTGGAAGTGTCTTACATACCAGGTCTCTGGGACATTCTGGAGCACCTCCACCACTGTGCCTGTAGCTGCACATTTCTATTCATTCTCCTGGCCCTCTGGGCTTCTCTCCTTTCTTCTTCCCCCAGTACCTGATCCTGCCCACTTTTCCCTTCCCTTTCGTCTTCATCTAGGTCCCTCCCCACTTCCTCACATGATTATTTTGTTCTCTCTTCTAAGTGGGATTAAAGTATCCTCACGTGGGCCTTCCTTCATGTTAAACTTCAAACATTCTGTGAGTTGTTTCAAGGACATTTTGCAGTTTTAGGCTAAAATCTGCTTACCAGTGAATATATACCATGCATGTTCTTTAGGTTCTAGGTTACCTCACTCAGATAATATTTTATATTTTGCAGGCCAGTCACCTGCAAAATTCATGATGTACTCATTTTTAAGAGCTATAGAGTATTCCATTGTATAAATGAACGACATTTTCTGGATCCATTCTTCTGTTGAAAGACATCTGGGTTATTTCCAGGTTCTGGCAGTTATGAATAAGGCTGCTATGAACATAGTAGAGCACATGTTCTTGTGGTATGATGGAGCAACTTTTGGGTTAATGCCCAGGAATGGCATAGTTTGTTCTTCATGTAGAACTATTTCTAATTTTATGAGGAACCACCAGATTGATTTCCAGAGTGGATTTACCAGGTTGCAATCCCACCAGTAATGGAAGAGTATTCTTCTTTCTCCACATCCTTGCCAACATGCCCTGTTACTTGAGTTTTTGGTTTTAGGCATTCTGACTGGTGTAAGGTGGAATCTTAGAGAACTTTAGATATGCATTTCCCTAATGACTAAGAATGTTGAACTTTTAAGTGCTTCTCAGCCATTCAAGATTTCTCTGTTGATAATTCTCTATTTAGTACTGTACCTCTTTTTTTAAATGGGTTATTTTGGATTTGTTTTGTTTTTTGCTTTTATTTTTGTTTTGAGTCTAACTTCTTTAGTTCTTTGTAAATTTTGGATATTAGCCCTCTATTGGCTGTAGGTTCAGGAAAGATATTTTCTAATTTGTAGGCTGCTGTTTTGTCCTATTGACAGTGTCTTGACTTATAGTAGCTTTTCAGTTTTGTGATGTTTCAATTGGTAATCTTAGAGCATGAAGCATTGGCATTCCGTTCAGAAAAATTTCCCCTGTTCCTATGCATTTGAGGCTCTTTCCTACTTTCTCTTCTGTTAGATTCCATATATGGTTTTTTTGTTGTTGTTGTTTTGTTTTGTTTTGTTTTTTGTTTTTTTTTTTTTGGTTGTTGAAGTTCTTGATCCACTTGGACTTGAGGTTTGTATGGGGCGATAAACATGGATCTTTCTTCTCCATGGAAATACAATAAATGCAGTATACAGCAAGCTGATAGGCAACATCAGATTAAATGGCAAGACAAAGGAATTCTGCTAAAATCAGAAAAAAGACAAGGCTGTCTACTCTCTCTTTTTCTATTCAATGTAGTACATGAAATTTAAGCTACAGCAATAAGAAAACTAAAATAGATTAAAGGGATATAAATTTGAAAGGAAAAAGTCAAAGCATCATCACTGCTTGCAGATGGTATAGTACCAAATAGAAGTCACCACAAAATTTCTGCCAGTGAAGTAGTAGAGCTGGTAAACACTTGCAGCACAGGGGTGTGATACAAAATCCACAACAATGAATATTCAGAATAGTTAAAACAATCCTGTACAATAAAATATCTTCAGAAGTTTTCACCATGACTTATTTCAATCTGTCCTAAAAAGCAAGTGTAAAAGGACAAGATATTGGCATAAAAACAGACAGTTTAATCAATGGAATCTAACTGAAGACCCGGAAAAAATATACATACCTATGGACAAACAATCCAAAACTATAGAATGGGAACATAGAAAGAAAGCATCTTCAACAAAGGTGCTCGGCTAAATGGATGTCTTCATGTAGAAGGATGCAAATAGATCCATAGTTATCACCCTGCATAGAACTGAAGTTCAAGTGGATCAAAACCTCAACATAAAAGCAGATGTATAAAATCCAAAAAAGAAAAATGGGAAATAGCCTTGAATGTCCTGGCTCAGGAGAAAACCCCCTTGAACTGAAAACCAACAACTCATGCACTAAGATGATTTTGCATAAGGGCCAATTAATGGCCGTGACAGCTTACAACTCATGCCATGAGAAGGAGCCTATTCATGACAATATTATAGATATTCTTCTATTCTTGAAGACACTAATCTAGCATAAATGTCGTCAGAGAGGCTTCTCTCAGTATCTAATGGAAAGTGATGCAGGAACCCATGACTAAACATTATGTAGAGCCTGGGCAATCCTGAGGAAGAGAGGGAATCAGGATTTAAGAAGCCCAAGGTGTCAAGGACACCACAGCAAATGCTACAGAGTCAACTATTCTGGACCCAAAAAGGCTCTTATAGACTGAACTGCCAACCAAAGGGCATGAAGCATATGGACCCAGTCCATTTGCCCACATGTCCCTAAAATGGAAGAAGGATCTCTCTCTGATTCTGTTACCTGCTTTTGGATCATTTTCCCTTAACTGGGCTGCCTTGTCTAGACTCAATAGAAAAAGATACACCGAATCTTACTGAAACTTTATGTCTAGTTGGTTGATATACATGGGAGGCATCCCCATTTTTGAGAAGAGATGGAGGGATGAGGATTGGAGGAGAGGAAGAGATTGGGATGAAAGGGGAGAGGGGAAGGGGAGATTGGCTGTAAAATGGATATATAACTTAATAAAAATATTTTGTTTTAGGTCAAGGCTATAAGTGATTCAGTGGCCTTGGCTTTGGGTGACAGATTTATTCAAATATTGGTGAAAATAGAAAAAAATGATGTGTAGTAGTGAAATAAGAACAAGACCCAATCTCTCAGAAAGACCTGTGTATTCACAGATGCCCCTCACTGAATGATGTGAATATCAACCCCTCAAAAGCTCATCACATCTTCTTTTATTATTCTTTTCTTTTTCAGGTTTATCATATAATTACACAATTCCCCTTCTCCTTCCTCCCCCCCCAAAGACTCCTATATACTTCTTCAGGCTCTTTACCAAATTCATTGCCTCTCTTTTCATTAATTGTTACATATATCTCAGGTATCCCTGTGGAAGAATAAGTGGAAATATTTTGAGACAGAGTATAACAGGACTCTACTGTGATATTGTACCTTCTAGGAATGTTGAATACACCGGTAAGTTCATACCACCAACTACCCATCACCTTTTAAATTACATTCTAACTATTGACATTGGCACATGTGGAAAGGAAGTATTTAGAGGTGGTTTCTCAAGACAACCTGAACAAATTCTATATATTTTCAATATGAATGATGAGTCAGTTTCAAGGCCATGCTACAGAGTGTGATGTGAATGGTCCTCACCTCGTGGAAGACCAGAAAGCAAAGACTGGCAGAAACCAGGAATCCAACCATAACAACAGAATGCCTACCAATTGACTACTTCTGATAGAACATGTGCTTCCACTTAAAAAGGATTGCAGTATCAAAAACTCATTTCACATTTTGGGAAACAAGTACACAAACTATGAGCACGTGGTAACACATTTTAGAGTCAAATAACTTAGGCAGCAATTTCATTTCTATGTATAAAATAAAATGATTAATCTGTCTTAAAGATTTTTTTGTGTGCCTATATTCATAGGAATATTGTTCTCAATAGCAAAAAATGTAGAAATAGGCCAAATGGCCATGGACTTATGAATGGATATGCATTGGAATATTAGTAACTCTCCATAAGAAACAGGTTCTGCTATGTGATAAAGATCAGTGAATTATGCAATCTTATTTCAAAATGACATAAACCAGATACAAATTGGAAGTGCTTTATGATTTTAATAATAGAGTTAATTGCGTAGTTAAAAACTCAATAGAGGATAAATTCTTCAACAGACTTGTCAAAAAGAAGAATGTAGGAATATTGATTAATATACGTGTCATTATATATGATTAATTTACGGTGAGGTGGGAATTGCAATATTATAGGTTAGAAATATATGTAATGCTCCTTTATCATGATGGAGAATGATAACCAAACAGCTGTTAATATATTAACACAAGAGAAATAGTTTGTTGTTAAAATGGAGAGATTTCTCAGAGGGTAAAGTACTCACTGTTCTTCTCTGAACTTGGAATGGCTCACAGCTGTCTCTAATACAGCTCCCTTAGATCCAGAGCATTTTTCCAGAATTCATGGGTGCTTCATTTATGTGGTAAGTAAGTATGAATTCAGAAAAACAAACTAGTACACATAATTTGGAAATAAAACAAACTTTTAATAAAGATATTTGGTATAAATATAATTGAGTAGATCCTAAAATATATTGAACTGGTTCCTATTTATCTATTAAGAGGATCACTATTCTATTGTATCTGGTTATATACTAGAATATTTCTGAATGTAGTCGTTAAACATTTTTATTTTTTCACAATAGTTCTGAATAAACAGCAGTGATGATATCATTCTGTGGTAAAGCAATTTTCTTTTAAATGCCATAGACGAAGGGACAATGTTTTCATTTCTTATTTTACTTAGGAGCTAACACAGCCTGCCTGTAATTGCTGTTCAGTAGCTGTATTCTCAAATGCCCTTAATCTATACTAGCCTTCAATTCCATGTATGCGATATACAAGGTTAATGGCTGCCAGCAGCCCTACATTGCACAATGTTATCTTTGAAAGTAGCTCTATTGTGTAACAATTCAATGAAGCTGCAATTTTAGAAGGACAGTGCAGTTTCCCGTTCCTTCTCTGAACGGATGAAAACATTTCTATAAAATGAATTTGTGAAGTTTCTTGTGAGCATTCAAAGGATTTAAGACAGCATTCCATTTTCCTTTTAAAAAAATTGTAATGGTTTTGCACACTATTTTTCCGGACACAGAATCAGAAATTCAAACTCAGGAAGAACAAATAGCCTTTAAGAAAGAGGGGTAAAGCAACCTTAGTGGATTTACCTATTGCTTTCCAATGCAGGAGACTTTGTATTTTTAAAAATGGCGAGATGCCCTTTGGTTTATATTTGAAGTTGAACTACAAGCTTTCTTATGTTTCTTTTAAATTGAATGTTTAGAGACAATTTTCTTTGAAGCTCTGAAAGCTACAGGATCGCAGAGTTGGCAAAGAACATTGCATGTCTACTAGGAACACACTGATGGCTATCTTGGGGAATTAAAAAAATAACAACTTGGCTTGGCTTGCCTGTGCTCCCCTCATTCTCCAATGCTTTCTCTACCATCCTCCAGTTCTCTGTCATTTCCCTGACCACTTTATCATCTCCTTGCTTGGAAATTTCTGTGTTCTCACAATTCTGTTTCTTATTCTATTTGTTTTCAATTCTCCCTTTCCCCAATCTAAAATATTCATGAAGGCATATTGTTTGATTCAAGTGTGAAAAGTTATCTTTAATTAAAAAAAATTAACTCGAGTTTAATGTTCTCACTGCTGGTGAGAACTGATTCACAGATGTTCCTCAGCTGCAGTATGGAAAATAGTAACTCTACTGCACATGGGTACTAGGAGCGTGTCTCAGGATCTCCTGGACCCAACACACAGCCCAATATTGAGGCATATGTGCTGCATAGATGAGAGTGAACACTTAACCATGTTTCAAAGCTGAAATTCCTGAGATTTAGAGTGGAGGTTTGAAGTCAGACTGCTTGGCCTGTGTGTATCTTCTACACTGTGTACCAAATGATTTTTCCAAGTCCATTTAATGCTGTTCTTTATTCTTCTTAGATCAAAATAACTTGTACTATGTATTTTAACCCACTATATTTACACTAATTTCTTTGGTTCTATAATATTCCCTTATTACTTAATTATTTTTAAGTTTGGAAAGCTGTAAGTATAGATTAATTTCAGGATATATTTGTTTCATATAATGAGTTTTGTTAGAATCTCATGTATATATATGTTTTGAAATTAATCCTTTCATTTCCTTTCCTGTTTCATGTGCTTATGTTTCTTTTCATTCATATATAGTGTGACATTCTTCATTCATTCCTGCCACAATATTTTTGTTTTATTTTAAGATTAGATTCCAAGTATGAGAAACAAATGGAAAACAAACAAACAAACAAACAAAATCCTGGATGCTTCCTTTCTGAGCCTGGCTTACTTTGATTTTTTGATCCATTTTCTGAAAATGCCATGTTTGTTCATTTTAATGACTCAATCCACCACGATGAATTGTACCACTTTCAAATTATGTGTCTTTGGTTGATAAACATCTTGGCTGGCTTCATCATTT
The DNA here is from genome assembly GCA_964023405.1 of Apodemus agrarius. Lineage (NCBI taxonomy): Eukaryota > Metazoa > Chordata > Mammalia > Rodentia > Muridae > Apodemus > Apodemus agrarius. Next base: position 44,727,352 of record OZ030006.1, read on the forward strand.
GCATTGTGAATAATGCTTCAGTAACCATGTATATGCAGTTACCTGTGTTGCATGCTAACTGAACTTCTTTAGGAATATACCTAGGAATAGTGTTTCCCAATGATAAGGTAGTTGTGTTTTTATATCTTTTATAAAACAGTGAACTGTTTTCCATCATGATGGCCACAATATTTTTATTCTAGTTAACACTATAATGGTCTTTTATCACATATCAATAATTGATACATAACAATTATCAATAAAAATACATGCAAACAAAAGTCAGTGATTTAAAATTTTATATATATCGTTAATTACTTCATACCCAAATAACAAAGTTAATCCAACATATGCAATCTGATAATGTTATGAACTTTGACAACACCTCATAATAAAACCCTTTAAGAAAACTGGAAAGAAGAAGCATATTTCCACACAATAAAAGCTATGCCAAGCCCTCAGTCAACTTTAAAATAAGGGTGATGGCAGCATATTATGACCATGACAATGTTATTGAAAATGTCCAATAAATTTATCATAATCCCTATCAAAATTCCAATGGCATTCATTCTACATAGTAATAAAGTCCCTAATATTAGTTACATATCCTAACAACCAAACAATCTTTTGGAGAAAGAGAATTTAAGGCTTCTTAACAGCTCCTTTCAATTTATACTACAGTGTATAAAAGTATCATTGTCCTGTCCACAAAATAATCATACAGGTTAATGAAACAAACTAAAAACAATTATAAATAAGTTTGCACAGCTACAGAATTCCTATTTTATAACCACACACCTATAATACATGCTTAAAGCCAGACAGTGGTGGTCCACACTTTAAATCCAAGCACTCAGACAGTAGAGGCATGCAGATGCCTGTGTTATAGGCTGATTTGGTCTACAAAGAAGGTTCCAGCAGAGCCAGGACAACACAGAGAAACCATGTCAACAAAATAAAACAAAACAAAGCAAAATGCAAACAAAGAATAGAAATTAACAGAGCAGAAAACTAAAGCATATTCTTCAGCACATGGTGCTTAGAAATGTAGGTATATTAGTAGAATAATTCAGCCTGAACTCTGCACCTCATCCTGAAAAGAAAATTTACTTGAAATGGATCAAGTGCCTTGGTTAATGATCTGAAATTTTGAAACTACAGCAATAAGTGTTTCATATGTCCTTCAAATGGGTCACTGATTGCATTTCAACTTATTTTTGCATTTGTGTTTCAAATTCTGCTGTGACAAATGAGAGACTAAAATCAGTTACTGTTATATACTAACGTTCAAAATAAATACATTTATTCTATGTGTATGTATGAGTGTTTATGCTTGTGTGTATGTGGGGGGTGTTGTATGAATGTATGTCATAATTCTCATGGGGCTTGTGGTGCACACGGAACAATTAATAGTAGTGTTTTCTCTCCTTTCTTAATTTTACCATGTTCATTCCAAGAATTATTTTCAGACAGCTTGGCAGCAAGTTCATTTACCCAATGAATCGACAAATTGTTCTGTTAAGGCTTTCAGAACCTGCATGTTTAAATCATTTCTTTATTTATTGGTAGTATTATATGTTTTTTCATCTATGTTCTTAGATTTTTAGTTCTTTATTGATTCTATATAATAATCTTTATTTTATTTTTTATTTTTGATTAGATATATTCTTTATTTACATTTCAAATGTGATTTCCACTTTCTTGGTTCTCCCATCCTGAAATTCCCATAAGCTCTCTTCCCTCCTCCTGTTCCCCAATCAACCCCCTCCTGCTTCCCTGACCTAGTATACCCTTATACTGCTGCATCAAGCCTTTCTAGGACCAGGGGCCTCTCCTTCTTTCTTTTTGGACATCACTTGATATGTGAATTGTTTCTTGGGTATTCTGAGCTTGTGGGCTAATATACACTTATCAGTGAGTGCATACCATGTGTGTTCTTTTGTAATAATCTTTAATCAGCCAAATACCCAGAAAGATTTTATTCTTTCCTACAGGCTGTTCTCTTTCCCCTCTGTTACTTGTTTCTTTGCTATGTAGAAATGTTATTTGTAATGTTATAATTCACTTTGTCAAATCTTTTTAGCATTATCTGACCTACAGGTAGTTGTAGGAAGGAATATTTCCACTATCTAAGGCATTTGAATACTTACTTATACCTCACCTTGATGTTTGCTGGAAGAGGGATGTCATCAGAGGCAGATGATGTTTCAAAATCCATAGGCCATTACCAGCTTTCTGTCTCTACGTCCTGTTTGTGACTTATAGTATGATCCTCCCACTAGTGGCTTCACTTGTCATGTTTACCCCTGTGACATGTGTCAACTTTAATGATAATGGACTCTCATCCTTCTGGATGCATAAGCCCAAATAAATGCTTCCCTCTCTAAATTTTCTTGGTCATCGTGTTTTATTTACTAGAATAATAGAAAAGAAATTCTTTCAGTATTGAAGTCCTTTTGAAAAACATATTGCTTGTGCAATAGACTTAATCACTTAAGTGAGGTATGAGCAGACTTAATTGTACCCCACTATATTCAAGACCAAGATATTCTTAAAGTTGTGTTACATAACTCTCAATATAACCCATTAACTCACAACACAATCTTATATTTTTGGAAAAGGACCAAATTTTGTTTCCATCTTGATCCTGCTAGAATTTCTGTAGATATTTCATGTATTGTCTTACTTACAAAGTGAGTTTAAAAATAATATATTTGAGCATTTATTCAAATCTAAGGAAACAGGGGATTCTAAAGTGAAGAGTTTTTGTTTTAGTTTATTTAAAAAAAACTAAATTAGACCCATCAGAGTCCATATGTTAAATAGAATATATATTACACTCACTTATTTTTCATGGACTGCAGGATTTTAGAGTTGATATTTATTTTAAACATACTTTAGACTAATGCCTGAAATCAGTCTTTGATTGGACCAAACGGTCAGCTGATTTAAACCTTATTTCTACATAGCAAATGCAACCCCTCACTTCTAATGGCATCTCTAGCATCTCAGCATCAGTGGAATATTGACTGCTAGTAGCCAATGTGCTTTACAAATAGATAATTTTCAGAAACAGGAGTACGGCAATTAGCGGGAGGAGAGGCAGCAGTGGGTGGGTAGGGAAACACCCTTATAGAAGCAGAGGGAGGGGGAGGGAATAGGAGTTTTGAGGGGGGAACTGGAAAACAGATAACATTTGAAATATAAATAATATATCCATTTAAAAAAGGAAAACTGCTGAATGAAATTTTAAAATCTTTAAAATAAGAAAGAAAAGAAAAGAAGAGAAGAGAAGAGAAGAGAAAAGAAAAGAAAAGAAAAGAAAAGAAAAGAAAAGAAAAGAAAAGAAAAGAAAAGAAAAGAAAAGAGAACAGGTACCATCCTGAAGATGAACAGTAAGTATCCTCTTTTTTTGCTCTGTGTATTATGAGAGGCTATTTCATACTTCACACTGTTGTCTCGGTTTCTCTGAGAAGACCCAGATGGATTTAATAAACAGTTTTTCATTGTATTAAATAGGATTGTCAAGTCTCTGAGCACAATTCATTTTTCCTAAAGAACCAATTTTGTTTTGCAGTAATGAATGGATAGACTATCCCCTAAACAACAGCAAACATCTTTTGTCTGCCAAATTGAGGACCAAGGGATTCATCTTTGGTTTGTATTCTATCCTATTTCCTTTCTTTCTTTTATTTATAAATATAGCAATTTATAAATCTGAAGACAGTAGCAACTCCTGAAGAAATGTGTTTTATTGCAATTACTTTTAGCACAAAGAACAAGTGTCTTGATAGTATGCATTCATTTGGACTTATGGGTCAATTTAGTCTACAAAATAAATAATAAGCAGGATAATGAAAATCACTAGTGACTGAACATTTCAATTTAAATATTTACACTGATATTCTATAATTGTATTCTACTTAGCTTTGTAAACGAATGTTTTTTGAATGCCAGTGTTGCAAAGTCCAGGAAGCACTCCAAATTTTAATTAATTTTAGCAAAGCACACACACACAAACACACACACATACACATTCATGCCACACTACATGTATGATATATATTTAAGCACAAATATGTGCATACACACATTGTATAAACATATATTGCACAAACATATATAAAATTTCAATGGGAACTGTGAAACAAAAAATATTCCAAAGGATTTCTAAATCTAATTTTAGCTAGAGTAAACAAGTTCTTATCTCAGGACAGAGGAAAAAATGGTTCCTTGTATATTTTGTTTAAACTAATGCATAATGAAAATAATTAAAAATACAAAATCACTGTTGATAACTTGGGCTGAATGTCTGGGATGACAAGACAGTGTGGATTATGGCACACATTTTATTGGGAATATGCTTTTAGCTAAAGCATGCACTTATATGCATTCAGACTGAAAAATTTTTAATGAAACTTCAAATATTTAATCTTGGGTGGTATTACAAAACAGCAACAAGACAGAAAAAAAATCAGAATCTTACCCTCCCTTAATGTCTGTGCCACCCTCCAAGCAGAACCATTGATCATTGAAACAGTTGATGAATAACTTCATTGATGGACCATCTTCATACACACACCATTTCTAAAATGAATGTAACCTGTTCCCTGTGGGCTGAGAATGATAATCACTCAACTTAACTAGCTTTAACCATAGCAGGAAATCTGTATCTAAATAATCATGCCTAGAATTCATTCCTTGTCACAATAGAACTATCAACTTTTAGCTTAGCTACTATGGAGGTAAAACCATCTGGTGATGTGAGGAACATTGAAGAACAGCCTTATTACAATGAAATCCAATGTCCAAAAATTGTTCTTATTTTGCAACACAGTAAGAGCCAAGATCATAAGCTCTACTAGAAACAAAACAAACAGAAAGCCTTTATCTATTTATGTTCATTTAATAATATGTCCAATATTTTTATAATTAATATATATATATATATCAAGTTGAATATAATAAAAATTACTTTTAGGCAATTAATCATGCCTGTAGGTAATAATCTACACTAATATAGAAGTTGCATGGAAGTCTATTATGCAGAAATATAATGTTTTATTATTTGTGAGCTATTAGCAAGTTTTTGCTGTAATATGACTATTATAAATGTACATCTTTTGTATATTTAATGATTTTATAACATGTATGATGGCACAAGAATAATATTCTTATAACTAACATATTTATCAGTTTATTAATAATTATAATTATAATACTGTATCAACTTAAAATAGAGAAAATTAAAGTGTAAAATTAAGATTTATGGAAGGGGGACTGGGAAGTGGGAAAGCATGTAAAATGTAAACAAATAAAATGATTAATAAATAAAAATAAGAATTCTGTATTACAATTTTAATTGGATTGATTTTATTAATTTCTTATTTTTTAAGCTCTTAATTTATTTTTGATATAGACCCTTTGTCTAATGTGTACTTTCTAAAATTAGTTTCCTGCTTCCTGCAGCTTTGCTGAGTGATCTTGCCACTTGTTGTGCAGAACCTTCTCAGTTTCATGAGGTCTCATTTATTAATTGTTATTCTTAGTACCTGCAAGAATGATGTTGTACACAGAAGGCCGTAACCTGTGCCAATGAATTCAAAATTATGACACAATTTCTCTTCTATCAGATTCAGCATGCCTAGTTTTGGATATTTTTTTTTTTTGAGACAGGGTTTCTCTGTGTAGCCGTGGCTGTCCTGGAAATCACTCTGTAGACCAGGCTGGCCTCGAACTCAGAAATCCGCCTGCCTCTGCCTCCCAAGTGCTGGGATTACAGGCGTGCGCCACCAACACCCGGCCAGCATGCCTAGTTTTATCTTAAGTTCTTAAACCATATGGAGCTGAGTTTTGTGTGGGGTGATGAACATGGAATTATTTTTATTCTTTAATATGCAGCCATCCAGTTTCACTAGCTCCATTTGTTGAACACATTATCATTTTTCCAGCTCTTATATCTGTATTCTTTATTAAAGATCATGTGTTTCGTGCACATGCTTTTCTTCCCAGCACTTGCAAGGCAGAGGCAGGTGGATTTCTAAGTTCAAGGCCAGCCTGGTCTACAATGTGAGTTCCAGGATAGCCAGGGCTACACAGAGAAACCCTGTCTCAAAAAAGCCAAAAACAAAATAAAACAAAGCAAAACAAAAAACAAAAAATAAAAGCAAAAACAAAAAAATCACGTGTTTCATAGGTGTGTGGATTTAAGCCTGAGTTTTCAATTCAGTTCTATTGATCAATGTGTTTATGTGTATGCCAATACCATGCTATTTTTATTACTACAGCTCTGTAGTTCAATTTCACTTCAGCAATAGTGCTATATCCAGCAGTTCTTTACTTTTCAAGATGGATTTAGTTATATACTGTGTGTTTGTTTGTGTTTATGTGTGTGTGTCTATAGGTGTGCGTATGTGTGTGTGCATGTGTGTATGTTTCCCTATAAAGCTGATAATTTTCCTTTATTGATAAATGAGTTTGGAGCTTGATGAGTATTGGTCTGAATATGTAGATTCCATTTGTAAAATGGATTTTTTCCTATGTTAATCCTACTGATTGAAGACTGGGAGATCTTCCCATTTTCTGATAGCTTCTTCAGTTTCTCTTTTCAATGGCTTAAAGTTTTTACCACATAAGTCTTTCATGTGCTTGGTTACAGTTACTTCAAGTTATTTTCCATAATTTGCAGTCTTTGCAAAAGGTGTTGTTTCCCTGATTTCTCTCATAGTGCATTTTGAACCCAGCTAAAGGACTGAAAGTTCCAGGTAGAGTTTTAAAGTCACTTACACAGGATCATATCATCTAAAAATATGCAGAGTGAAATACTTGGAAAACATAGGCCTAAATGGGATATCACTATAAAATTTCTACTTTTAACCCTAGGGGCAGCTTGTGTATAAGAAGGGTTAGAAAGAGTGTAAAATGAGAGAACAGCAAGAAAATTAGGATCTCTAAATCAACAGGATTGAGAGATATATGAAGTCATTAAGACTGAGGCAGAATGCCCAGGGCCTGCAATTTAAATGTCTCCAAGGGAGTCTTCCAGGAGAAACAGATTATTACTCTTTTTTAATTTGTTTTTTTATCAGATATATTCCGTATTTACATGTCAAATGTTGTCCCCTTGCTGGTTCCCCAGCCCCCCAAAATCCCCTAACCCATCCCCACTCCCCCTGCTCACCAATCCACCTACACCTGCTTCCTTGTGCTGGCATTCCCCTATACTATACCATCTAGTCTTCTTAGGACCAAGGGCCTCTCCTCCCTTTATGTCCAACAAGGTCATTCTCTGCTACATATTGCATCTGGAGTCATGGTTCCCTCCATGTGTACTCTTTGGTTGGTGGTTTAGTCCCTGGGAGCTCTGGGGGTACTAGGTTGTTCAAATTGCTTTTCCTCCTATGGCACTACAAACCATGGCACTTCATCTCATTGGGTCCTTTCTCTAGCTCCTACATTGAAGATGATGTGCTCAATTCAATGGTTGCCTGACAGTGTACACCTTTGTACTTTTCATGGACTGGAAGAGATTCCCAGGTGACAGCTATATCAGGTTCCTGTCAGCAAGCACTTCTTGGCTTCCACAATAGTGTCTGGGTTTTGTAACTATATATTGGATGGATTCCCTTCAAGGGACAGTCTCTGGAGGGTCTTTCCCTCAGTCTCTTCTTTCAAAAACCCCCAAAGAAGGTAACCACACAAACATAAAAATAACATCAAAAATAACAGGAAGCAACAATCACTATTCCTAAATATCTCTTAACATGAATGGACTCAATTCCGCAAAAAAGATATAGACTAACAGACTGGATCTGTAAACAGGACCCAGCATTTTACTACTTACAGGAAATGCACCTCAGTGTCAAAGACAAACACTGCCTCAGAGTAAAAGCCTGGAAAACAATTTTCCAAGCAAAGGGTCCCAGGAAACAAGCTGGAGTAGCCATTCTAATATCAGATAAAATCAACTTTCAAACAAATGTCATCAAAAAAGACTCAAAAGGACCCTTCATACTCATCAGAGAAAAAATCTTATAAGAAAAACCCTCAATCCTGAACTTCTGTACTCCAAATACAAGGGTATTCACATAATAACACGTTCATAAAAGAAACTTTACTATGGCTCAAAGCACACATTGCACTTCACACAATAATTGTGGGTGACATCAACACCCCACTCTCATCAATGGACAAATCAGGGAAACACAAACTAAACAGAGACACAGTGAAACTAACAAGTTATGGACCAAATGGATTTAACATACATACATACATATATATATATATATATATATATATAATACACACACATATATGTTATATATATGTATATATATGTTTCATATATACATATATATATGTATATGTATGTATATGTATATATATATATATATGTGTGTGTGTGTGTGTGTGTGTGTGTGTGTGTGTATAAGTTGAGGACATTTTATCCTAAAGCAAAAGAATATATTTTCTTCTCAGCAACTCATGGTATCTTCTCCAAAACTGACAATATAATTGGTCACAAAACATACCTCAACAAATATGAGAAGACTGAAATAATTCCATGCCTCCTATCAGATTACTCTGTAGTAAGGGTGGTCTTCAATAGCAACAAAAATAGCAGAAAGCTCACGCACACATGGAAGCTGAACAATGCTCTACTCAATGATATCTTGGCAAAGGAAGAAATAAGGAAAGAAATCAAAGACTTTTTAGAATTTAATTAAATGTAGGCACAATCTACCCAAACTTATGTGACACAATGAAATTAGTGCTAAGAGGAAAACTCATAGCTCTGAGTGCCTCCAAAAAGAAGCTGGAGAGAATATACACTAGCAGCTTAACTGAACAACTGAAAGCTTTGGAACAGAAAGAAGCTAATACACCCAAGAGGAGTAGAAGGCAGAAAATCATCAAATTCAGGGCTGCAACCAAAATAACTTTACAAAGAATCAACAAAAGCTCTTCTTTGAGAAAACCAACAAGATTATTACTCTTATTGTTCAGCAGCATGCCAAACTTAGAGGGCTAAAGGTAAATGAACTCAGTGGAACCTTAATGGTTTCTTGTTTCATAGTTGAATGCCAGGGATCTTCCTAACTCTTAATTTTCATTGACTATATATATAATGTAAATTCAAATATATTTTATGCCTTATTTTACCCTACAGATGCTTGGTATCAGTTTTAGTGGTTTTAAAATTACTGTCTGTACTGGCTAGTTTGGTGTGTCAACTTGACACAGGCTGGAGTTATCATAGGAAAAGGAGCTTCACTTGGGAAGTGCCTCTATGAGATCCAGCTGTGGGCATTTTCTCAATTAGTGATCAAGTGAAGGAGGGCCCCTTGTGGGTGGTGCTATCTCTGGGCTGGTATTCTATAAGAGAGCAGGCTGAGCAAGCCAGGGGAAGCAAGCCAGTAAGTAACATCCCTCCATGGCCTCTGCATCAGCTCCTGCTTCCTGACCTGCTTGAGTTCCAGTCCTGACTTCCTTTGGTAATGAACAGCTGTGTGGAAGTGTAAGGTCAATAAACCCTTTCCTCCCCAACTTGCTTCTTGGTCATGATGTTTGTGCAGGAATAGAAACCCTGACTAAGACAAATTGGTACCAGCGTAGTGGGGTATTCCTGTGACAACCTGACCATGTTTTGGGGAGGACTGTGGAAGGACTTTGGAACTTTAGATTAGATGGTCCATTCACTGTTGAGACCTCTGTGAGATGTGTAGGAGCTTGGAAGATTATGTTGAGAACAAGGCAGAAGATGGAGGCCTGGCTTGTGAAGTTTCAGATGGAAAATTAAAGACTCTTATCAGGGCCATGAACATTCTGTGGTTTTGGTTAGCTGGGGCTGAAGAATCAGCTGTGAGTAACAAGATACCAAAACCATTCAAGTCAACTTTTGTGTTACTGGGACTATTCATGCTGGTTAGCTGGAGCTAAGAAATTAACGGTGAGTAAGAAGAGACCAGCCTCACTGAGGTGAAATCTTCTGGGATGTGTTTTCTGAGAGCACAGAGAGTGTGTTCCAGATAGCCAAGGTTGTGCCTCATGCTGTAGCAGGACTTGGTACTGTGTAAGAGTCACCCAGGTGGTACTGCTTTTGAAGGCATGAAGGCATCATGAAGAACAGCTGAGGCTTGGTACAGTGAGAGGCCATGGAAGGCCATTGGTGAAAGTGTACCCTCAGTTGTAATTGATGACCCAGGACTGAAGGGGTCATGCAAAAGAGTTGAGGCTTGGAGATGCCAGTACTATGCGATGACCACCAAGGACAGCAGCAGCAGCGGAGTACAGGCAGCTGGAGCCTAGAAGACAAGTTGTGTGCTACAAAGGGCAGAGCTGGAGAAGTGACTCAAGCCCTTGGAGGAGCCCAGAAGATCGTGAGTTGGATCCCAGACACTGAGCCATTGGAGTTTGAGTTTTGCTTTGGATTGTGACTGTGCCCTGATATTTTTCCCTCTTGAAAGAAGGTATTTTAGTGGAGCCCACAGTTAAGAGACATTGAATTTTTAAAAGACTTTGAATTTTAAGATATTGGACATTTTAAAAGGATTGAACTTTTAATATGTAAAGACTGTGGGAATTTTTACATTATTGAGATCTTGGGGATGAATAAGAAAGTAAGGGTTGAGGCTTAATAGTGATATGTTGGTGTGTCAAGTTGACAAGGGGTCAATTGTACTGGCTAGTTTGGTGTGTCAACTTGACACAGGCTGGAGTTATCATAGGAAAAGGAGCTTCACTTGGGAAGTGCCTCTATGAGATCCAGCTGTGGGCATTTTCTCAATTAGTGATCAAGTGAAGGAGGGCCCCTTGTGGGTGGTGCTATCTCTGGGCTGGTATTCTATAAGAGAGCAGGCTGAGCAAGCCAGGGGAAGCAAGCCAGTAAGTAACATCCCTCCATGGCCTCTGCATCAGCTCCTGCTTCCTGACCTGCTTGAGTTCCAGTCCTGACTTCCTTTGGTAATGAACAGCTGTGTGGAAGTGTAAGGTCAATAAACCCTTTCCTCCCCAACTTGCTTCTTGGTCATGATGTTTGTGCAGGAATAGAAACCCTGACTAAGACACTGTCTATCTAAGAAAGTGGGTCTCTATGTCTATTTCTATTTCTTGTACCATTTTCTTGGTGTTTTTCTTCATTCTGTTTGTTTTGTACTATTCATATATGTGAGTTTTAATTATCTTATTTATCTAGTTTATCTTATTTAATTTTTCCTATTATTATTCCTTAGAAACCTGCTGACTTTCTAATAAGAGTCAGAAAGAGTATAGAATCAGAAGGAAAGATAGGTGGGGAGGACCTCGGAAATGTAGAAGAAAGGGAAATTGGCATGATATATGTGAGAAAAACTACTTCCAATGAAAGGAAAACTCAATCAGTTTCTCTGTCTCTCTGTCTCTGTCTCTCTCTATCTCTCTCTATCTCTGTTTCTCTTTGTGAGCTTAACTGTTAAAGCAGCTTCAACAATTAATAGACAAATTAACAATTAGTATTTGAAACTGAAATATTCAATCAATGTTTATTTTGAATTACCAAGAAAACCTAATACCAATCCAAGAATAAAACCTCCAAAGCAAACTAGAACATGTAAAAGAAATGACATCAGGGAAAATTGCATATTTGGTTAAAGGGTGATAGTAACTATTATAAATATTAAATTGAGTATGTATTCCATCTGAATACAACTTTGATAAAATGGAAAGATTTCTTGTAGTAAATGTTTAAGTTAAATATTTAAAAAATTAGAATGCCTAAAAGCTACTTTATAAAATATGCTGCACATGCAATCTGAAAGCATCCTAAGTGTAAAGCTAGATGTCTTAGTCACAGTTGGCTTCCCAAAATATTGAAGAAAGATAATAATACTTATATATGAACAAAGATTTCAAAATGGTCTCCTAATTATTATGAATCCAGTGTTATATTGATTCTAAATGTTAGAGCAGTATTAACCCAAAAATTAAACATAAAAATTCATATTTTAGTAAATAAAAACCAGCACTCAAAATTCACTGTTCAATATTTCAATACTGAATGAGGCTTTTCACATGACATGGTTGGTTTAGTACTTGAATAAAGTAGTTCACAATAGAAAATTCATGAAGACTTGATTTTGAATGATAAGAAATTCTCTTTTTATTTGGGTAGTTACTTCAGTATCACTATGATATTTTTGATAAAACATATAGTATCATATTCCCCAATGCATGACTAACTCTTTGCAATCATCCATCAATGTGTCTCATTAAAATTGTGTTTGTCAAATTTAAATGTAAAATATGTTGAAGAAGATATTCTAATTATGCATTCAGGGATATCTTGATGTGGATGTTTTTGATATTTTATTTAAGTGGTCTGTACTTCACTCTTTTTATGATTACGAAATATAATTTTGAGTAGCAATTAATCAAACATTCTCTTTTTTGGAGTATAAAATTGAGCACAGTGTTTTCTGCCATAAATCTCTTGTCCATATGGTAAAGGTACAATATTGGCACTGAAACCTGGTGTCCATCTGGACAGAGATACATTTCCTACATGAGGCAAAACTTTCAAAATCAACCATCTGTTTTTATGCAATTTTCCAAAAAACTTGTAAATAAAATGATATGAACATGAAACAAAAGTGATCACTAAGATAATGGATAGTTTACTTGACACAGTAAATGCTCTTTCAAAAACAGGCTAATTTGTCAAATGGCTTTTATAACTTTGAAGTTATAAATGCCTCATACTGTGAGAACAGTAATAGTGAATGAGTACACCATCAAATCCAAAGTCATCCTATTAATGTTCAATTATCTTTCTTTTAATTAGTCATCCCTGATTTAAACCAATCCAGCATTTTGTTTACCTAAAGTATCCACAGTGTATTTATGTGTGTATTTTTCCCTGAGGATTGCTAAGTGCTTAGATAAAATCATAAAGTACATTGCTTATGATACATTTATAGCATATAAGTAGATTATATTTTCACAAGCTATAATGTGAAATATTATACCATTTGAAGTCATCTATTTGGCAGCCCAAAGTCTGTGCCTTGTGTCACTTTAGGCAAATCACTATTCTGTCCCTAATTATCTCTTCTGTGAAAGAAGACTTGTAATCCCTGCTTCTGTAGAGATTAAATTATTATGACATTGTCCTATTAAGCTGGTCATTAAACATAGTTTAATGTAGGTTCGGTGGCTTAAAAATATATGAATTAATATTCCACAGTTCTTGAGTCTGAAGGTGTAGGATCATAATCTCAGCATGGATGAATTCAAGAGACAGACAGTTTATACATTACAGACTCCTAATTTATACCATGCTCACATAGCAGAAAGAGGGTATGATATCCCTTTAGGTCTTTATAAAGACATTGGTATCATTTTGTAGATTTCACTCTATCAACTAACTATATATTAACTAACTTCCAAATACAGTCATATAAAAAATAGTGTTTCACACATGACAGGGTATACATCAAGCCCATTGTCGTATGTCAGATCATTATTTCTCATAATGTTTGTTTTGTTATTGAATATACTTTAAAATATTTGTTTCCCATATAAGCCTTAATGGATACTGAATGCTAGCATAGAAATTTTTGTGATTGCTAACCTAATCATGTACACAAAGACCTTTATCCAAGGATCATGCTCCTGGCTCCCAAGGGAAGCAACTATCCCAATCATCATGTAATACATTATGCATATGTATTTATCCCCCTAACCTGTATCTTGCACAAAGTGGTACCCCTTGGGTTTCATGGACATTCCAGATTTGTTCATGTCAGTAGGCAAACTAGTTCTATTCTGTGTGCTCCAAGATTGCATTGAAAGTCACCCAGGTAACTTTAGCTCAGCTGGATCTGAAATTCCCTAGTGTGTCATCAATGCATTTGCTGCTGACTCCCATATTGAGTGAGGATGTGATTGAGTGCTGAACACTTTTGTAGAACATCCAAGTGCAAAAAATCCATCAGATTTAGTGATGTGGACTTGATCTAAAATTGACAATTCTGGGAAAATTTAGTCTACTGAGGTTATGAACTCAGTTGGAGAAGCATAACAATTTTAACATAAAGAATCATTCAAAAACACCAAAAGGAAAACTGTGCATTAATCATGGGAGACTGAGGATTCATTTCTTTGCCTAGACAAGTCACATTTATTCTAGCTTGTCTGTACAGAAGCCTCTGTTTTTTTTTTACAAATAAATGAATTTATGTTTTATAGTCAGATTTTTCAAAATGTGAGATGTGCCACAATATTTCCAATGCTTTTACTGACAAATTTCTAAATTTTTCAGATTTATATTTCTGAAACATATACTAGTTTCATTCTGCCAACACACACACACACACACACACACACACACACACACACCTGATATTTCTTGTCATGATGAAGTGTTTGATGATACAGTTTGAAGGGAAGAGTGTCAGAAAGAAGAAATACTTACTGGTTTACAGTTCTTTCAAATGTACTATCAAGATATAATTGGTTTGAACCTATAAGCTGGCCCAGTAGATAAAGGTCCCTGCTACCAAGTCTGGCAATCTGAGTCAGATCCTTAGAATTTACATGGGCAGAGGAAAAATAAAATTATATCTAAAGATAGCTCTATAACCTCAATGCATGTACACATACACATTAAGTAGATGAAAACAGGGTAATAAAAAAGTATAGGTATGTCTAAGAAATATAAGATACCTAAAGATTACATGGAATTTTTATTTTGTTATTTTAATTCCTAAAATATGGAAATGTCATGTTACTATTAATTTTGCCAGTATTGTTAAATAATAGAAAAACAAATATTCTCAAGGCAGAGACTGATTTGAATTTAATTGTCTCAAATATAACAAGTTTGTTAATATATGAATGTTTTGTGGATGATTATATCAAACTGATCCATGTACTTAATTGCTTTGTATACTTCTTCATATGATGAAAGTATTTAATAACTGTTAATAATTTAAAATACAGAATAATTTACTCCTCAATATGTTTACTAAAACACATTATTCCTACATAAAATCTACCTGCTGCCCTTCCTTCATTTTATTCCTTCATATTTGATCCTCTATTACCTTTCTACTTCCCACTTGTATGGTTGATTTTTTTTATTCTACATGTCAGTGGTATCAGGTAGTGTTTATTTTTCTTTGGCTGGCTTATTTTGCTCATTATTGTGTCCTCCAAGGTCATCCATGCAGTTGCAAGTGTTGAGATCTCCTTTTGAAAGCTTTTACTGTTTACTATGCATTTACATACCTTTTATATATCTCAATAACCCTTGAAATATTTAAATTAATTGCATACTTTGATCAACATATCTTGCAGTGGAACTAGGAATGAAGATATCTCCTGACAAATGGTTTCTGTTCCTTTTGAACCATGCCAAGACATGGCAATGCTACCTCACATAGTAGTGATGCATTTAACTTCATTATGAACCTGGACAAAGCCTACTATTCCCAGCCTCAAAAACAATTCTACAATTTCCCCATGTTTTCTCTTATCCTGTTATGTTTTATCTATTGATAATATTTTCTCTGATGATTATCAAGTGGAACACTTGGCTATAATTTTTCTTTCCATTATAATTACTGATGTTAATTAGTATCCATATGCTTGTTTGACTTTGTTGGAGTAAAACCTATTTAATCCATTTGCCTATTTTTTTATTGTATATATTCTATATTTACAATTCATTTCCCTTTTTCTGGTTCCCCACCCCCAAAGGTCCCACATGTCCTTTTCCCTCCCCCTGCTCTCTCATCCACCCCCTTCCACCTTACTGTTATTGTACTCTCCCACAATGATGTTTTGGTCCATTCTAGCACCAGTGTCCACTCCTTTCTTCTTGTGAGACATCACTTGATATGTGATTTATGTCTTTGGTGTTCCAAGCTTCTAGGCTAATATCCACTTATCAGTGACTGTATACCATGGGTATTCTTTTGAGAATGGGTCACCTCACTTACTATGACGTTCTCCAGCTCCATCCATTTCTCTAAGAATTTCGTGAATTCATTGTTTCTAATGGCTGAATAGTACTCCATTGTGTACTCCATTGTATATACCACATTTTTTTTATCCATTCTTCTGTTGAGGGACATCTGGGTTCTTTCCAGCTTCTGGCTATTATATATAAGGCCGCTATAAACATAGTGGAGCATGTATCCTTATTGCATGCTGGTGAATCTTCTGGGTATATTCCCAGGAGTGGTATGGCTGGGTCCTCCGGAAGTATCATGTCCAGTTTTCTGAGGAACCGCCATACTGATTTCCAGAGTGGTTGTACCAGCTTGCATTCCCACCAGCAGTGGAGGAGTGTTCCTCTTTCTCCACATCCTCGCCAACACCTGATGTCTTCTGAGTTTTTAATCTTAGCCATTCTGACTGGTGTGAGGTGAAATCTCAGGGTTGTTTTAATTTGCTTTTCCCTAATGAGTAGTGATGTTGAACATTTTTTAAGGTGATTCTCAGCCATCTGAATTTCTTCAGGTGAAAAGTCTCTGTTTAGCTCTGTACCCCATTTTTGGATAGGGTTATTTGGTTTTCTGGGGTCTAACCTCTTGAGTTCTTTGTATACATTGGAGATTAGCCCTCTGTCGGATGTGGGGTTGGTGAAGATTTTTTCCCAATTTGTTGGTTGCCAATTTATCCTTTTGACAGTGTCTTTTGCCTTACAGAAACTATGAGCTTATTTAATTAATGCTATTGAATTTTGTATATACTTTGTATATTAACATCTTATTAGACATAACATTAGTAAATATATCTCTATCCACCTAGAAGGAGAGTGTCTCTTCACTCTGCTTTTTTCCAGTTTTCCAAAGAAACTTTTAAATGGATGTAATTCTGCTATTCTTTTTCTTTTGTTTTCTGTGTTTTAGTGTATTCTCCAAGAAATCATTGTCCCAAACTAATGCCTTAACACAGTCACCATTTTTTTCAAGCCGTAATTTGGTAAAACGTTAATATGCATAAAATTACATTAATGTTCTTGTGCTATACCAATTTTCATTAAAATGTTAACCATACTAAAGCAAGAAGTTATTACAATATTTTAATTCATTTGTTTTTTATGACCTTGCTTATAATAATCTAAATTTTTAGAATCTAATTTATAGAGTCAAAGCACATTTTGAGTATAGGATTAGACTTCCCATACCAAATCATAACCAGTTCAACATTTTTTAACTTGTCTCTCCTAAATCACATGCTTCCTTTATTAGACTACTAAAACAGATCCTGAAGTAGAAACTGTTTTGTTATTGCTGATTGTGATCTTCCTGAGAAGACAATGTGAAAACATTTTACTTTTGGTTTATGGCTAGGCTATTGGAGAGAACCAATAGTTATAAAATCATTTTTATTAATGAATATTTATACTTTTCAAAAACATCATCATCATTATGTTGTGTCATCCAGAAAACTAATAAGTTTTGTTGTACTTTTCCTTTTCTGACTTTTTTCTTTCTTCCTTCGTTTTTATCCCTTCCTGTAATTTTTATCTATTTATTTTTTGAGTTAGTAACAGCAATGTTGATGAGGAGTAAGAGATTCCATACAAGGAAAAGGGATAACTCAAAATTGACTATGTCAGCAGAAAAGTCAACATGGGTGACTTTTCCAAGGTTACAAACAGGGAGTTCTCCATGAACTTGCAGGCAGCTCAACAATATCTTTCCTTTCCTTATCTTTTTAAATGAAAATAGATTCATCTTTTATACAATACATCCTGACCACAGACCACAAAATACCCCCCTTTCCACCTCTCCACTGTCCCCGAGATCCATTGCCTCTCAGTTTCTTTTCATCAAAGAGCAGACCTCCAAGACATAACAACCAAACACAACAACATAATCAAATAATACAAGATAAAAGCCCTCCTATCAAGACTAGACAATGCAACCTAATTTAAGGAAAAGACCCCAAAGCAGGCAAAAGAATCAGAGAAACAACTGCTCCCACCATCATACAGTTTTTCAAAACTTGAGGCTTTCATTTTCTTCAATTATTTCTTTTCATTTTTTTTTTCAGTTTTTCATAGCTTTGAAGTATACTGGGTTATTCTTTTCATAGTTATGTGGAGCTCACTTAGTGAATACTTTAGTTTAAAATTTTTCCTTTCTAAAAGTTGAATTCGACCTTTTGGGTTTTTTTTTTTTTTATAATTACAGACTTTCTGTTGAGATTACCTATTGTGTTAATAATGACAACATCATTTCTCCATACTTCTTTGAATATAACCTTTAAATTTAATTGAACTTAATAATATAAAGACATGATCATGTTATTGACAACTTTATTACCATTCTGTAATTATCATAATCTTTGTAGCTGAAAATTATAATGTGAATGAAATTTTGTTAGAAATTACAGTTTTGAGGTCTTCTCTTTTCTCTCCTCCCACCTCTTTCTTCTCGACAAACCTCTCTGTGAAAAACCTCATGAGGTTAAGTTGTGAAATCTGATCTCTAGAGAATTTTTATACAATATATAACAATCGATATGTCTGATAAAGCACAAGGAACCAAGAATTGGCTTCATTCCCCACTAAACAATCACTGTCAAATTGTATATCCATTTAAACACCAACCAATGAATTATCAAGCTTTTCTTTGTGCATATAATTCATCTAGACTACTGAGGCTCCTGCTATATTCACAGACATTGCAATTACAGAAATATAAAAAACAATTGATGGTCACAATATCGTAGACAATATTTCCTACAATCCTAATGAATGCATAAAATGTGTACATTCTTAATTTTCATTAGCCAAAATATACCTTACTGATGCATACAAAGTAAAACAAGGTGATTGTAATTAGATGAAAACAACTTAATTTGCTGTGACTTAGTTGCATTATTACAAGGTTTTATACTTTATGTCATTCAATATACAATGTACAAATTCTGTCTTGAGCTATATTTAATCAGTGAAATGTGTTCATGGGATTAGGATAGGGCTATCTAGTTGTCATAATATCTTGATTATTGTATTAGTAACTTAGTATTTCCAGGATGATTTTGACCAATTATAAATACTTCATTCAGGGACAGGTGGGAATTAAAAGACAGGAGTTCAGTTCTCTCTGATGTGCTATGTGGGTAATCCACATAGTCTAAATTTCACCAGTCTAATCACAGTTCAGAGTTTCTGGAGAGGGTGCTATAACAGTCATTAATAAATGTCTCTATTATATTATACCATATAATAGAATACATAATTCTATTATATTATAACATTTGTTTTGAGATTGTACTCTAGAATTCATGGAAAGTACAAAAGGGGGGAGCCTCTATTTACACTAGCTTAGCTTTAAGTGCCATGTGGACCTAACATTTCAATTATCACTATTTACTCCCAATTTTTTTCATTTTTCATATATAACCTCTATAATAGAAAAATATGAATTTTTAGGATATTGTGTTTTCAAGAAGAAGAAAATATGATTTTTTCCCTCATTGATTATGGTGCATGGCTTATTCACTAGGTAGAATTGCTGTAGGAATTAGCATATTTTTTTCTGAAAGAAATTTGCTTCCTTTGTGAACATGCTGACACAGCCTTTCTGCATGAGTAAGTATTGGATGTCAGTCTAGAAAAACCTGACAAAATCCTTGCATCAGTCAACTTCTTGTGTATTCCTAATCTGAGAAACAAGTGCACTTTTGATATTGGTCTACCACTGACTTCTTTTTAAAACTCCTATTATTTAAGAGTAAAGTAAGAAAATATTGTACAAGATATGGTCTCTGGATATATGTGAATTATAATTGCCAGAAGAAGCATATGATGATATGTATGGGTATTAAAGTGAAACCCAGTAACAGTGAAAAATAGAAGTAGGATTTGAAGAACTCCTGCATGATTGGACTGTGGTTTCAGATTCATAGATTATAGGTGGCATATAAAACATTGTGTTCTCATTCTAGAAAATACGGTGAGTTAAGATAAAGTTCTTTTGGGAAAGGCTGCCATTTAAGAAAAAATACACCAAAATAAATTTAAAAACAATGAAGGGAGCTGAAGCTATGACTCAGGGGTTAGATGCAATGGCTGCTCTTCCAGAAGACTTACATTTACTTCCCAGAGCCCTTTGCAGTACAGTTCTCTGTAATTTATGTCTCAATGGATCCAGTGTTATCCTCTGATCTCAAAAGGCACGGAATGCATATGTACACAAATATAATTATTCAGGCAAACACTCATACACATAGTATGAAAAGAGAACATTTCAAAAAAAAAGAGCAAAACAATTAGAAGGTGGATTTTTTGATACAATTAATTGTGGTTTTCTTTCTAGCACAGAAATACTTTAGGCAGCTTCCAGATGACAGCTTCAGTCAAGAAAACAAGTAGGTATAAGTTATCATAAAAGGCTTAATGATCTGAAAAGCATGGCCTAGTCAGTATCCTAAGTCTTTAATAAATTAGCTGCACTTTATATCCATCACTCAGAGTTAGAAGATAAATGTGATGAGAACAACATTCTGCACAGTTTATGTCCAAATTTGTTACTGGAATTTATGAGAAATCTATTTGAAAGGTTTCGTCATCATCTCTTGTAGGAACTAACAAATTTAAACAGTAATGGCACAGTTCTGTAGTTTACAATGTTTCAAGTTTCTTCAATCTGTATGGTATTAATTTTTTTCAATGTTGGTGTTTCTAACATTCCTAGATACAATCTCTAAAGTCAATCTCACCTATTTCTTCCATATCTTCGTATGTCAGAAATAAAGAAACACAGAATACAGTACATTTTAAAAATATTGTTCATCGAATTGGTTCTTTGACAGTTTCATACATGTATAAAATATACTGTGATTATTGTAATTTTATGTGATTTAGCATAAGCTGTTACTGCCAAAATTTTTAATTTAAATGACCTGCCATGTTAGAAAATTATTTCATGGCATCTTCAATTTCTTAACTGTGAGTTCTATTCTTAATTAGTACATACTTGTACTCTGGCAAATGAGCATTCATAAAAGCACTTTAGCTAATATGAGATATTGATAATGAAGCTAAACTTACTATCTTGGCCAAAAATCTTCTATAAGTTAAAATGTATAAATGAAAGAGCTGATGAAAATGAAGTTATGAAATGTGCTTTTCTTTTTTAATTATACGTTTTTATTAAACTTGGGAACTGCTCAAATTATCCCTCTTTCGTTTCACGTAGGCTCCACTTGTTGGCGAGGACCTTCTGCTTTTCCCCAACTAGTCATTGCACAGCCATGACAGATGACAACAATTACCTCCTCTCACCTGCAGGAAGCAGGAAAGATGCACCCTGATTAGGTACTGTATTCATCAGAAATCAATTAGAAAGCCTGGGGCTAAGCCAAATATCTCTCCAGAACTTTCAGCATTTGTGGGTGATGGGTTCTTGTTACTTCACAAAAGTTTACTTTTTCCTGAGTTTGTTTTGGCTTTTGCTCCCACAATGCATATTTGGCCGAGCACTTTGTACATTTTGTAAGGTACATACTCATTGTCTCTGATAACCTGCCTTGCTTCTTGGCATTTTCCTTCTTGGTACTATTGTTCACATGCCTAATTTCTGATTTTGTCAGTGTGAGTCCTCCAAATAATTAAGCAGACCTCAGCATTGTTGTGACATTTCTTCATTTTATTATCATTATTTATTAGCAGATTATTTTCTAACTGAGTACACGGGTTGTGATAACTTCTCTTGAAAGATACTAAAACAGCCATCTATCATTGTCACGGTTTAGTGTGTATAGATGGGAAGGGAGTAGTGTTTGAATTCAGTATAGGATTGGGGGAATAAATAAATCTTTTATATTAGCAGTTAATTTCCTCTATGGAATTAGATTCTCCTTATTTATCAAAAGAAACAATATTTATCAATGAAGTGTTTTTGAATATAAATCGTTCTATAACTACAAAATATAATTGCTTTATACTTGGAAACTGAAACTTCTGTACATTTTATTTCAATTTTATTAAGAAATGTCATGCCTTCTGGACCACAGAGATTTGTGCAATGTGAGAGACATGTAGCAGTAGTGATTTGATTTCTCTGCCCTGAAGGAATTTATGGTTCATTTCCCTTAATATATTTTAGCAAAACTTAACACTGGGTACAATTTTTGACACAAGGAAACACAGGTTGACCTTTTGATCTTGTGAGATTAGCACAAGAATTTTGGCCTCACTTTGTGAACATCTACATTTAAATAAGTGATTGTCTAGATTTGAAGCCTTGTTTCTGAAATCTTTATGTGCTGGCCTTGAGAAATTTACCTAATTATTCTGATTATTATTACCCAAAATAAAATAGAGTTTAGCGATCAATTCTATTTTGAATGAGTCATGAAAAACCAAAATAAATAAATACATAAATAAAACATAAAGCTAATGTTCAGCATTATTTTCAGGATTCAGTTTAGGAGCTGTTACACAATGATATGTAATGATGATCATCATGAACTTACTAGAGACTATTCAATAAATAGGCACTTTAAAATTATTGCACTTCTAGAGATTCATGGTACAACTCAGTGGTAGAATTATCAGCGACCGCCCCTGAGACACTAAGTTCAATTCCAATACTAAAACCAAACATTGATTTTCTAATGTTTTTACAATCATTCCTGTGGGCAGTGAGACAAATTTCCTCACAGTCAGAGTAGACTAAATGTAGGTTTCTGTTGTTCCAGAAAACATATTAGATCACTATAAGGTGTAAATGAATTCTACCCTCTGCACAAAACCGGGATGTTTCAATTCCCTTAATACTTTAAATTGTATTGATATCATCTGAGAGTTATTAAAAATGAAAATTTGAATTCTACTGAGAAATAGTTGATGATTATTATCTACAGTTTTAAAGATGTTTTCGTTGTATTATTGTATATGTCAATTAAAACTCACATGAGATATTAAGGAATAGAACTGGGGAAGACCCTTGAGGACATTGGCTCAGGGAAAAATTTCTGAACAGAACACCAATTGCTTATGCTCTAAGAGCAAGAATAGACAAATGGGACCTCATAAAATTACAAAGTTTCTGTAAGGCAAAAGACACTGTCAAAAGGATAAATCGGCAACCAACAAATTGGGAAAAGATCTTCACCAACCCCACATCCGACAGAGGGCTAATCTCCAATGTATACAAAGAACTCAAGAGGTTAGACCTCAGAAAACCAAATAACCCTATCCAAAAATGGGGTACAGAGCTAAACACAGACTTTTCACCTGAAGAAATTCGGGTGGCTGAGAAACACCTAAAAAAATGTTCAACATCATTAGTCATTAGGGAAATGCAAATTAAAACAACCCTGAGATTTCACCTCACACCAGTCAGAATGGCTAAGATTAAAAACTCAGAAGACATCAGGTGTTGGCGAGGATGTGGAGAAAGAGGAACACTCCTCCACTGCTGGTGGGAATGCAAGCTGGTACAACCACTCTGGAAATCAGTATGGCGGTTCCTCAGAAAACTGGACGTGATACTTCTGGAGGACCCAGCCATACCACTCCTGGGAATATACCCAGAAGATTCCCCAGATGCAATAAGGATACATGCTCCACTATGTTTATAGCAGCCTTATATATAATAGCCAGAAGGTGGAAAGAACCCAGATGTCCCTCAACAGAGGAATGGATACAAAAATATGTGGTATATATACACAATGGAGTACTATTCAGCCATTAGAAACAATGAATTCATGAAATTCTTAGAGAAATGGATGGAGCTGGAGAACGTCATACTAAGTGAGGTTACCCATTCTCAAAAGAATACCCATGGTATGCAGTTACTGATAAGTGGATATTAGCCTAGAATCTTGGAACACCAAAGACATAAATCACATACCAAGTGATGTCTGACAAGAAGAAAGGAGTGGACACTGGAGCTAGAATGGACCAAAGCATCATTGTGGGGGAGTACAAGAACAGTGAGGTGGGAGTGGGTGGATGAGGGAGCAGGGGGAGGGAAAAGGGCATGTGGGACCCTTGGGGGTGGAAAACCAGAAAAAGGGAAATGAATTGTAAATATAGAATATATCCAATAAAAAAAAACTCACATGAGCTGCTCCTACCTTAATTCTCTGCCTACCTGTGGCTTCTCCAGACTAACCCAGCAGTTGCAAATTCTTCTCTGTCCTTTCTATGCCCCATTCACAAGGCCAAAGTTCTGTTTGTATCCCTGGATGCCTGCTGTTTTCCAGGACAACCAGGTGAGTTCCCCATGCCCCAATCCCTTTCTTGCTGTGTCCCCAGCAAGCCTAATAGCAGTCTTGAGAATTGCCTTGTCATCTTTGTACATATATATATATAATTTTATAAAGATGATAGAGACCTTCTGGAGGGAAATGAATAAAACCCTTTAATAAATACTGGCAAATACAATCAAATAGGATGAGCCATTTATACAGGGAACACAAAAATGTAAAGAAATAATGGAAAACACAATCAAACACTTAAAGGAAGGAATGAAAATTTTCAATTTTGCTGAAAGTAAAAATAGAAACAATAAAGAAAACATAAACTAAGAAAATCCTGGGAATGGAAAACCTTGGATAAAGAACAGGAACTACAGAAGACCACTTCACCAACAGAATACAATATAGAAGAGAAAACGTCGGGCATGTAAGATAGGATAAAATAATGAAACATGGAGAAAGTAAATAGTGCATCTAAAAAATTTGTAATATAGAACATCCAGGAAATTTGGGGCATTATGAAAAGACCATCACTAAGAATTAATAGAAATAGAAAAAAGACAAAAATCCCCAACTCAAAGGCCCAGAAAATATATTCATTGAAATCATAGGAAAAAAAATCCCAAACATAAGAAATACAAGATGCTTAAAGAACACAAAATAGATTGAAGTAGGATACGAAATCTTATAGCCACATAATAATCAGCACAATCAAGGAATAGAACAAAGAATAAATATTAAAAGCTGCAAGGGGAAAAGGTCAAGAAACATATAAAGGCATATCTATCAGAATTATATCTGGCCAGATGTTTTTCAGATAAGAGACAAAATATATCAGCCCAGATTACTGTATAACCCAAACATGCACTCACTCACCATAGACAGAGAAAACAAGATATTCCATAACAAATCAAAGTTAATGAATATCTTTCCACTAATCCAGACCTATGGAGGATGCTAGAAGGAAAGACTCCAACACAAAAAATTGTAACTACATCCAAGAAAACACAGATACAATTTCACATTGGTAAAAACCAAAAGAGAATAATCTCTCTGTGTGTCTCTCTCTGTGTCTCTGTCTCTCATACACAGAAACACACATACACACAGAGGCTACCACTACCAAAATAATAAAAATAATAGGTATTAACAATCATTAGTCATTAGTATCTCTACATCAGTGGACTCAGTTCCCCCAATAAAAAGACACAGGAGAACGGAGCATATGCTAAAACAGGATCCATCATTGAACTGCAGCTGAAATGTTCAAGAAATGCAAGAGATGTGCAAGAAACATATCTCAGCAAATAAGATAAAAATTACATCAGTGTAAAGGGTTGGAAAAAGGTTTTTAAGCAAACAAACAAAGAAAACAATCTGAAGTAGCTATTCTAATATCTAATAAAATAGAAGTAAACCAAAAGTAATTAAAGAAGAATACCACATATTTATTAAAGAAAAATTCCACCAGGATGAGATCTCAATTCTGAACATCTATGCCATAAATCTAAAGGCACATATTTTCAAATAAGAAATATTACTTAAGCTTAAAATTAACATAGAAATCTATACATTAATTATGGGAGATCTCAATACCATATTCTCACTAATAGCTAGGTCATTAAAACAGTAAATAAGCAGAACTAATGGAACTAAAAGACATTTTTAATCAAATGGATTTGACAGATATCTATAGAACACTTTACTTGACTACAAAATAATACATTTCTTCTCAGGACCTCACAGAACAGTCTCCAAAGTTGACCATCCACTCAATTGCAAAGCAAAACTTAACAGATTCAAGAAGTTTGATAAACCCTTGCATCTTATCAGATCACCAAGGATTAAAGCTAGACTAAAAAAAAATACAAAAACAAAAAAACAAAAAACAAAAACCCAGGAACAACAGAAGTCCTAGAAACTCATAGAAAATGAACATCACTCTAAACAATGAACACTGAGTCAAAGAAGAAATAAAGAATGCAAAGCCGTTTTTAGAGGTCAAGAATATTAAGACACAACATGCCCAACAAGCCCAAACACAAAAATATCAATGCTAAGAAGAATGTTCATAGGACAAAGTGCTTTCATAAAGAAATTAGAAAGTAGTAGCAAACTTTTTTTATTTTACTTTAATTTTCTATATTCTTTGTTTACATTCCAAAGGCTTTCCCCTTTCCCAGTTCCCCCCCATCATACATTCCACAAGTGCTCTCCCCCCCAACTATTCCCCAATCACCCCCACCATTTCTCTGTTCTGGATCTACAAGAAATACAATCACTGATAAGTGGATATTAATGAGCCCAGAAGCCCTAAATTCTCAAGGCACAATTAGCGAGTCAAATGATTCCCAAGAAGAAGAAAGGAAAGGACCCTGGGCCTGAAAAGATTGGATCCAGTTTTGTAGATCCAGTTTTGAAGTAGTAGCAAACTTAAAGCATATGGGCAGAGGGAAGAGGACTTATGGGATTTATGGGGAGGGGGGAACTGGAAAAGAGGAAATCATTTGGAATGTAAACAAAGAATATAGAAAATAAAAAAAAAACCAAAATGTTGTAATCTTTGTTTTATCATCATTTGGAAGTAATGAATGACTATGAATGTTATAGGAAGAATTTACTTAGTCTGTAAATATTATTGTGAAACCACACTGCAAAAAATCTTTTATAAATAAGTAAAAAGAAATAAAAATAAAAAAATCAAATATTAGTAGAAAGCAGTAAATAAAACTCAGGGCCAAAATAAATATATAAGAAAAAATAAGAGGGACCCATCGCTCCATTCATATATGTAGCAGAGGATGTCTAATAAGGCCATCTCCAACTGAGAGGAGAGGCCCTTGGTCCTGTGAAAGGTCAATGCCAGTGTATGAGAGTACCAGGACAGCAAAGTGGGAGTGAGTGGGTTGGTGAATAAAGAAAGGGGGAATGGGAAAACCAGGAAAGGGGATATTTGAAATATAAATAAAAAATATCTTTAAAAAAGAAAACAAAAGCATCAGCAACAACAAAATGAAGAAAAGAATTGGTTCTTTGAAAAAAACAACAAGATAGGAAAGTCTGTAGTAAATCTAACCAAAAGGCAGAGAGACACTATCCAAGTTAACAAAATCTTAAATTAAAATTGGGATATAACAAAAGACCTTGAGGAAACTCACAGAATCATTAGAACTTACTTCAATGGTCTTTAATTCACAGTATTTGAAAAATGTAAATGGAATTGATAATATCTTGTATAGATTACACTAATTAAGTTTAATAAATATCAGCTAAACAATCTAAATATTTTTATAAATCCTAAGGGTAGAAGTCATCATTTAAAATCTTTCAGGTTTTGTTCTGTTCTGTTTTGTTTTGCTTTTAAAGCCTAGGTCACATGGTTTTAGTACAGAATTCTACAAGACTTTCAAAGCAAAGCTAACACTGATACTTATACTTTCCCACAATTTGAAACAGAAATAATACACCCAAACTCATTTTACAAGGCCATAGTCACCCTAATACCAAACCACAT
This sequence comes from Apodemus agrarius, assembly GCA_964023405.1. Lineage (NCBI taxonomy): Eukaryota > Metazoa > Chordata > Mammalia > Rodentia > Muridae > Apodemus > Apodemus agrarius. The sequence goes on from OZ030006.1 coordinate 44,755,052, forward strand.
ACCTAAACAAAGACTCAAAAAAGAAAGATGATTTCTGCCTAATTTCCCTTATGATGCAAGTATTGGTACAAAAATATTCAATGAAATACTTACAAACTGAATTCAAGTGTATTTCATTTAATCCATCATGATGTATACAGGGATGTATAAAAAATCAACATAATCCACCATATAAACACACACACACACACACACACACACACACACACACAGAGAGAGAGAGAGAGAGAGAGAGAGAGAGAGAGAGAGAGAGAGAGAGAGAAACATATTCATCTCACTAGATGTTGAAAAAGCCTGTGCAAATATCAGATGCCCCTACATTTTAAAAGTCTTACAGAGATCAGGGACACAAGACACATACCTAAACACAATAAAGACACTGTGTAGCAAATCAATAGCCAACATCAATATTAATGGAGAGAAACTTAAAGCAATTCCATTAAATAAGGAGATAAGGCTATCTCTGTATCTCTTCATTATAGTACTTGAACTTCTAGCTAGAACCATAAGACAACCATAGGAGATCAAGAGGAAACAGATGGGTAAGGAAGAAGTCAAAGTATCAGATAGCATTCAGAAATGATCCCCAAAACTCTATCAGAGATAACAAACATGTGATAAACACATTCAGCAAAGAGGCTGCATATAATATTAACTAAAAATATAGTAGCACTCTTTAATACAAATTTTAAATGAGCTGAGAAAGAAATTATAGAAGCAATACCCTTAATAGGGTTATTTGGCTCTCTGGAGTCTACCTTCTTGAGTTCTATGTATATATTGGATATTAGACCTCTGTTGGATGTATGGTTGGTAAAGATCTTTTCCCAATTTGCTGGTTGCCACAGTGTCCTTTGCCTTACAGAAACTTTGTAATTTTATGAGGTCCCATTTGTCAATTTTTGATCGTAGAGCAAGAGCTATTGGTGTTCTGTTCAGGAACTTTTCCCCTGTGCCCATGTCCCCAAGCGTCTTCCCCTGTTTCTTTTCTATTAGTTTCTCTTGGTTTTATGTGGAGGTCCTTGATCCACTTGGAGTTGAGCTTTGTACAAGGAGATAAGAATGGATCTATTTGCATTCTTCTGCATGCTGACCCAGAGGATTCCCCAGCATGCAATAAGGACACATGCTTCACTATGTTCATAGCAGCCCTATTTATAATAGCCAGAAGCTGGAAAGAGCCCAGGTCTCCCTCAATGATGGAATGGACACAGAAATGTCATCAAAAGAGACACAGAAGGTATATTTACACAATGGAATACTACTCAGCAATTAAAAACAATGAATACATGAAATTTTTAGGCAAATGTTTGGAACTGGAAAATATCTTCCTAAGTGAGGTAACCCAATCACAAAAGAATACATATGGAATGCAGTCACTAATAAGTGGATATTAATTTGCCCAGAAGATCTGAATACTCAAAACACAATAACATATCATATGATTCCCAAGAAGAAGGAAGGAGAGGGTCCTGGTCCTAGAAAGGCTTGATCCAGCATTGTAGAGGAGTACCAGGATAGAGAAATGGGCCAGGGGTGATTGGGGAATGGGTAGAGGGAAGAGAGCATATGGTACTTATGAGGAGGAGGGTTCTGGGAAAGGGGAAAACATTTGGAATGTAAACAAAGAATATAGAAAATAAAATTTAAGAAAAGAAACAATACCCTTCAAAATAGTCACAAATAATAAAAACTATGTTGTTTAATTCTAATCAAGCAAGTGAAAGACCTTTATGTCAAGAACTTCAAGTCTTTGAAGAAAAAAATTGAAGAAGATATCAGAAGATGGCAATATGTTCCATGTTCATGGATAGTTAGAATTGACATCGTGAAAATTGGCCATCCTACCAAAAAGATACCTACAGATTCAATGCTATTCCCTTCAAAATTCCAACACAATTCTTTAAAAACCTTGAAAGAACAATTTCCCTCCATGTATATTGGTGACAACTTACGGCAGAATTTGACAGAAAGTATGAATTTACATGCCCATCAAATGTTTGCAGAAAACCCAAACAACTATTACTCCAAGAACTTCAAAGAACCTAAAACATGTCTATTATCCCTCAATAGTTTTCAAACAGTAAGTTTCATAAGATTCTCACATGTGTATTTGAGTATTCATAATGGATGAAATGCTACTTATCACAAAAAGTAGGACAAGTACCAATAGTAGCAAGTAAGCTGTCATTATTAAGACAATTTTATATTGAGTATGTAGGTCCTATCTCTATGGATATCAAACAAATGCTGTGTTCGTGATTTAGAATTTGACTGAAATTTTTATCAAATATCCAGTGTTTACTTGGTCAAAGAATGGACAGGATAGACAGATGATATTTGCACATTACAACAAGCTGGGTTATTACTGCAGACAACCATGAGGAAAAAAGCACTAAGGTCATTTAACAAATAACTATACTATATCCACCATATCTACACCATAGCAAACAGTTTCCTAAAATTGCGATTTTAATAGAATAAAAGAGAAGTTGGCCTTTACTGTACAGAAGTTAATACAAAGAGGATATCTTAATTTTTATCTAGATGTAGAAATCCTCCTCCCTATAACACTGACAGTATCATTTTTCTGAAAGTGTATTTTCAACATTTAATGAGACATCATGCTAGTGTAAAGTATGGTATGACTCTCTACTTTAAAGAGAAACTTATAGAAACTGTGCTCTTTATACAAATCAGAGGGACATAAATTTTAATGCCAAATAAAATTGGTCTCAGTACTAAGCTATTAAAATGTTCACTCTTTGAAGTTTGGCTAGAAATGTTCCACACAACATACATTGTGATAGAAAAAAGTGAAGAAAATACAATTTTCTGGAAGCAGCTACCATATAGTCCCTGTGAGAGAAAAAAATAACAAAACAATGCAAAACATGCCTTTCCCTTTAAAGATCACTAAACACAAAATGAGCTGAAGATGAAAAGAAAATGCATGGTTATAATAACATTTGAAGATATTGAATATAAATATAAATAACACATTAATAGTTTCTGAGCAAACACTTCCTGTGTGTGTTTTCCTGATGGTTTAGAATGAAGACATGGTAAGTCAATCATAATAACTATTCAATTAGTCAAATTCCAGAATTACCAAGCATGTGCTTGTTTTGATAGAATATATTTCATTATTAACATAACAGATTTTTAAAATGAAATAATTTCATGAACCTCATATGGAAGATGCTGTCTCTTCTGTTTGACTAACATGAACTATTTATAACTAGAGGGAATATCAACTCTAAGTCCCAGCTCAACAAATGAATCGTCATAATTAGTGTCCTAAACTCATTAATCATATGAATCTCATAGTAGTAATATCAAACAGAAATACTACAAGGTAAAATGATGAGTCCTGCATGCAACTTAACATTTTCTAATAGAAAAGTTAAAAAATAAAATTGAACATATATTTGTAATGTTTCACTTATTTATTGTCTTATCACATAGTCAAACATAAAATAGTAAGACACATTGCATATATCTTCTTAATATTTTCATTTTTATTACTTAAAATTTATTGTTAGACAATTTCCTAAATGTGTACATTCTGATACATATACTCTAATTTCTTCCCAATCTCACTTCTCTTGTCTCCTTTCACACCTGATAACACTCTCTTCCACATGTTCATCTCTTTTTGATTTGTTTTCTGATTCACTGGCTATAACTAGTGCTTTCTTTGAATGACTATGTTGAACCATTCATCAGAGACTGTTAAACTCACCAGTAGTAGTTACCCATCTGATGTTATTGACTCCCTGTCCAATAGGAAACTTCAGCAGTGACTTGTTTTATAGAGAGGAGTGCAATTTTATCATCTTATTTTTCAGGTGCAGGTTTCAGTCCAACATTTTGGTGACTCATGCAACTAATCACATTATATTCATAGTCAAAAACAAAAACAAAATACCTACATACTTGCTTAATTTCTCCTCTTTTACAAGGTTCAGAAGCATTTGTCTAAAGCAGCAGCTCTTAACTTGGTGGGTCACAACCCATTTGGGGTTATATATTAGTTATCCTGCATATTAGATTTTTACATTATAATTCATAACAACACAATTAGAATTATAAAGTAGAAATGAAACAATTTTGTGATTGGGTTCACTACAACATAAGGAACTGTATTAAATTGTCAAATCATTAGGAAGGTTGAGAATCAGTGGCCCAGAGAATGATGTGATGGGTGGGTGGCCTTATTTCTCAAAGGGGAGCTGTGCCATCTACTGGAGGTGGCCTCGACAGGATCTACCTCCCCTTTGTAGGGTATTTTGGCTAATGACATTGGGTACTGGGAACTCCTCACTTTTCTGTCATCTGGAACTTTCTTTCTTTCTTTCTTTCTTTCTTTCTTTCTTTTCTTTTTTTTTTTTTTTTTTTTTTTTTTTTTTGGTTTTTCGAGACAGGGTTTCTCTGTGTAGCTCTGGCTGTCCTGGAACTTACTCTGTAGACCAGGCTGGCCTCGAACTCAGAAATCCGCCTGCCTCTGCCTCCCAAGCGCTGGGATTACAGGCGTGCGCCACCACGCCCGGAACTTTCTAGTTGTCCCCTCCCATTCCACATTAGCCCCTTGCTCTGCCTTGCTACATATTTCGATTCATTTTCATGACTCTGGTCTTCTCTGCTGTCTCCTTATCCTGCCCACCCCCTTTTCCCTCTCCCTCCATGTCTCTCCCTCCCTCTACCTCCCATGATTATTTTGCTCCCCCTTCTAAATAGGATTGAAACATCCACACTTTGGTCTTACTTATTGTTAAATTTCATATGATCTGAAAGACTTATCCTATTGTAGAGACTGAAGGAAAGGTCATCCAGAGAGGGATGCACCTTGGGATTTATCCCATCTGCAGTCACCAAACCAAACACTATTGTTGATTGCTGATAGGAGCCTGATAGAACTGTTCTCTGAGAGGCTCTGCCAGCACCTGAATAATATAGCCAACCATCAGAATGAACCCAGGGACCCCAATGGAAGATTTAGGGGAAGCAATGAAGGAGCTAAATGGGATTGCAACCCCATAGGAAGAACAATATAAACTAAGTGGAACACTCAGAGCTCCCAGGTACTAAACCATTAAAGAGTATACATCTATGGCTCCAGCCACGTATGTAGCAGAAGACTGCCTTATCTGGCATCAGTGAGAGGGGAGGCCCTTGGTCCTTTGGAGGCTTGATACCCCAGTGTAGGATATGCTAGAGAAATTAGGCTGGAGTGGGTGGATGGGTTGAGGAGCATACTCTTAGAGGCAAGGTGGAAGGGGGATAGAATGGGGGTTGAGGAGGGGATACCAGGAAGTGGGACAATATTTTAAATGAAAATTAATAAAGTAATGAGAGAGAGAGAGAGAGAGAGAGAGAGAGAGAGAGAGAAAGAGAGAGAGAAAGAGAGAGGAGATGGTGAGGCCCACAGTAAGCTGTATGTCTTTCTACATCATTTAACAAGCAAGGCAAACCCTCATAGATATAGACATGCCACTGGTCAAAGTATTTTAGATTACTATTTATGGAGGCTTTCTACTCAAGCAACTCTAGGTTGTATAAAGGTGATGATACTTACTATCATGATAGTTGTGGCTCCCCTGCACCAGTAACACATGTTGGCTTGATGGTTTGTACTATCATTTACAGGTTCACAGGCAGTTAATAATACCTTTCTCTTCCTGCAGCGTACAATGAAAATTCCAGCATGACTAAATCTAGACTACAGGGAGAAATTTCCCAGCTCATTTCCAACTTGAACTCTTCATATCTTGTAAACACAATGTGTAGTGTCTTCAGCAATAGAAACAAGTCATCTGTTTCTGGGAGATTTTGAAATGAAGTATTTGAAACTATTTAATTTCCAAATATCATTTTTTCTGTCTTAATAGCTGCATACCTAAGGGTGTGCATTATAGAGCTGATGTGTACACCTAATCATCCCAAATTTTGAATTTTGAATAATAAGTAAATTAAAAACTGCTTTAGCAAAAATTTTTTTCAGCTGCTTCTTTTTTTTTAATTTTTTTTTATTTTCTATATTCTATGTTTACATTCCCCTTTCCCAGTTCCCACCCACCATAGTTCCCATAGTTCCTCTCCCCCCCAACTGTTCCCCAATCATTCCCCCTCCCCCCTCGGTTTCTTTACTAAACTGGATGCAATCTTTACAGGCCCAGGGTCCTCTCCTTTCTTCTTCTTGGGGATCATTTGACTTGCTATTTGTGTCTTGAGTATTTAGGGCTTCTGGGCTCATTAATATCCACTTATCAGTGATTGCATTTCATGTGCATTCTTTTGTGATTGGGTTAATTCACTCAGGATGATATTTTCCAGGTCTAACCATTTACCTACAAATTGCATGAATTCATTATTTTTAATTGCTGAGTAGTATTCCATTGTATAAATATACCACATTTTCTGTATCCATTCCTCCTTTGAGGGATATTTGGGCTCCTTCCAATTTCTGGCTATTATAAACAAGGCTGCTATAAACATAGTGGAGCATGTGTCCTTATTTTTGCAGGGGAATCCTCTGGGTATATGCCCAGGAGTGGTATTCCAGGGTCCTCTGGAAGTGACATGCCCAATTTTCTGAGGAACCGCCAAACTGATTTCCAGAGTGGTTTAACCATTTTGCAATCCCACCAACAGTGGAGGAGTGTTCCTCTTTCTCCACATCCTCGCCAGCACTTGTTGTCTCTTGAGTTTTTAATCTTAGCCATTCTGACTGGTGTGAGGTGGAATCTCAGGGTTGTTTTGATATTGCTTTAGCAAAATTTAAGAATGAAGAAAGAAAAGACTATTAAATACTTTGGAAATACTTATTTGGTGAAATGAATCAATACCACAAAACTTCAAATAATCTTTTATTTCTTATTTGTAATACGTTTTTATTTGATGTTGCAGAGACTCTGTATTGGAAAGATTATGTTTAAAAACAAATCACACTTACATATGCTTTAAAAATGTCTATGTCTCTTTGTGAGTGTCTGCATGTAAGTGCTGGTACTTGTGGAGGTCATTGGAATAGGAGGCTCCTGCAGCTTGGATAACAATCTGTTGGGAGCTATTTTATGCAAGTCATACTCTTTATGAGAGTTATACTCTGGAGTGTTCTGCAAAAATAGCATGCATTCTTAACCTTGCACCAGTTCTCCAGTACATGGGAAGGTAGTTATTTGACTTCTTATAATAAATATTCTTGAAAATACTAAATTTTTATAAATTTCTAAAATAAAATTGATATCATTCTAAAACAAAATTGGAACTATGTTTAGCAAAGGTATTTTTTATAAAGAATACATGAAAATAAAAGACTATAGATTTCTGAAATAGGTTATGAAATGCAATTTTGGTAAAGAAGCTGTGCACAACATTATATTGTCGCAAATGTGGAGAAATTGAGATGTTCCTGTTTTAGGATAGAATTAATTCACATTTCATCTTTGGTGTCTATTCATCCCTCTTAACAAGCCATTTCTTATCTAGTATTATGCCAGGTCTAACATCATCATAATAAGTAAAAATTTATTATTTTTATATCTTATTGATCCACAAGATTGATAGGGTGTTTTAAATTAACAAAACCCTAATTCTCTACCAATGGAAGTCCTATGAATGATATCAGATAATACCTGAGGCCTCTCTGCCTGTCTGTGATCTCTTTCTCCACTCTAACCACTAATGTATTTTAGAATTACTATGATTTGTGGCTTTGTTCTTCAAATGAAAAATTTCATGACACTGCTTCCACAGTGGACCATTGAAGTTGGGGTAACTTTCTCCTATTGTCCAGGACTTGGTCACTAATATTTGATTCTGGAATGAGTTCTCTCTCTTCTCCTTGAGCGGAAAATTGTGCTTTGTACATTTATAGGGGTTATCCTTTAATTTCAATTAGATACATTAAAAGTTTTAGATAGTTAACAAAAGAAAGTGATCAAAGGGTCACTTAGATTGACCCATACATAAATCTTCTTATTAAAGCTTGTCAGTTGAGTAATATTTGTCATTGATACTAATGACCTATTGAATGTCTATAAGATTTGCAAAATCAATTTTATGATCTTCAGACTAAATGAAATAAGAGGAACTACCTTTCATACATGGAGTGACTTATTCCTTTCAAATTTGATTATCTAGACTTTGTATTGACTATACAGTGTACAGAACTTGTTTTTATCAGATAATAGTTTTATGTATCATTATTTTTCTTCTGGATGCATTTTTAAACCTAGAGAAAGCAGATATGAGACATTCTGATTCTAAAAATCAAGAGCAACAGTGATGAGGAAACATCTATGTATCTTAGAACTCTTTGTGTGCTTTTCCCATTGCTATTTGTAGTTTTTAAATTGGACATCTTTCTGTCTTCACATTATTTCTAGCACCCCAAATTTGGTATATACTTTTATTACTATGTCTCCTTCAATTTCAAGTTAAGGCTATATTTCTGTGCAGCCCCTGGTTGTTTCTCCCTTTGCCTTGGTATTATAAGGACTTAACTAGCCTCCTCCTTGCTGATTGAGTCAACTTCCAACACTGCTCAATAAAAGAATTCTAATACGGAATCAAAGGCACCACAAAAGACCTACAAAGTAAACTAACCTGGGTCTACGGTGACTCACAGAGACTGAATTTCTAACCAAAGAGCATGCAGTGGCTAGACCTAGACACCCTACATTGATGTAACACCTGGTCAGCTAATTCTTCATGTAAGTGCCTAACCATTGGAGAAGGAGCTGTCTCTGACTCTATTGCCTTGGTCTGAATACCTTTCCTGTAGCTAGTCTGTCTTCTCTGGTCTCAGTGGAAGAGGATGTGCTAAGTCCTGCTGCTACTTGTATTATAGAGGTACTAGGATGGATTGGTACCCATAAAGACTTCCTCTTCTCTGAGGAGAATGGGAGGGGTGATAGAAGAGAAATTGTGAGGGTGTAAGAAAAGGGTAGGTAACTTCAGTTGGGTTCTAAAGTGAATAAATACAAAAATTAATGAGAAAAAAAGATGCTATCTCTCAAGCCTGGCTTGTTAGGTTCCCAACTCTCTTTAGAGCTTTCAAAGTACAAAGTGTTTAGAAGTATGAGTACTCTTTTATTTATCCCAAGTAGTGGCTTCCCAAAGACAGCTCACTGATATTGATGATATCAATATCAGTTAATGACATTGATATTTGGGTATCTAGAGGTTGTTGAATGAATGAGTAGTATGATTTCTTTCTCAATAAGGCCACTCGAAATGATCCTTAGATCACTTTCTTCTGATAACTATCTACAACCTTTAAAGCTTTCTATTTGAAATTAGAGGATCATCTTTTGAAATGCACAAAAGCACAGCTCTCACCTCAAAGGTATTGAGAGATACTTTTTTCCAAATCAAATATGAGTGACTAAATTGCAGGAAGGAACTAGTTTCCCCAGATAGTGGTTATTGGATAATGAATGAATCAAATTAGTAATGGTGACTATTGAATAGGTGAGCAACATACTTTCCTTCTCTTCTAGGCTTCATCTCATAATATTTATGAATATATATAAAAATGAAAAAATTATTTTCTCTCAATTGCAACTGAATCCAAAACTTAACATTCATTGCAGTTATTTTTAGGATATTCTCTCTCTGTCTCTCTCTGTCTCTGTCTGTCTCTGTCTCTGTCTGTCTCTGTCTCTCTCTGTCTCTCTCTGTCTCTCTCTCTCTCTCTCTCTCTCTCTCTCTCTCTCTCTCTCTCTCTCTCTGTAGGTGTGATTGTGATTTTGCTCATATTCCAGAGAAGGAAGAAACGAATATATTAAAATAAGGTTCACCAGTGTTTTGTTATTAGTTTTGCACTTTCTCTTTCTTTTCATCATCCACTATATACAGATGAACCAAATATCAGATTTGGGGTATGTGAGTAATTATATTATTTGTTAGACTCAGATATACTTAGATATACTTAGATGTCTGTCATTCATCACAATTTCTGTTGGCTAGAAATTAAGAATCTAGTCTGAGTAAGTGCACATTTCTGTCCAGTCCAAATTTAGAGCAGTCACTTCTCCCTTTAAAGATCATTAGTTCCCCACCAGGCCATTGTTTCCATAATAGTTGCAGAAGTATTCCAAGAAACACTAAAGCTGTCTATGTAATCATTACAAAGAGTGACTTTTTTAGAGCTACTTATTTGTTCAAAAGTAACTAATGATCCTGGACCTTTTCCAGGCAACAGACACATTTGGAATATTTATTTTTATTCAGGAAAACAAAACAAAAAAAGCCATTTCTCTTTTCCTAAAGTAAAGCTGTCTTAGTTCACATCATGCATGGACTTAATAAACTCTCCACTATAAAGAAGTGTTGATTATTGCTTTGCACAGTGGTAGCAGCCTCATTAGTCTCACTCCATAGCTTGAAATGGTCTTGTGCCAAATTAAAAATGTAGGTCATTCAAAGGACTAATGGAGCTACTTCAGCATGAAGTGGTTTCAAGCTTGCCTATATAGAGCAGCATTTCATCTTATTCTATTGTAAATTTTTTGCAATTACTTGTCATTTTATGAAAGTATTTGTAATTGCTTTGTTAGGAACACATGCCTCGCATGTCCACCAGCTTCTGAAATGCTTAAGGCTGTAATTGCCAGCACCTGATAAACTACTCGGAATTTTTTTCTTTAATGACATGGATTATTTTCAATTGCACATTACCTTCATGTGCATTCATTGAACAATAATTCTATTATCTCTGAGCATATTCTATTTGAAAAGTAGCAAATAGTCAAACAATTTAGGAAATCTGTGAATGAAAAATCTCATTTTGATTTCTGGAAGGCAAACCTGGTCAGAGTGACCAATCTCATGAATTTCATGATAATAAAATATTTCACTCTTCTTTTCCCTCAGATCACTTACATTTTTTGCCTTATTGACTGTTAAGATTTTAAATTTCTAGTTGCAGGTTGATTCATCAATAATACAGTTGCATATTTCAAATATCATAAATTTTAAAGATGTATAGAGTGAGAAGTATTCCTGGTTTACGTCACTGTTTTTCTACTCTGTTTCCTTGCTATCCTTTTAATATTCAGGAACATAAATATATTCTTGCATGTATTTATGCATGTTTGTAATATCTATACATATTTTCCTTTTTAATATAAAATCAACACATCAGGTTTATTATTCCTATTTAACCGGAACATAAATGCCCAGTAATATTATTATTTGACTTTGAAAATTTGAATTGAGACCTTTAACTGAAGATTTATTTTGTAATTTTATTTTGTTATACAATTCTCCAAGAATTTCATTCAATATTAAATCTCTTTGAGGCAATTTAAAAACAAAATATAAAGAGAAAATTCAAATCATATTTAAATTTCAATATAATTGGAATCTTTCCTCCACAGACAGTCTGATGAATTGTGTGAAATACATAGAATCTATGTTTTTTTCTGGAAGCAATTTTTGAAATATTTTTGCACAACTGATGAGAAATCAGGTAGTTTGAATATTTTTTCTCTGGAGCTTTTATTGATAGAACACTGTCATGTATTCAAGATCAAGTAAGTGTTTCAACTGAATGAAATTAATTCTCTATTTTCTTACAATATATTATACTTATTAGTTATACTTGCATAATTTTATGTATACATAGTGTACAAATTTATATTTCCCTATATTATCCTGTGTCCCTGTAGCTCCAATAAATCTTTACTTCTTCCCAACAAATTTCCATTCTATTTTAATAATTTTTAATTCTTTTGTTTTTGTGATCAATGACATTTTCATTAGAGTTGTTTGGTTAGGGATGTGTTTTACTTAAGCAAAGTCAATACTGTGGGCATAACACTGAGGAATGTCACTCTCCCACATAATCATGATGGAAATCACAATAAGACTTTCTGGGTAGGAAGATCACTCTCTTTCTAGATAGTATTATTGTCTAGCATCACCAGTTAAAATCAGAGACTGAAGATTATATCTGTAACTGTTGTTTTAAAATATTATTGAGATGCTGGTATGGTGGCTTTCTGATTCAAAGAATTAGTTGCTCTTGTAAAGGGCACAGACTCCAGGCACCCATATTCCTTCTGATAACTGTCTGTGCCTCCAGTTCTCTGGTATATAATGCCTCCTTTGACACCAGAAACATGCAATTCACCTAAATATATGCACATGAATACTCATGCATTCATAAAAATGTTTAAATATTAAATAAATATTACTGAGTTTTTCATATATATAGTTATTTAGTGCTGTTTGTAAAATATACTACTACCTACTAGTATGGTCTACCTTTCTAGTAGTGAGGTGTATTCCAAGCATCCTTTCTCTAATATTTTCCTCATTTATTTGTTTTTTTTTTATTTTATTTTCTATATTCTATGTTTACATTCCAAAGGCTTTCCCCTTTCCCAGTTCCCACCCACCATAGTTCCCATAGTTCCTCTCCCCCCCATCTGTTCCCCAATAATTCCCCCTCCCCCCTCGGTTTCTTTACTAAACTGGATGCAATCTTTACATTTATTTGTTTTAAAGTTTAAGTAATATTAGAACCGAACAAAAGACCCCTACATGAAGCATTTTGATTTTCTCTTATTGTATATGTTTTCACTTTTCTTCCTGTATTTAGGACAGACATTTTAACAGTTACCAAACTTGTTGATATATTACCTTACACATCCTTCAAACTGCCTATGTTCTAGGATAAATCAGTCTTTAAACTGCAAGCTTTCAAGCATGAGGATGTGAGTTCAATCCCTGGAACAAGGATAAAGTTCACAAGGTAACAGATAATAAACATGTGAAACTTGTCTGTCCTTGGCCCTGTACATGAATAACAAGGTCCATGCATGCCCCACCCTGACACATACCACAAGCAAATAAATATAAAGTTATCTAAATGTAACTATCCTTAATTTGATATAATATTTTTGGTTTTTATTTATTTAATGTATGAGAGCTCTGTTGCATATACATCTGACTGCCTGAAGAGGGCATCAGATTTCCCTACAGATGTTTGTGAGCCACTGTGTGAATGGTGGGAATTTAACTCAGGGGCTCTGGAAGAGCAGCCAGGGCTCTTAAATGCTCAGCTCTCACCAGCCCCCATACAATTTACTTTCCTGGTTTTATTTGTATGGTCCTTTCTCTTCCTTTTTTTATTCTTCCCTCCCTCTACATATATTTCATTCCTTTCATTATTCTTCTATCTTCCCCATTATCATATATATATATATATATATATATATATATATATATATATATATATATATATATATATATATATATAATTATTTCTCCCCTTCTTTCTTCTCTGCTCATTTCCTCTCCTCTTCTTTTTTCTTCTGAAAGGTGGCATTACTATATAATCCTAGCTGGGCTATGACTTGCTATATAAATATGCTTGCCTCCACCTTCAGATCCTTCTAAGTTCCCATGTCTACAGATGTATACAATTTCTTTGGACTCCATTATTAATGTTGAACGATGTTAAATAATTATAAATTATGTATCCCAAGTAAGACAACAAACACTTAAATAGTAATATCTTTATATATATATGTACATATATATATATATATAAATATATATATGTACATATATATATATATATAAAGATATTATATATGTATATATATATTATATATACATATATATATATATATCTTCTGGTGTAAAAAATGTTGTCCTTGCATATATTTAGTCAATATATTTTCTGGACAAATTAGCTACTTTCAATATCTTGATCCACAACTAATTGAAAATATATTTATTACATGATTTTCATGAATAATAATTATTCCGAAAGCATCCTTATAAACAATAGTACTTAGAAGGAAAACTATTTGCTAATTTTACACTAAATCATATTAATCAGTAGACTCCTGAGAAATGCATATCCTTTAAGTTTCAAGAATTGAAATTCACTATGCCTAATACTAATCCCTTAGTCTGCTCCCCTTTTGCAAAAGTTTTGTTCTTTTTTCTACACATCATGATTCATTGACCTCATTATTTCCACCAGTATCTGGAATACATATTCAGTATTAATTCATTTACCTGAACTCTATATTTGTTCATTCATTATAGTAGTTCAGAAACACATGTCTTCTGTACAGTGAATCTAACTTAGAGCAAATTAGTTCCTCTCCTACTCAGTGTTCTTAACTTAGAGCAACATAATAAATCTCCGATTCAGTGAACCTAATTCAGAGACATGTAATAACTCTTTCCTCCTTGACCTCTACAGTTATCAAGGCATTGTTTTAGTCACATAACCTCTAGGTCTTATGAACTGTTTCTATACAATGTAGCTTAATTTTTAAAATAGAAGATTCCATGTTAAAATTTGCCCTCTTAGCTAAATATGCAGCTTTTATTTGTCAGGAGAACTTTATCCAGAATGGTACTACACATTTGGTTTGGGAAGATGTGCTATGTCCCAGGATTAGAGTCATTTTTATTGTCTTAATATCATGCAAAATAAATTTCTAATAATTATCAGCTGCGATCTAATACAATTGTTTGAAATGTGAAGATTTATTCCTAAGTTGTGTGTCTTTCTTTTATGGTTATTGTTCAGCATTACTTATAAAAAAAGACAATAGAACAAAATTCTCCTACAATGCTACTTGAGATTATCAATGAATAATTGATAATCAAACATAATAATTTCCGTCTTGAAATTTTTATATACGTTTTATTTTTTTCAGAAAGAGTATCCATAACTTCAGAATTTAGGGCTTCAATTTAGACATATGCATGGTGGTGTGTTAGTAAGGCACTCTCTAAAAGGACTTGGAAATTAACAAATGGAACCAAGGAACCCCTTCAAGTGGTCATCCTTTTTATTCAAAACCTTCCCATGATTGCTATTTATATGCAACAGCTGAAGCTGAAAAACAAAATTTTGTTCAGTCAGATGTCATAACTTGAACTGCATTACAGTTGTACACCTGTCTTACCACAGGCACTACATCCATTGGAAATATAGCAAGGTTGTATGCCTAAAACATAAAAAGGGACACTCAGAAAAGCTTGTTTTAATAGATGATTGTAGTTTCATTATTCAGTTTTTGAATGCAATTATATCTAGTCCATGTTTCACCGTCTACAATTTTATATCCACTACTGTTATTTTATAATATTGTTAATGACATTGAGTTGTCAGCCTCATAGGCCCTTGCACTCTTACAGTTGGAAGTGAAGTCAGTATCATTGGGTTATTGTTATGGGACATTTGAGATAAAGTACTTAATGTAGAAACTCTGATTGGTATACTTTATAAGATACATTATTATGAAATATACAAACAAAATTTTGTATTGCAAATCAGATTTTCAAAGAGTAGAGAAAATGCATAGAATTTTTCTATATTATAGATCTATAATATCCTTTATATAATATAGATCTAGAATATATTATTGATACAAAATATAATGTATCTATATCTATTTTATAGTATTTTAGAACATAGGAAATGCAATGATGACAGACTCTCAAACTACACTCCCTAAATTGGAATCATGTTGTGTCAATAGCTTTGTGCTTTTAATATCCAACTCTGTCTTAGTGACTTTTCTTATAACTGGCTAAATATTTGTCATAAAGTTATTTAAGAAACAAATAATTCAGTTTTGTTATGGTATGGGAGATTCAGTTTATTAAGTTTGAGCAGTAAATACAGCTGGCTACTGTCTGTGACAGTAAGACTCTGAGTGATTCTCACTATATCATGTTGGTAATCATGTAGAGAAGAGAACTCAAGCCAGAACCACAGTTGGCATACAAGTCATATGTCTGGTCCATCAGTGACTCAGTCATTCCAAGCAAGCCTCTCCTCCTAAAGATTCTATAGCCTTTCAAGACACTGCCACTATCTGGCGACCGAGTCTTTAAAAATGGATTTCTAGATAAATATACACCAAAATTAAAACTTCCTACACTTGGCCCCATAAATTCATGATCTGAAAATGTTTGGTCCAATTTTAAATCATTCCACCACTGTATTAAAGTTATGACATTAAAACTTACTTCATAAAGGTCTCTTAATTATAACCAACTCTTAAGTACAGAAATAAAGAGAGAGAGAGAGAGAGAGAGAGAGAGAAAGGAAAGAAAGAAAGAAAGAAATAGAAAGAAAGAGAAAGAAAGAAAGAAAGAAAGAAAGAAAGAAAGAAAGAAAGAAAGAAAGAAAAAAAGAGAAAGTAGCACAGGTATGCTTCATGACATCATAAACAAGTAGAAAGCAAAGAAACACTGGGTCAAGACTAATATCACTTAGACCAAAATCTTGATGTTTCATATCTGATATATGAGGGTCATGAATGTATTGCTGGAGTTCCAAAATGACCTCAGGATGTCCAACCCACAGTCTCATGTCCTCATAACCATTGTTTGGGGTTGGTTCCATTTGTTGTCCGCTGCTTTCCTCAACAGATGTCTCATACTCCCAGCATCCCCTATTCAGTGAGTTATCTTCTGTCAGACAGGTTTCACCTCCACAACTATATGCACAGACCACTCTCATGCTCCACAAAAGGAAAAGGATCCTGACACATATTGTTTGGCCTCGGAGACTTTCCAGAACATTTCCTCAAGTGTCATGGCTTTGTGATGTTTGCATTGTGCATGACTGAAAATAGTGACACTCTCGTGAACCATGGCTGCAGTGGACAAGAGTTTGCATACTTGAATTAGGGAAGACATATCCCTAGCAGCAACGGTATTCTGTGGATGTCTTTTAAAATCATTCTGTTTAAAATGGGTTTTAGTTTTACAGTCATGAGTCCAACAAATTTGGGCTCTTGCCCCGAAGACTCTACTGATTGTCATAGTGCTAAGTGCAATTTTCTGTTAATTATGCTCTTAATGTCTTAAACAATTACAGTTCCTCTGTCCTTATCCACCTTTTCTGTCCCATCCACAGCTTTAATTGCACCCTTGCTCATTTCATCACAAAGGCATACATTGCCCATGTCTTTTTAGTCTGCTTTCTTATATTTCTTATGACAAATGTGTAAGCAAAAATTATTGGGCAATACCCATGACACAGCTAGGATGATCTTTTGTGTGGACACTTTCTGTATCAAACAATTGGCTTATACACTTAAATTCAGCTTTATTCACATTTTTAGGACACAGTAATATAACTGCAGTTATAGTTTTCTAGAGTTTCTATAGCCTGATTCTCCAAACTTTCCAATATTCTTAGAATATAGTGTTTCCAAAACATACAGCAACAAATATCATAGCAATATGTCTACTTCCAGTTTTCTGTTTTTCTTAGTTTACTACTCTATATGACCAAATAACGGATAAGAGCCAACTTGGGGAGCTGACAAGAGGGGACATTTTATTTGCTTGTTTGTGGTATGAGAGATACAGTTTCTCATGAGGAAAAAGGCATAGATAGCATCAAGTCTAGTTCCAATGTATAGCATTTAGGAACAGAGCTCTTTGCTATATTGACTCAACAGTCAACAGAAAACTGAGGGAACTGAAACCAGAGATGAAGCTATGAAATATAACATGAGGCCTTTAAGCCATTTTGTCTAGTAAGGATCTACTTGCTGAAGTTTCCATGGTCTCCCAGAGCAGTTCCGCCATCTGGGAATCAAACATCCATACATTTCCTTATTTTATAATGAGGAAAATCTTTGTCTACATTATTCATTAAAATGTTTTAAATTAAGAACCAAAATTCCTGCCCTACTAGACGGCTACTACAACTGCTAATACTACTACTACCACTACTCCTACTACTACTTCTATTCTACTACTATCACAAACACCACCACTAAGTTCCACTTTAGTAAGTTGTGTAGCATTTAGCTCAGTAGTTAGACATAGTCTGTTGGGCATGTAATTATATATGGAAAAAATAAACTTTAATATAATGATTTTAGATAAGTAGAGAAATCCACAGTAACTTATAAGAAAACAATACTTTATTTAATCTAATGATTTATTATGTTAATAACACATTTAACATGTTATTAAACTCACTGCATTTTACTAGATTTTTAAGTTTCTTTCTAACATGTAACCAAGCTATAATAGACATGCTAAGGTTTCTTACAGATAGAAAAATTATTTCTTACTTAAGAACAATGTCTATTGCACCTTTAAAATATTTTTTGGCTTTTGATAAATCTCAATTGCCGTATTTGTAAATAGGATCCCTTACCTATTGATATAACATTTTATTTTCATTGACCAGTTCTTTAAGACATAAAGATATTATGTGATCACATCATTAGTAAGAAAATTCCATAAAAAGAGCAACAAAAAACAAAACAAAAGTAAGAAGAAGCAGAGGATCAGAATACTAACTTTAATTAAAACAAATTATTTATGGGTCAAAGTTAATTTTATTTAAGGGTGTACTGATTAATCAGGGTTCAAAATGTGTATTATATGTTCAGTACTGTTTAAATAACTTAATGTAATGGGAGAGACTAATAAATTAATATAAGGCCACTTGATGTGGCTTAACTTGGTTCTCATCCCAAGTGGTGGTTCTCAATCATCTATAAATTCATTTTCAAGATATCCAAAACCAATTTTGACCTCTGAGTTCACCAATCACAAATGTGGTGGAGATCAATACACCAAAGCATCACTCAGACACACAAATTAAATACATTAACAAATAATAAATTAAAAAATGAAAAGAAATGTAATCCAGACACAGTAGGTCATGCTTATAATCCCAACACAAGGGAATCTAAGTTAGAAATAAAATTATTCAAGTAAGCTTATGTTATATAATAAAACAATATCTCAAAAACAGGAAAGAATGGAAGGAAAGAAGGAAGAAAGGAAAGTCATATTTGGTCATATATATGTGGTGTTTCTGAGTTATCTTTGTTTATGATGGTATTTTGATTACATGAGTAGTACATTGCAAGTCTACAAAGCTATGTATTGATGCTGTAAATATATTGACTGAATAATAAAATATTTTGGTACTGGTTTGCAGATGAATTTTATTATAGGCCAAGAAGAATCCATACCTATGTGCTCAGTAGTAAACCCTTTGATTAATTATTATCTATTCATAATGGTTTGTCTTTAAAAGTGTTTTACTTAAATACTTTTAAACCATTCTAAACCATTGCATCTTGAAATTTTTATTTATTAAATTTACAGAGTAAAAACTACTTATAAATGCAATACCTTTTTATAATTGTTTTGCAATATGATTATGATAGTCATATATGATTTTGATAATTCTATTGGCAAATATAGAATATCAGAAACTCAGATAACAGCAGATGCAGGCAAGGATGTAGAAAAGAGGAACACTCATCCATTATTGGTGGGAATGCAAGGTGGTACAACTACTCTGAAAATCAGTATGGTGGTTCCTCAGAAAATTGGAAATAGTTCAACCTAAAGACCCAGATATACCACTCCTGGGCATATACCCAAACGTTGTTCCACCATATCACAAGAACACACGCTCCACTATGTTTATAGCAGCCTATTTATAATAGCCAGAAGCTGGAAATAACCCAGCTATCTCACAACTGAGGAAAGGATGCAGAAGATGTAGTACATTTAAACAATGGAGTATTATGCACCTCTTAAAAATGACATCATGAGATTCACAGGCAAATAGATAGAACCAGAAAATGTAATCCTGAGTAAGGTAAGCCAATAACAAAAGACACCTTGTATTCACTCACTGATAAGTGGATATTAGTCAAAAAAATTCTAAATAACCATGATAAAACTCTCAGATGATATGAGGCTCAAGATGGAAAACCAAAGCGAGGATATCTCAGTCCTACTTATAATGGGAAAGAAAATAATTATGGGAGCTAATTGGAGGGAGTTTTCTGGAAGAATGAGAAGAGGAAAGGATAAAAAAGGGCACAGGATCAGGTGTGGGAGGAGACAGGAATCATGAAATTGAATAAAGATGTGTAACTGCCAGATATTGAACTGAATGTAGCCACTAGAAATCCCAGATGCCAGGAAAGCAAGAGGTTCCCAGGACCCAACAGGGATGACTTAGCCAAAATACTCAATACGGGAGAGATAAAACCTATAGAGTTCATAGCCAGTAGATAAGCATAGGCCCCAGTTGAAAGATGGGTTTACCCATGCATCTCAAAAGGTTTAACCCAGAAGTGTTCCTATCTAAATAAAATACTGGAACTAGGAATGGAGCAGAGGCTGAAGGAAAGGCCAACCAGAGACTGCTCCACCTAGGAATCCATCAGCAGACACCAAATTCAGACACTATTTCTGATGCCAAGAAGTACTTGCTGACAGCAGCCTGGTTTAGCTGTCCCCTGAGAGGCTCTGCCAGAGCCTAATCAATACAGATGTGGATGTTGGCAGCCAATTTTTGGACTGAGCATTGCCATCCCAAGGGATAGGGATAAGGATTGAAGGAGGTGAAGGGATTGCAACCCATACAAAGAACAACAATATCAACTAACCAGTACCCCCAGAACTCCCAGGGACTAAACCACCAACCAAAGAGTACACATGAAAAGACCCATGGTTCCAGCAGCAGATGTAGGAGAGGATGGCCTTATCTGGCAACAATGGGAGGGGAGGCCCTTGGTTCTGTGGATGCTTGATACCCTAGCATAGGGGGATGCTGGATCACTGAGGTAACAGTGGGTGGGTAAGCACCCTCATTGAGGCAGAGGGAGGGGGATGGGGGCTTGCTGAGGGGAAACCAGGAAGGGGAAGAACATTTGAAATGTAAGCAAATAACCAATGTAAAAAATCTTTAACCAAAGGTCTCATGAGTTATTCTCCTTTCTATTTCATTAACTCTAGAGTTACAGACCCTTCTCACGGTGTCTAGTGGTTTTATTATTAAGTCAATGTAATATATTAAATTACTTGTATTAGTTTTGTTCTTTAAAAAAAGTTTCATGAACCTTCAGTACATTGAGTACTAATGTTCAAATTAGGTTAGGTACATGCTTATCAACTGTAACTTATTAAAGCACATGCAAGGAAGAGAGAATAAGACAAAGAGGAGGAGGGCCTAAAACCAGCCTGTGCTAGCACTTTTATTTGTGGTTCAGTCTCTAGGATCTCCAAAGGGTCCTTGTTAGTTGAATCTGTTAGTTATCCTGTGGAAATCTTATCTCCTCTCAGACCCTCAGTCCTTCCTACACCTCTTCTACAAGACTCCCGGAGCTCCGTTCAACATTTGGCTGTGGCTCTTTGCATCTGTTTCCATCAGCCGCTGGGCAGAGCCTCTCAAAAGACTTTTATTCTAGGCTCCATTCTGAAAACACAACAGAATATCATTATTAGTGTCCAGGGGTGGTTCTTGGTCACTGGATAGGTACCAGGTTGAGGCAGTTATTGGTTTACCACTCCCTCAGTTTCAGTTCCATCTTTGTTCCTGAAAGGAACAAAGGCAGGACAAATTTTGGGTAGAAGGTGACAAAGCTTTGTGCTCTAATTCAGGTTTCATATATGAAACAATTAATGTTTGTAAGCTGACATTAAAAATAACATAGATCCCTGTATTTAAAGATGAGTATATTAGTGTTCCTTGAAGGTTTCAATATTCCAAACTGAAGTATTGCCATGTGTTGTCTTATCTAGTTAAAGGGGAATAATTGTGCATTTCCCAATAGCATAAGCATTATCAAATATATTACTTGAAGGATGTCAATGACCCAAGTTATTCTGACTCTAAGTAAGTTCATGTACTAAAAGTGAAGTTCATGATTCTGCCCAGTAAGGAGAACAGAAGTATTCAAGTAATACAGCAGCTCTGTGGGTAATAGTAGCAGCTACTTTTGTTTGGAGCAAAAGATTTTACAGTAATAAAACAAATTTAATGGACTAGTTCACTCTGTTTCAATCATGCTGTTAAAGTTTACTATTGAAATGCTTCCTCTGTAGGGAATAACCATCACTTCAGTCTCTTTGCAGACTTTGTCCTATATAGCAGCAGGACATGTTCCCCCTCAGAAAGACTGAACTGTAACAGTCCAATGGATTTCACACAACAAAAGCAGTTATATTTTTTAAAAGTGTTTTAAAACTTTCCACTATAAGAATGAAATTTAAAACAGATCATGATTAATTTTATTTATTTAATCCACCCCAATAGGGTCTAAATTTAAAGACTGAAACTCTAAGAAAACAAAACAAAACAAAATAAAATTGCAAAATTGCATTCAGGTCAAGTATTAGATATAGCTCCAATTCATTAACTTTTAGAATTCTTAACTAATTAGAAAAAAGTCATTTAATATTCATTTGTCTGGAAATTCATTGATCATTTTAACATCAGCATTTTGAAATACTTCCTTTAATGTTTTATATGTTCTTGTCTCATATTCACAAACAAGAAAGGCATTGTGTTTATTACTGGAGAAAGAATTTATATATATATATATATGTATATATATATATATATATATATATATAAAGAGAAAGAGAGAGATAAATAGATATTTCTCAGTTTATTTATATGAATCTTTTATTTTCCTATATCTTTTGTATCTATTCATCTTTTTCTTTATTCTCTTTCCTGTGATCTCCTTTCCTGTTAAAGACTTATACAAACCTCAAACCAATGCATAGAAATAAAATGTGATAAATGAAATATACCAGCACAAATACAAACACAAGGAAACAAACATACATACCCACATGACACACACAAATATATACACAAGCACAGTTACACAGACACAGACACAGACACAGACACACACACACACACACACACACACACACACACACACACTAAGATCCTACACAGATAATACAAGAATTCAAAGGTACCAGGTTATCTTGTGTCTGTATTTTTTTAAATTTTTATTGTTAAAAGTCATTGAGAATCCGCATAAGGCTTACTTTTAAAGTTAGAGACCAGTTACAATTTACATAATATTTATGATGTTACAAACTTTCCCTGAATCCCCCCCCATACAGTGAGTTGCTGATATAAATGGAAATATTTCCTTAGTGACTATTTTACAGTTGAGCAATAAAGTAGACTTTTGATCTACTTATGCACAGGAAAAAGTGGCAGCTTTCCTTTATTCATTTTGGGAGACAAAATTTTCACTGTAGATAGAGACAGTGTGAGGAGAATCCAGGGTTTTCACACTAATCTTTTGAAATACAAATGAATCTAAGTGCCTGATAAACTCTGCCTCTCCTGAGATTAGAATGCAGACTTATCTCTAAGAACTTTGACCTCACTTCCTCCTGAAATGTAAACACATGCCAACAAAGAACTTTCTGGACTTTACTCATTATCCTGTAGTTGTGAAGTATTTACCCAAGGTTTGCAGTCTGATATCCCGTTTTCAACACTGTTTTCCCTAAGTCTCCATTTCTACACAGAAAAGTGTTTTTCTCTATGCTTCAGATTTATTACTCATCAGGAAAATTCAGACTATTATGACAGTGTGATTAATGTTATCCCGATAGATATGCTCAACAGAGATAAAGATGGAGAATGAGCAAATTGTAAGGCCTCAATTCAATGAACATTTAAAAGTTAATTCATCACTATAAAAGTCACCTATATCAAGTGCTATGAACTAGGAAAGCCCCTGGCATGTTATTTCAATTAAATTATAAACATTGCCTAGATTCAGTAATTTACTTTTTTCATATATTTTGAAATGATATGAAGCAAATGCAGCAATGGAGATACTCTTTTCTTTTATGGGTATTACATTTATGCAGTATTCTTTTGGGGGAAATTATATGAATTTTGCTTGGAGAGTGACTTTGGTATCTCATTCTACCACTTTAATATAGTATACATTATGTAAACTGTAATAACCTTTAAATTGCTTAAAACACACATATAAGGACAGATATATTTCACTGTATAAGCAAGGAATGTACTTATATATGAGTGTGTACTATGTTTAAGAAATTGGCTTATACAGTTGTGAGGACTGGCAAATCTTTAGCATGGGATCTTAACATAGTCCAACAGGCTGATACAGGATTTGACACTTAGTCTATGCACTGAAATCTTTTCTGGCTGGGAAACTGCAGTTTTCAGCTTTCACAGATTTTCATTGATGAATGAGTTCACCACAGTATTAAGGCTAATCTACTTTATGGAGATTCAGTTGTTTGTAGATATTAAACATGTGCAAATTGATTTCTTCTGAACACCTATATTGTTTTACTAAATGATGGCATTGTAGCATAAAGTTCTTCATCTCAGGACAGCTGTAAATACTTCTTCTGGGAAAATGAATGTGCATGTTACTGTTTTAATGTGAAATGTCCTCAATAGGCAAATGTGCATAAACACTTTGTCCCTAGAAGGTGCTGCCATATTTTGGTGGCTGAGGAACTAGAAAGATCTGACAATGAGGTAGAGAATCAGGTGTGCAGCTATGAGGGGTATCACTTATCTCCAGTTCCAGTCTTTATGTCATGTTATCCAAGGCTTGTGAGTATTACAAATGTGTTTTCTTCTCTTCCTCCTTTGTCTTCTCCTTACTACTATTGGTATGTGCTACACTTGGCTAGCCAGAACATAAGGGGAAACAAAACAACTATGTTGGTAATAGTTGTGATGTGTTAGGCAACAACAAGGGAATCTCTTAATCTTTGAATTCCTACAACTATCTTATGATTTAACTCAATTCAAAGGTGAACAAACTAAGTCACAAGAGATTTAAAATGTTAGCACTGGCCACATGGCTGTTATGTGAAAGAACTAACAGTTGAACATTGAGGTCTAAGAGCCTTCATTTGTCACCATTAAGTGATCATATTTTCTGTAATTAAGCTAGATAACCAGTCATTGGATTTTTATGATAGAAAGTATTATTTCTAGCCTAGAGATAGAAAAATAATTTTCAATTAAATTTTAATAAGGCACAACATAGAAGATTTCAGGGCTACACTTTGGGGATTACTCCTTGAAGAAACAATTATGCATGAATGACACTTTTTAATGTTTTACCTAGGAATTTGTAGAACACATCCTAGGGTAATCTTTTCATCATTTAAGAATGTCCATCTACAGAATAATTGCAATGCATGAGAATGTGCTGGTTTATTTGTCAAATATTATCAACACCTTCATAAATATTGTACATTGTAAATTAGATGACACATGGAACTAAACAGCTGCTTACAGATCTTATGCATGGAAATGTCATATATGAGCCCGTGCTTTACTATGAAGTTTATCTCTTAGCCACCACATAAACTCAAATTTCAAAGTTCTAACCAACCAGAAGTAGACAATATCTAGAAATAGAACCTTTAAGAATGTAATTATATTTAAATAATTCATTAATGTAAACCATAATTAAAATTCTGATATATTACTCTTCTTATTTTTAAGGCTGATGTCTTTAAACATCTTTCTGTCTGCCTTTTCTATTCTCTTCTGTATGTATGCCTTTAACTCATTCCCTTGTTTTAAATTTTTCTTCAATTCCCTTTTAAAAGAATACTTGCAGTATGATTCCATCCATAAAGTATATCCTACATAATGAAAAACATGATGAATTCTATATAGTTTGAATAATTAATACTAATTCTTCATATCTTTTCCAAAAGCTAGTGGCTCACTTATCATTTCATTTTTTGAGAATATTAAATACCCCCCACATAATGCATACTCAAAGATGCAAATTCATTGTTACTCAAATAGCACCAATCCATGGTAAGTTTGTAGTTTAATTATAAACTATTGTGATGTTCATACTGATTTTGAATACTTCTTTGTGTTATGTTTTATTACTTACTTCTGTAGACGCTGGTTCTGATGCTCTGATCAGGAATGAATGCTGAAGATTCTGCTGTCCAATTGGTTCCTGACAATAAAGATGCTAGTAGCTAATGGCTGGGTGGAAGAGGCAGAACTTCCAAGTTCTTGCAAGCAGGCTAGTAGACATGGGATGAGACAAAAAATGATGATTTACTATGCTTTGGTGCGAGAGCACCACTAGCTATATGAGATCTCTGGTGGAGTGTCCACTGGCCACTTTCCTTACTGAACCAAGGACAGCAGGTGGGAAATTAGAAAGGAACGTAAACCGAGGGCAGATTCAAGGTGCTGAGCTTAAGCTACTAAGCTGAGGATAGATTTAGAAGTGTTGAGCTGAGAGTGAAAAGATGGGTTTAGAAGAGTCTGGCAATTGCGTCAAAAGCATATTAAGAATAAGTTAAGGGTGTTTCATGCATTGATCTAGAGTGGCGCCTTGGTGGGGACTGTTAGTATGGTCCACCTGTAGTTTAAAATGGTATAGTAGAAACCACATGCTACATACTGCTATGTACTGCCACACTGTTTAGATTTTGAGGACATTCCATTCATCTCAGAAACTGAAAGCCAGGAAACATAACATTGCAGATGTTGTAAATTCAGTTTAGTAATAAAAGTATGCAAACGTTGAATTAAAAACTCATAAGCAATTATAAAACTGAAAAGCTACAACTCAGTGGCTCTTTTCTTTACAACAGAGAAGTAACTCCTTGTAATTTACATGTCTGAAAGTAATATTAAATGTTTCTAGTCATATTTTTAATGTGGGAAGATTAGTAAACTAATAAGCTCACCAGCAGTTATTTGTCATAAAAATCATCTAACAACAGTTAAGTCTTCCTTCTGGCATCATTAACTACAGTTTAACTCATTCTTCTTTAAAAATTAGTTTTTACGTTTAATTTAACTACAAAATTATACATACAAAAGTCATATAAATATATTGCATTTCATTAACTACAATAAATATGCAATAATCTCATAATTAGAATATATTACTCTGCATTATCATAGTCATTCTTTTATCTAATATAAGTAAATTTTAGACAAGTAAAATCTATGTGCCCTGAAACTACAAAGATTATGTTCTGCTCTGCTTAAAGTTTATTTTTTATGCATGAGGGATAGTACACTGGTTATGAGTTTACAAGCCATTATAAGAGGTTGCTTATGAACACATTATTCATCTGAGATTAAATTTTTACATGACATTCCCATAGCATCAGCATCAAATTTCTGTTTTTGTTCCGTGAATCAGATTGTGTTGAAGCATTGTTGGTTTATAAAGATGAGTCACTCCTTCCTTTTACAAAATGCAATTGAAATACTTCAGAGCAGTTTCTATTTCAGAGTGTGTGCTTCCAGAGTGAGCAGGTCTTGGGTTCCATGTTCAGTCTCCAGTGCCCATACTTACAGAATTTCCTATTGGAACATTATAGGGCTTTAGATATAAATCAAAGGCATCTCCTTGAATCTTGAAGTCAGTTTTTTCTTAATTTTAAGTTTTATATATTATTTTTTAAACTGTGATATATTTTGTCATTTTCTATTTCTTTTCCTCACCCTCCCTCAATTCCCCAAGTAGTGCCTTTTCTCCAACTTCTCCCATCTAATGATATTACATATTGTTGATAATATATTTGATATATTAGATATAATATATATATATATATATATATATATATATATATATATACTCTTTTGCTGTTTGTGTGCTTATGGTTTCCAGTCTGACTGTCTTGTATTGAACTATTAATTAAGGGGCTTATCTGTGGAAGAGTAGCTCTCATCTGTTACCACTTAGCTGCAGTGCCTTGTACATTGTACAGAGTTATGACTCCAGGAGACTTTTCTCCCATCTTAGTATGCCTATTGATATTGCTATGGTTCAGAATGTGTTTATCCAGTCAAGGCTATGTTTCCAGTTGTGGTTTTCTGTGATTATCTTCATTTGCTGTAAAAAAGAGACTTCTTAGATAAGGAGTAGTTGCTACATTTATTTGTGGTATAAATATAAGTTTTGGAATGTAGTTAGAAAATATGTTCTAGTAAAGCAATTATTTTCTAAGATCTGTTACCTCACTTGCTCCAGAAAGTAGTCAAGATTTCTAGTACCAGGCATGCTACCCTGCCTCTTGAGTATGCATTAAATCTAATTAAACATCTGTTGGTCACCACAACCATGTGAATGCTATTAATTACACCTTTGCATATATGAATCCTTCTGTCCATTTCTGTGGTTCATGAGTGGCACACCTTAGTAGGATTGGTAATTGCTGCCTTTTTTTGGCAGGTTGTATAGTATATTCTTATAATTCTGACAAAGTAGACCTCAAGAAGGAGAATTTCAGGTTAGACCCAGCTTGAATCATAGGTGTCTTGTAGCATAATTGTGGGGTGCTTTTAACAATATCTGAGAGAGAACTAAGAGCAACATACATATTCTACAATGTCTTTGGTATCACTTGTACTACCCTGGCCAAATATGCTAAGAGAGAGTTTTCCAGTCTGGTACTAGTGTTTTCTAGTTCATGGTTCTTGTAGGTAGCATTATCATCTCCAGTAGTTATCTATATCTATATATCTATATCGATATCGATATCGATATCGATATCGATATCGATATCGATATCGATATAGATATAGATATAGATATCGATATAGATATAGATATAGATATAGATATAGATATCACTAGGCACTAGGCACTATAGATATGAGAACTCACAACATAATTTTCATTCTAGGACTATTCATTTAACTGGAAATTTCATGATATATTTTTCTTCAAAGCTGAATGATATCACATTGTATGCATGGGTATTTCAGTTGTCTTGATTTCCTAGCTATCATAAATATGCTACCAATGAACATTTCAGAATATGTTTTTTGTAGAGTAGGTTGTTGAGTATATTGAGTGGTATAGCTGCGTTCTATGGTAGACTTATATTTTGTTTAGAGGAATCTCTATGCAAATTTTCAGCAGGTCCACCAATTTGTATTTTATTAGAATTTAGAATATTTGCAGTCATTATCTCTTTCAAAATAGCTTCATTAGCAGTCTTTACACCACAATATTTGTAGCTGGAGCTACATGTCTGCTAATTTTACAGTGATAATTACATTTTTCCTCAGCAATTTATTTAATCATTTCCTGCTTTTCCCACAAAATTTTTTTCTGACCTCTTAACTTCTATCTTCTGTCACTGAAGTAGCTTATTGAATGCTTCATTTCAGTTTTATAATAATCAGTTCTTATTTTATTTTATTATTTTTAAATTATACTCAATCTTATTTTTTTATAGTCCAGTCATTTTCCCTTCCCAGATTTCCCTCTGACAGTGCGGGATCCCCTTCCTCCTCCCCAGTCTTCAAGAAGCTGTCCTCAATTCAACCTGCCAGGTCTTCCCACTTCCTAGGGCATTAAGTCTTTTGAAGGTTTGGTGCATCTTCTCTCACTAAGGCCTGACCATGCAGTCTTCTATTGTGTATGTGGAGAGAGCCTTGTATCAGCTACTGTAAGCTGCAAGGTGGCTCAGTCTGAGAGACTTTGGAGGTATTGGCTAGTTGAGACTGCTGGCCTTACTATAGGATCACCCTGTCTCATGCTATACTACAGATTAATGATGATAAAAAAAAAACAACTTCATGGTATTGGTACAGAGACAGACAGGTTGATAAATACAATAGAATCGAATACCCCAAAATAAAACCATATATTTAATGACACTTGATTGTCCCGCGCTATCGTCTCGCCAGCAAGAACCACGCGGCACACTTAAGATCCTTCTGCAGTAAAGCTTTAATGCTCCTGAGAGGGAGAGCATAAGCCTATAGAGCGGAGACCCAGATACCCAGAAGCCCATCCCTTATATAGGCTGCAACCCCTGCCTCGGACGTGTCATCCCCTGATTGGCTGCAGCTCGGGAGAGGCGGAGACCAAGGGATGGTAAACTACCCAGCACCTGGCACTGACTTGTTTACTTCAAACTAGCAGGATGTTTTGGGCCGGCAGGATGTTTTGGGCCGGCAGGATGTTTTGGGCCGGCCATTGGCTCCCCACATCTCCCCCTTTTTTATTATTTAAAATAAAGACCTCAGATTGTTGATCAACCTTTAGGCTCTTGTCTGGACCTTCAGGGTTCAAAACAATCTAATAATGAGGCCCTTTTGCTCTTATAGCAAGTAGGTCACCCAATCTTTAAGGGGTGGAGACAGAGGTCGAACTCCCAAGCAACAAAATTAAGACTTTGTACGAGAGTCGTCACTAGGCTGTTGGTTTGACCCGAAGTGCCCTCAACCTGTCACTCTGCCGTTTTTTTGGGAAAGGGAAACTAGGGCAGGCAACCCTTATGCAGGACAACATGCCTCCCAGAGAGACCCTTATGTCAGGTGTCTCTCTGTGTGATGCTTTGCTCGGCATCCCCCATGGGCTGCTCAAGCTGGACACTCTACCCTGTGTAATGAGTCTAAGCTCCGGGTGTGCAAGAGCTGTCCAGCCGGCAGCCTACTGCTTGAGCATTGTTGGCCAAATGTCAGTGGGAGCTCCTTGTTCCAGAGCCACAAGCGCTTGGGCAATAACCACCTTGTCTCTTTTGGTTTGAGCCCTGAGCCTACAGACCAGCCAGAGAAGTAACACCAGTCCACAGCAAAGGGCTGCACCAAACAATCCCACCCCCACCCAGTCCTTAAAATAGGAGACAGCTGAAGCGATCCATGATGATAGTCCCTCCGTCAAGGACAGGTCAAGGCTCATAGAGTTGACCTGGATAATGGCTGCTCTCAACTCTCGTAGTGTGAGTGACTGGGCGATCTGCGGTGTCCTTCTGCTCCAAAATTGTTCTAGTAAGCCTCTCAGGGACCCAGAAGGGGTTTTCTTCACTCTGTGGGAAGACACAAACGGCTCCCCTGGATCTTATTAGAATAGGATTTGGGCCTTTCTATTTATTGGTCAACACATCCTTCCATTTTACCAATTCTTTAGGTCGATGCGGGTCTGAGCAATGTCGCTCTGCTGCAGTCTGATCATGCTTATCTGAATTTAGAAAATTTATAGTAAAGAGTGCCACTGTTATGGCAACCCGTGGCACGGGGGGCAAGTCTTTTGTTATTCCCCCTTTTTGTTTAATTAAATATGATTTGAGCATACGGTGTGCGCGCTCAATGATACCTTGTCCTTGAGGGTTATATGGCAAGCCCATAATATGTGTGACTTGCATTTGTGCACAAAAAGCCAATTGTTCTGCAACAAGATTAGTCACAGCTTTTAGTTTTTTAGAGGTTAACGGCCACTGGGGAACCCACACCGGGTCCTCTGTCTTCCATGGTATGGGTCGTGCTGCCCCAGTGGCACCTAGGAAAAACCCAGGCCCTGTCTTCTTTGATTTTGGACGGGGGATATAGGTACTACTTGCTCTCCTTCAGCGCCTTCAAAGACTGGGTAAGCAAGGCGCAGCTTTCTTTTTACCTTTTTAGACAAAAAGGAGCAAGACTTCGGGCGTGTCTCATAGGGAGAGGGCACCGAAGGAACAACCTGTGAAAGGGCTGTTAGGGGCTGCCATTTTCGAGGTTCTTTACTATTCTGCCTTCGATCATCCGGATGGTATCTTTCCTCCTCATATCTGGCAGCTTCCTCCTCTAACTCAGCCTCTTCATCGGGGTCCAAGACCTTATCCTCTGAGCTATTAGAGCTATCAGAGTTATCAAAGTTTAAAGCCTTAAGATCATGTACTGGATACAAGCTAGCTCCTTCTCTTGGCTTAACAATAGGAGAAGGTTTCTTAAGATCTGACACATTCACTCCCTTGTCTCTAGACTCTCTGGGAGGTCATTTTTTCTTTTTTGGGACTGGTTTTTTTTTTTGCGCGCGCCCAACCTCTCACTACGCTCGGTTTTTGATATGCTATCCTGGACTTTTTTAAGGGTGTTCTGACCTTTTGCCACTGCAGCCCTATAAGCTTTATCTTCTAAACAGTTTTTAACAAGTTTTTTAATTGCTTTTGTCCCCTGCCTCAAGTCTCTTTCCACCATTTTGTGGTCAAGATCTCTACTTAATTTGTTCTGTGAGGCAAGAGTCAAAGACCTGGAGCATTCATACATGGCAAAGAGAAAGATTAAAAGGGCTCCAAGAATGGTCACAAAAGCTTTAATGCTACCTTCCCAGGGTGGCGACAATCCCAAGTCAAAGCCAAAGAAGAACATACCTCTCCGAACGTATCTGCCTGCAGTTCTGAATCTTCCTTGTAGCCAAGGGGTCTCCGATGGTGCTGACGATGATGAGGTCACGTATTCCCGGGTTTCGGCACCAGATGTCCCGCGCTACCGTCTCGCCAGCAAGAACCACGCGGCACACTCAAGATCCTTCTGCAGTAAAGCTTTAATGCTCCTGAGAGGGAGAGCATAAGCCTACAGAGCGGAGACCCAGATACCCAGAAGCCCATCCCTTATATAGGCTGCAACCCCTGCCTCGGACGTGTCATCCCCTGATTGGCTGCAGCTCAGGAGAGGCGGAGACCAAGGGATGGTAAACTACCCAGCACCTGGCACTGACTTGTTTACTTCAAACTAGCAGGATGTTTTGGGCCGGCAGGATGTTTTGGGCCGGCCATTGGCTCCCCACACTTGATCTTTGATAAAGAAGCCAAAAATATACAAGGGAAAAAAGAAAGCATCTTCAATAAATGGTGCTGGTCTAGTTGGCAGTTGGTATGTGGAATGAAAATAGATCCAAATTTGTCACTGTGCACAAAGGTGAAGTCCAAGTAGATAGAGAAACTAAGCATAAAATCAGACACACTAAATTAAATAGAAGAAAAAGTAGGAAAGAGCTGCAAACCCATTGGCATGGAGCAGTGGGATATCTTAAACAGAACTCCAATGTCTCAGAGTCAGATCAAGAATTGATAAGTGGAACTTCATGAAGCTGAATGATTATATGAAGCAAAGAACATAATCAATAGGACAAATGTAACCTACATATTCAGAAAATATCTTCAATAACACCACATCACACAGAGAAATAATTTTCAAATATACAAAGAAGTAAAGAAGCTAACCCTCAAACAACAAAATATCCCAATAAAAAATGGGGTATAGATCCAAGCCAAGAATTCACAACATAGGATTCTCAAATGGCCAAGATAAACTTAAATGTTCAAAGTGCTTAGTCATCAGGAAAATGCAAATCAAAACAACTCTGAGATTCTATTTTACCTGAATCAGAATGGCCAAAAATTCATGTGAGAGCATATATTGGCAAGATTTTGTAGAAAGCTGAACATTCCTCCATTGCAGGTAGTATTGCAAGCTCCTACAACCACTCTGGAAATCAATGTGGAGGATCCTCAGAAAAGTGGAAATAGATCTACCTAAAGACCCAGATATCCTATCTTGGGCATATGCCCAAAAGATGCCCCACAATGCCACAGGAGCACATTCTCTTCTATGTTCATAGAGGCCTTATTTGTGATAGTCAGAGCCTAGAAAAACTTGAGAAATCTCATAATGGAAGAATAGATACAGAAAATGTGGTGTATTTACACAATGGAATACTATTCAGCTATTAAGAATGAGGACATCATGAGGTTTACAGGCAAATGGTTGAAAGTAGAAAATATCATCCTGAGTGAGCTAACTCAGACCCAAAAGCACCTGCATGGTATGTACTCACTAATAAGCACATATTAGCCCTCAAATATACAGAGTACCCAGGATACAATCCTCAGAACTCAAGAAGGTTATCAAGCTGTAGAGTCCGAGTGAGGAGGGAGGGAGAAGAAAGCAATCACAGGGGGCAGAGAGATGGAGGGACCTGGTTTGAGGAGAGGACAAGGAATTGAAAAAGGGAACATGATCATGTATCTGCTGGGGGTGGAGGGACCACAATATTGAAGCCCTGAAGTCCAGGAGAGTGAATGGAAACAGGCAAATTGGAGAGGTAAGAGGTAGGGGGATCCTCAATAATCAATTTTTCTTTAACTCTTATTTGTTCAGGAAAATATTTCTTTTAATTAAAAAAGGTTTTCTTACATTGAAAACTTACTGTGATATAGAAAACAACTGTTTTTTTCTTAATTAGCAGCTATCTAGACTTTGTACATTTATATACATAAAAAATTATATGAATTATTCACATCTGTAATTAACAAGAAAGACTCAGTACCAACTGTCTTGACCATTAGCATTCTTGCAGTTGGCATAAAGTATTAACATCCTAACTGCATACAAACTAAACTCTCTTGCTTTATAAATTATGCATGTTAGGAATGACAAAAAATTAAGTGTTATTTTTCTTTTAAAAAGGAATTTATTTTCAGTTTGTTCAGACAAACACCTGCATTTGCATGATCACCTTGCCTCAGCCTCCTGTACTATGGGTTTACAAGAATCATTACATTTGGCAACTGAAGAATTCAGAGATAACTCAATATTTTTAGAGAAGAATATTTTTAAAAATTTACATAGTTACATTTTTATTGTTATTAAAAATCACTGTAAATCCTGAACAATACAGGTAAGCTACCCTTCCCCCACCCATCTTCCCTGCTTAAGTCCTCTGCAGAAAGCCAAGCTACCCTGAGCAGCCTGCCAGCTCAGGCAGAATTCCATTCTCCAGCCACCTCACTGCCCACCTTCACTAAGTAGAAGTCTTTAAAAAAGGAAACAAATAAATCCTTTAAAAATATACAGGAAAACATAGTTAAACAGGTGACTGAAATAAATAAAATTGTGCATGTAGAGATAGAAGCAATAAAGAAAACACAAACTGACATGATGCTGGAAGTAGAAAACTTAGAGGAGAGAACAGGAAGAACAGAGAGAGGCATCATCAATAGAATACAGGGGATGGGAGAGAGAATCTTGAGACTAGAAGATACAATGAAAGAAACTGATACATCAGTCAAAGAAAATGTTAAATCTTAAAAAAAAATGCTGATTCAAAACATTCAGGAAATTTGGAATGCTATGAGAAGATATAACCTAAGAATAATTGGAAAAGGCAAATGTAAAGAGTCCAAGCCCCTAGGCCCAGAAATACTTTCAACAAAATCAAAGGAGAAAGTTTCTCAACTTTAAAAAAGAGATGTCTATAAACATACAAGAAGCTTATAGAAAACCTATTAGACTTGACCAGAAAAGAAAATCCTTGAACCATATAGGTTTCAAAACATGGAATCTATAAAACAAAGAAAGAATATCAAAAGTGGCAAGGGAAAAAGTTTAGGTGACATACAAAGGCGAACCTATCATAATTATACTCAACTACTCAAGAGAGACCTAAATAAAAGCTAAAAAGGCCTGAAAAGATTCCTTATAACCTTTAAAAACACAACAGATATAAACCTAAATTACTATAACCAGCACAACTCTAAATCATCATAGATGGAGAAAACAAGATAGTTCAAGACAAATCCAAATTCAAAAAATATCTATCAATAAATCTTGCCCTGGAGAAAATAGAAGAAAAACTCCAACCAAAGGAGGATAGCTCCATCCAGAAAAACACAGGAAATAAGTACTTACATACCAGCAAAACAAAGGAAATACACACGCGCGCACACACACACACACACACACACACACACACACACAAACTCCACCATCATAAAAACAGAAATAATAATCACTGGTTATAAATGCTTCTCAACACAAATTGACTCAGTTCTCCCAATAAAGACATGGGTTATCAGAATGAATGTGAAAACAGGATCCATCAATCTGCTGCATACAAGAAAAACACGTCAGCAATAAAGATCTCCTTTATGTCAGTGGAAAGGACTAGAAAAAATTTTCCAAGCAAACAGATCCAAGAAGCAAGTTGAGTAGCAATTTTAATATCAAATAAAACATGCTTTCAACCAAAATTAATCAAAAGATACAGAGAAGGACATTGCATACTCATCACAGGAAAAATCTACCAAAATAATATCTCAACTTTGAACATTTCTGCCCCAAACACAAGGGCACCCATATTTATAAAAGAAACACTAACAAAGCTTAAAACACTTATTTAACACCTTACACTAATAGTGGGAGACGTCAACATCCCATTCTCACAAATTGACAGGTCATTCAGACAAAAACTAAATAGAGAATTAATGAAACTAACAGACATTATGAATCAAATAGACTTACTAGATAACTAGAGAACACAAAACACAAAATATACCTTCTATAAAGCACCTCATGGATCTCTCTCCAAACTGAAGGTAGAGTTTGTCACAAAGCATGCATCAATAGATACAAAAAAAATTTAAAAATGCCTTGTTATATTATCAGATAACCATGGATTAAACAGAACTTCAAAACAAAAGAAACATCAGAAAGCCTACATACACACTAGTGGAAGTTGATTAACTCTCTACTAAAAGATCTCTGGGTCAGTGAAGAAACAAAGAAAGAACAGACTTTCAAGAATTCAATGAAAATGAAGGTAGAACATACCCAAATTTGTGGAACACAATGAAAGCAATGCTAAAAGAAAAGTTCATGGCACTAAGTGCTTCCATAAAGAAATTAGAAACTTCTTATATCAGCAATTTCCAAGTAGACCTGAGAGCTCTAGGAGAAAAAGATGCAGCCCACAAAAGAGTAGAAGGGAAATAGTCAAAATTAGGGCTGAAATCAATCAATCAGTTAGAAAGAATAACAACAACAAAAATAGCAACAATAACAACAACAAAACCAATACAAAGAATCAAGGAAAAATGTTTTCTTCATTTGTGTATATTTACAGAATAATAAGGTAAGTTCCATGAGTTTATTTGATAATTTCTTTTGATGTATGATGGACATTGAGTCTATATTCCACCATAACTCACGACCCTTTCCCTTCTCTTCCATTAGTCCCTTATTTTTAATTCCTTATATTTTCTTTTTTTAAATTCTCTCTTTCTCTCTCTCTCTCTCTCTCTCTCTCTCTCTCTCTCTCTCTCTCTCTCTCTCCAGTTTTAATTTATTTACATGTCAAATGTTATCCCCTTACATAAACCCCCTATCCCATTCTCCCTCCCCCTGCTTCTATGAGGTTGTTCCTCTAACCACCTACTCCAACGTACCTGTGCTCTATTCCCCTACACTGAGGCATCTATAGAACCTTCACAGAACCAAGGACCTCTCCTCCCATTGATGCTTGACAAAACAATCCTCTGCTACATATGCAGCTGGAGCCATGAGTAGTCCTTGGTTGGTGGTTTAGTTCCTGGATGCTCTGGGAGGTCTGGTTGGTTGATATTGTTGTTCTTCCTATGGGGCTGCAAAACCCTTCAGCCCCTTCAGGCCTTTCAATAAATCCTCGATTGACGTCCCTGTGCCCAGTCCAGTGGTTGAGTACAAGCATCCATCTCTATATTTGTCAGGCTTTGGCAAAGCCTCTCAAGAAACAGCTATGTCAGGCTCCTTTCAGCAAACCTTTGTTAACATAGACAATAGTGTTAGGGTTTGGAGACTACATGGGATGAATCCCAAGATGGGGCAGTCTCTGGATGGCCTTTCCTTCAATCTCTGCTCTGCAGTTTGTCTCCACATTTGCTCATGTGAGTATTTTGTTCCGCTTTCTAAGAAGAACTGAAACACCCATACTTTGGTCTTCCTTCCTCTTGAGATTGATGTGGTCTGTGAATTCCTTCTACTTTCATGTCATCACATATATAGGTAATTTTAAATGTCTTAGTATTTTATATTTTTAATAGAAACTAGTACAGTTAAAATCGTAAAAAATAACATGAAAATAAAACCCATATTACTAAGCTGTTCACAGAACAACCATCTGTAGTAGTCAGATGACATTTCTTTGTCTATTTCAATTTTGTGCATGTGCTAATCTTTATCTGCAGTTGATGCGATATGGCATAATCCTGTATTTCATATGCTATTCAACTCCTCTCTCTTGTTTTTCACTCTTGGGCAGCTCTATTTTTGTGTTTGTGTTGTTAAGTTTTGAGAAATTTTAAGAACACCATCCATTGCAACTCCACAGGAAATGCAATATGTCTAATAGAAATGTTTGTCAATGACTGCAGCTGGCAATTACTGGAATCAGAATAATTATTCATTCAGTCATGTTATTTTTTTAGGGGGGGCTGTTTTGTATGCTCTGCATGAAGAATAAGCACAGCTCACATATGAACTTTGATTTATCCTTGAGGAAGCATACTATGTCTCAAGTTTTTTTTAACACTGCCCTATATATTCCCTTTTGGGAGATATTGTTGGTTACTCCCTGAAGTGTCTAAATAATCGGGCAGAGCTAGCACATGATTTAAAACCTTCATCGTGAAACAGCTCTGCCTGTAATACAAATTACAGTTCTTTCTTTCTTTTTTCTTTTTTTATAGATGAAAGAAAAGAAAGATATAACTGTTAAGGCATTCTTGATCACCATGAGTTCTCAAAATTTAAATCATGGATTTTCTTTATAAAACCATGCCCAGATAAAGTGTTAAAATGGTCTTAATACAATGATCACTAATATATTTTCTTAATTTTATTCCATGTAAAGTATCTTGTTTTGACGTGGAGACTAGTTTAAGCCTGCCAACTTAACAATCATTTCTGCTATCTAGTGAGGTAGCAGAATTCACAAGGGAAGAATTACTAAGATGGAATAGTAACATACCGTATAGCACACTTAACATTTACTTTGTTGATTCATTGATTTACCTGTACACAGATTACTTCATTATCTTTTCTTTTTTGTTTATTGAATATAATCTTCATTTACATTTCAAACGCTAAAACCTTTCCCACTTTCCTTCCTCCTTGAAAACCCCCAACTCCTCCTTCCACCTCCTGCCTCTAAGTATATTCCCTCCACCCTACGCACTCCCCCCCCTGTTGATATCCCTTTGTTGGGGCATCTATTGAGTCTTCACAGGATCAAGGACCACTCTTCAAACTGATGACCGACAAGGCATTCTTCTCCCACTTTTGGCTGGAACCATGTGTATTCCTTTGTTGATGGTTTAGTTCCTGAGAGTCCTGGGGCATCTGGGTAGCTGACATCATTGTTCATCCCATGTGCTGTAAACCCTTTCAGCTCCTCCACTCTGCCCTCTAATTCCTCCAGTGTTCAGTCCAATGGTTGGCTGCTAGTATCTGCCTCTTTATGTGTAAGGCTCTGGCAGGGCCCCTCATGCGACAACCATAATAGGCTCCTTTCAGTATGTACTTCTTGTCATCCATAGTAGTGTTAGGGTTTGCTGACTGTTTATAGGATGAATCTCCCAGTAAGGCAGTCTCTGGGTGGCCTTTCCTTCAGTCTCTGGTCCACACACTGTCTCCATTATTGCTCTTGTGAGTATTTTGTTCTCTTTCTCAGAAGAACCCAAGCACCCCCACTTCAGTCCTTCCTCTTCCTGAGCTTCTTGTGTACAATTCTTTGAATTGTAACTTGTATATTTTGAGCTTTTAGCCTAACATCCACTTATCAGTGAATGCATGCCATGTGTGTTCTTTTGTGATTGGGTTACCTCACTCAGGATAACACTTTCTAGTTCCATCCTTTTGCCTAAAAAATTCATGAATTCATTGTTTTTAATAGCTGAATAGTACTTCATTGTGTATATATACCACAATTTATGTATCCATTCTTCTATTGAAGGATATCTGGGTTCTTTCCAGCTTCTGGCTATTATAAATAAGGCTGCTATGAACATAGTGGAGCATGTGTACTTATTACATGTTGGAGCATCTTCTAAAAGCAAATTATCATTCAGGTTAATGACATCAAAACTATTCCATTTTAATTCCTTAAATTAGTGTAGAGCACAGAAAACTCTAGAAAAAAACAAGCATGGGTTGTATTGCATTGCTTTATGGAGGAAAACAATTATATGTCAGAGGTCAGTGAGATTAGAATCTATAGAAATACCAGAATTCAGTTGAACATATGGACTTTGAAGTATGTGGCCCCATAGGGAAAAAGAATAACTTTTTTTTGCAGAAAAATACTTATTCACAAATGTAACTTACTTTTGAAGTTATGGAATAATCTATATTTTTGGATTATGAAGTGGAAATTTAAGGGCTCTTTGGAAAGTCAGTTGTGTTGGGTGATGTTTTGCTGGGGCAAACATGGAAAGGAACATTTCATTGAAGCAGACACAGGTGAAAGGATGTTTTGCTAAAGCAAGCACATGAAAGGATTCTTCACTAATGACAGGAATATATTGGTCTGCTTTATATGAATTGTTGATCTCCATTTGTCATGACTCCATAGAGAGAAATGCACCAAAAAAAACAATGGTTGTGTGCTATGACTTCTTGCAGCTTCTGTGGACTCGGGCCAACTGGCAGAGTGATGTCAGCTGAGACAGACTCAGCGCTCTGACCTTCACTCATCTTTGCTTCCTTCTCCTGGTATTACTCCTTAAGCTGAATCCCTCTTGCTGACTCATGCCCATTTGGATGAGGCCTGTCTCTTTCTGCTAGGTCATGCCACCTCTGCTGCTATCTGACCCTTCTGAACTGGACTGCTGATATCTGTCCCCATTACAGAATTCTATGTCGGACATTGCAGAGAGAGCAAAAGTTGTCAGAAAATGTTTACCTAGCTCTCAGTGAGTTATAAACATCAAAGAAGCAGACATCACAGAAATAATAACTTCATGAGCCTTTATAATATTTGTGATGGTAAAATATTTACAATAATGCCATGTTTTCCTGAAAAAAATTAGATGCCAAGGTAGCAAAGAAAATTTAACAAATACTTCATGAAAAGTGCTGTTTCACCGTATAATAGGAAAGAAAATGGTTTTCTAAGTTCAAAGGAAAATGAAAGTAACTGTAAATAATTTAAACCAGTATGCAGAATAGATCATCATTATGATGTTTTTCTGATAATACAAATGGAAGCAGACAGCTCTCTGAATATGAAAAAATGAACAGGTGTAAAATGCAGTGATTCTGTGAGGATAAACACATGTGGCAAATATGCTCAAAGCAACTAACTTTCCCATTTATTTATCTTAGGTTCTCACTTTATGTGTGAGCAAAAAATCTTGATCCTAAAATTCATTTTTTAGGTATATTCTTTATTTACTTTTGAAGTGTTGTCCCCTTTCTTGGTTCTCCCCTTCCCTGAAATTCCAATAAGCCATCTCCCCTTCCGCAATCAACCCCCCCCCAAACACACACAAACTTCCCTGTCCTGGTATTGTTCTACACTAGAGGAATTCCTCTACAATAGAGGTCATCAGGGCTTTCCAGAAACAAGGACTTCTCCTCCCCTTGGTGTCTAACAAGTCCATCCTCTGCTGCCAATGTGTCTGGAGCCATGAGTAACTCCATGTGTCCTATTTGGTTCATGGTTTTGTCCCTGGGAGCTCTGGGAGTACTGGGTGACTCACATTGTTTCTCCTATGGTACTGCAAGCCCCCTTCAGCTCCTTGGGTCCTTTCTCTAGCTTCCCAATTGGGGATCCTGTGCTCAGTTCAATGGCCTCTGTATTTGTCATGCACTAGGAGAGCTTCCCAGGTTATAGCTATATCTGGCTCTGGTCAGCCAGCACTTGTGGGCACCCACAATAGCACCTGGGATTTGTAACTGTATATAGGATGCATCCATGGGTAGGATAGTCTCTGGATGGTATTTCCCTCAGATTCTGCTCAACTTTTTTCTTTGTATCTCCTTTTTGGGTACTTTTCCCCTTTCTACAAAAGACTCAAGGATCCATACTTTGTTCTTCCTCCTTCTTCGGCATCATTTGATATGTGAATCAGTATCCTAGACCTCAAGCAGTACTACAGAGAAATAGTGTTTAAAGCAGTATGGTTTTAGTACAGTGACAGGCACATAGATCAATGGAATAGAATTGAAGACCCAGAAATGAATCCACACACCTATGGTAACTTGATCTTTGCCAAAGTAGCTAAATCCATCCAGTAGAAAAAAATAGCCTTTTCAGCAAATGGTGCTGGTTCAATTGGAGGGCAGCATGCAGAAGAATGTAAATCAATCCATTCTTATCCCCTTGTACTAAGGTCAAGTCCAAGTGGATCAAGCAACTCCACATAAAACCAGACACACTTAAACTAATAGAAAAGAAACTGGGGAAGAGCCTTGAACACTTAGGCACAGGGGAAAATTTCCTGAATAGAACACCAATAGCCTAGGCCCTAAGATCAAGCATTGACAAATGAGACCCTAAACTTATAAACTATAGGACAATTTGTTTGTCTTCTCATCCACTTGAATTATTCATATAGTAATAAGTAAGAAAATACTTTTTTACATATTTATTTAGTATTTATCATGGTTGAACAACATAATTTTAATTTTTTTATACACTAATAAGTGAGCAACTTAGGTATCAAGAATTCGAGTGCAAAGTAAGTTTTCATTTCTTTTTAAAAGCATGTGTTCTGGTGTATCATCAAGTTAATTGATGCAAATGCTGCTGTAACTGGACTCTCAGACTGCCTATGTTGTTGTAACTACTGATACTATGGAAAGTGTTGTGTAGATTGCTTTAAAAATGTTTGGCTATGTATAATGGTATTTACAAAGATCTAGAAAGGAAGACAATAAAACAGAATGAATTACCCACACTTGGAGAGAATATCTCCCAGATTCTTTCTACCCAAGTAATATCTGTTAAACCCATGATTTTGCTAGTCGTATATCAGGTGTCAAAAAATATTAATCAGATTGTCAGATTAATTTGTTTTTTTATTTGTTTTTGTTTTTCGAGACAGGGTTTCTCTGTATAGCCCTGGCTATCCTGGAACTCACTCTGTAGACCAGGCTGGCCTCGAACTCAGAAATCCACCTGCCTCTGCCTCCCAAGTGCTGGGATTACAGGCGTGCGCCATCACCCCTGGCTACTAATTTGTTTTTTATAAGACAAGATTAGTGGTTTCTATAACAGTAAAGCCCCAGACCACCTAAACAAATGACACAGGTATTAAAACTACATTTTTAAAATAAAATGTACCAAGAGTATCAGAGTCAAAAAAGGAAGTTGTTCTTAATTAATGCTTTGAATAAATTGTTAAAATATTATCAGATTCCAGTTATTAAAAGGATGCATTAGAACATGAGAGGGATATGAATGTTGTAAATTAATGATATAGTACAACTTGGATTTGAATATATCTGTAATTGAGAAATGACTCATGACTTCTGGGAAGACAGAAGAGGAAATATAAAATTTAGGTTCATACAAAGTTCATAACAGTGGTTGAATTCAATGTGACATTAAAGTTGTAAAAATATGACACAAGGTTTTGACTGATAGAAATCTAATTATGAACCAAAAGTTTAAATGACAGCTTAAAGGGAGATAACATAGCCTGTAGCTAGCTCTTGGCAAACAACAGATTATGGATGATATTTATTATGTGTATTTAAGTTATGAATATATAAGAGGACATGTTGAATATAAATCACAGA
Organism: Apodemus agrarius; assembly: GCA_964023405.1. Lineage (NCBI taxonomy): Eukaryota > Metazoa > Chordata > Mammalia > Rodentia > Muridae > Apodemus > Apodemus agrarius. The sequence continues at coordinate 44,798,184 of OZ030006.1, forward strand.
CCCTCTATTATAGTACATATAAATTTTGGCTAGTATAGAAATACATGATAAACCACATTAAAATATCAAAAGTTGCCAGATGTCTTTGCATCCAGACTATTAAAATATATTAAGAAGTGATCTTTGAAAGCATAATATTGGAGTAACTAGAGATATAAAGTTAGTAAGAACTGTCATACATTATTATTTATATATCTATTATATTTGCCAAGTGTTTAAGATGTTTAGGGGATTACTAATTTCTTGTAAACCTAATAATACTAAGTTAGAAAAATCTGAAACAAAATAAAAGGGTCTTATACTATTCAGTAAAATATCAATATGTTTTGTTGTGATGAAGAAGGTTTGGAAATACAATTTTAGAATTAAATGAAATATGTCACCAGAGTAAATTAAGACATTGTTATTTTTCAGGAGTTGAACTTTTATGATAACTTAAAAATTTTGGCATTTTCATGAACACTTTTCTATGCAGCATCTTGCGAATGTGGTGGTCCCCCTTCTAAGAAAGACCAGAGTATCTATGCTTTGTTCTTCCTTCTTCATGAGCATCATTTGATCTGTGAATTGTATCTAGGGTATTCCAAGCTTCTGGGCTAATATCTACTTATCATTGAGTGCATACCATGTGTGTTCTTTTGTAATTGGGCTGCCTCACTCAGGATAACATTTTCTATTTCTATCCATTTGCCTAAGAAGTTCATGAATTCATTGTTTTTAATAGCTGAGTAGTATTCCATGTGTAAATCCAGGGACAAAAGAGGCAGACTCCAGTCAGATTCACCCAGACATACTTATACCAGGAATATCCAGACAGTGAATGGCAAATGCAAGACCATAAGCAACAAAAGCAAACATATGCGGGTATCATTAGAACCCAGTTCTCCCAGCATAGCAAGCCCTGAAACACATTTGAAAATCAGGAATCTGTCCTAAAATCATATCCCATGAAGATAACAGTCTTTTTATGAGGATATCAATAAACTCACTGAAAGAAATTAAGAAAACAAAAGCACACAGGTGAAGAAACTGAAGAAAGCATTCTAAACCCTAAAAGTACAAGTAGAAACAACAAAGAAAATATAAATCTTTGATAAAGGAGCCACAGCCATCCAGTGGAAAAAAAGATAGCCTTTTCTTTTTTCTTTTTTTTTTTTTTTCAAGACAGGGTTTCTCTTTATAGCCCTGGCTGTCCTGGAACACACTCTGTAGACCAGGCTGGCCTCGAACTCAGAAATCCACCTGGCTCTGCCTCCCAAGTGTTGGGATTAAAGGCGTGTACCACCACCACCCGACTAAAGATAGCCTTTTCAACAAATAGTGCTGGTACAACTGGAGGTCAACATGCAGAAGAATGCGAATCGACCCACTCTTATCTCCTTGTACTAAGATCAACTCCAAGTGGATCAAGGACCTCCACATAAAACCAGACACACTAAAACTAATAGAAAAGAAACTGGGGAACACCCTCGAGGACATGGGCACAGGGGGAAATTTCTGAAAAGAACACCAATAGCTTATGCTCTAAGATCAAGAATTGACAAATGGGACCTCATAAAATTACAAAGTTTCTGTAAGGCAAAGGGCACTGTCAGAAGGACAAAACAGCAACCAACAAAGTGGGAAAAGATCTTCATCAACCCCACATCCGACAGAGGGCTAATATTCAATATATACAAAGAACTCAAGAAGTTAGACTCCAAAGAACCAAATAACCCTATCAAAAAATGGGGTACATAGCTAAACAAAGAATTTACACCAGAAGAAATTTGGATGGCCAAGAAACACCTTAAGAGATGTTCAACATCATTAGTCATCAGGGAAATGCAAATCAAAACAACCTTGAGATTCCACCTCACACCAGTCACAATGGCTAAGATTAAAAATTCAAGAGACAATAGGTGCTGGCAAGGATGTGGAGAAAGAGGAACACTCCTCCACTGTTGGTGGGATTGCAAAATGGTAAAACCACTGTGGAAATCAGTTTGGAGGTTCCTCAGAAAATTGGGCATGTCACTTCCAGAGGACCCTGGCATACCACTCCTGGGCATATAGCCAGAGGATTCCCCTGCATATAGTAAAGACACATGCTCCACTATGTTCAGAGCAGCCTTGTTTATAATAGCCAGAAGTTGGAAGGAGCCCAGATATCCCTCAAAGGAGGAATGGATACAGAAAATGTGGTATATTTATACAATGGAATACTACTCAGCAATTAAAAATAATTAATTCATGCAATTTGTAGGCAAATGGTTAGATCTGGAAAATATCATCCTAAGCCAGTTAACCCAATCACAAAAGAATACACATGAAATGCAATCACTGATAAGTGGATATTAATGAGCCCAGAAGCCCTAAATACTCAAGGCACATTTAACAAGTCAAATGATTCCCAAGAGGAAGAAAGGAGAGGACCCTGGGCCTGAAAAGATTGGATCCAGTTTTGTAGATCCAGAACAGAGAAATGGTGTGTGTGGGGGGGTTATTGGCGAATAGTTGGGAGGGAGAGGACTTATGGGACATATGGTGGGGTGGGGGGGAACTGGGAAAAGAGAAAGCCTTTGGAATGTAAACAAAGAATATAGAAATTAAAATTTAAAAAAAGAAAATTTAAATGGAAGCAAAACAGGAAATGGGAAACCTAGGAAAAAGTAATTACAGATGTAAGTATCACCAACAGAATACAAGATAGAGAATAGAGAATCTCAATAAAAAATACTATAGAAGAGATTGACACAACTATTAAAATAAATTCAAAACATAAAATGCTCCTAACCCAAAGAATCCAGGAAATTCAGAGCACAATGAAAAGACCAAATCTAAGAATAATTAGAATAGAGGAGAATGAAAATTCCCACCTCAAAGGAGATAACAATGGCTTCTACAAAATCATAGAAGAAAACTTCCCCAACCTAAAGAAAGAGATGGCCATAAAGGTAGAAGAATGCTATGGAAAACCAAGTAAACAGGACCAAAAAACTTCCTGTCACATAATAATCAAAACACTAAATGCATAGAACAAAGAAAGAATATTAAAAGCTGCAAGGGAAAAGAGCCAAGTAACATATAATGATATACCTATTGGAATTACACCAGACTACTCAACAGAGACTATGAGAGCCAGAAGAGCATGGTCAACAGTCACGCAAATTCTAACAGAACATAAATCCCAGCCCAGGCAACTATACTCACTAAAATTCTCAATCAACATAGGTGGAGAATTAAAATATTCCAGGACAAGACCAAATTCAAACAGTATCTATCTACAAATCCAGTTCAACAGAGGATCATAGAAGGAAAACTCCAACACAGGGAAGATACCTATAGCAAAGGATAAGGTATTAAGCATTTCTCAACAAATGCAAAAGAAGAGAACCATAAGCACATAAACCACCTATGAAAACAAACATATGAGCAAATAACAGTCATTCTCTTTACTATCTCTCAATATTAACGGACTCAACTCACCTAAAAAAAAAAAAAAAGACAGAAACTAACAGACAGGATACACAGATAAGATCCAGAATTCTGCTTTCTCAGAGTAAAATGATAGAAAAAGGTATTCCAAGCAAATGGTCCAAGGTAACAATCTGGTGTTGCCATCCTAATATCCAACCAAATAGACTTACAACAAAAAGCTATCAAGCCTGATGAGGATGGATAGTTCATATTTATCAAGATAAAATCCACAAAGAGAAAGTTTCAGTTCTGAACATCTATCCACCAAATGCAAGGGCACCTACATTCAGTAAAGTTTCACTTTACTGAAGCTCAAAACACACATTTATCCGCACACAATAATATTTGGAGCCTTCAACACCCCATACTTACCAATGGATATATCATTGAAACAGAAACTAAACAGAGATACAGTGAAGCTAATAGAGGTTATGAGCCAAATTGATTTAACAGATATCTACAGATTATTTCACCCTAAAGCAAAAGAATACACCCTCTTCTCAGTACCACAAGGCACCTTCTCGAAAATCAACCATATAATTGCTCACAAAACAACCTTCAACCAATACAAGAAGACTGATATAATTCCAAGCATCCTATCAGATCACCATGCTTTCAAAACAGCAAAAACAACAGAAATCCCACATACAGGTAGAAACTGAACAACTCTCTAATCAATAATAACCTGATCAGGAAAGTAATAATGAAATAAATTAAAGATTTCCTGGAATTTAATGAAAATGCTGACATATCATAACCAAACTTATGGGACACAATGAAAGCAGTACTAAGAGGAAAATTAATAGCACTAAGTGCCCTGGTAAAGAAATTGGAGAGACATTACACTAACAATTTAAAAGCACACCTGAGAGCTGTAGAACAAAAAGAAGCAAACTAACCCAAGAGGAGCAGAAGGCAAGAAATAGTCAAACTCGTAGTCAAAATAAAACAAACAGATACAAAACAAACAAACAAACAAACAAACACAGAGAATCAAAACCAAAAGCTGGTTCTTTGACAGGATCAACACAATCAACACAATAAATAAACCCCTAGCAAAAATAACTAAAGGACCCAGAGGCTGTAACAAATTATCAAAATCAGAAGCAAAAAGGGAGACATAACAAAAGAAACAGAGGAAATTCAATATTCATTAGATCCTACTATAAAAGCTTATACAAAAAAAAAGACCCTGGAAAATATAGATGAAATGGATAGTTTTCTAGATAAATGGCACATGTGAAAGGTAAATCAACAGCAAACAGGTAAACTATGTAAACAGGCCCTTATTTTTAAGGAAATCAAAGAAGTCATTAAATCCTTCCAAACAAAAAGAAAAATCCCAGGACCACAGATTTAGTACAGAATAATACCAGACCTTCAAAGAAGACATTATACTGATATTCCTCAAACTATTTCATAAAATAGCAACAGAAAGAACATAACCTAACTCATTATATGAAGCCACCATTATTCTGACACTTAAATCACAAAAGGACCCAACCAAAAAAGAGAACTTCTGACCCTCATGAATATCGATGCAAATATACTCAATAAAATTCTTGCAAACTGATTCCAAGAACGCATCAAAACCATCATTTACAATAATGAAGTAGGCTTCATCCCATGCATGCAATGTTGGTTCAATATACAAATATTCATCAACATAATCCATTATATAAATAAAACTCAAAGAAAAAATCACAAGATCATCTCCTTATTTGAATAAAAAGCATTTGACAAAATATAACACCCCTTCATTTTAAAAATATTGTAGAGATCAGTACTTCAAGGCCTATACCTAAATATAATAAAAGCAATTTACTGCAAGCCAACATCCAATATCAAATTAAACAGGGACATACTTGAAGCAATCCTACTAAAGTCAGGGACAAGACAAGGATGCCCACTCTTCATATATATATATATATATATATATATATATATATATATACATATATATATGTGTATATATATATATGTGTGTGTGTGTGTGTGTGTGTGTGTGTGTGCGAGTGTGTGTGTATATATATATATATATATTCAATATAGTACTTGAAGTGCTATCTAGAAAAGACAACAACAAAAAAGGGCATACAAATTGGCAGAGAAAAAATAGAGTTATTATTGTTTGCATATTATATGATAGTATAATATATATAAGTGACCTGAAAAATTCTACCAGAGAATTTTCCAGCTGATAAACAACTTTGGCAAAGTGACAAAATAATATAAATATAAAATAAAATCAGATAAATTGGTAGCCTTCCTATATACAAATGATAAAAAAATCTGAGAAAGAAATTAGATAAACAATTCCTTTCACAATATCCCCCAAATAATATAAAATATCTTGAGATAGCTCTAACTAAACAAGTGAAAGACTTGTGTGACAATAACTTCAAGTCTCTCAAAATAAGAAATCAAAGAAGGTCTCAGAAAATGGAGAGATTTGCCATGTTCGTGGATTGGCAGCATTAACAGAGTAAAAAGGGCTATGCTACCAAAGTCAGTCTACAGATTCAATGCAATTCCCATCAAAATCCCAAAGTAATTCTTCAAGGACATGGAAAGAACAGGTCTCAAATTCATCTGGAAAGGCAAAAAATCGAGAGTAGTGGAAACAATTCTTTTTATTTTTTATTAGATATTTTCTTTATTTAAATTTCAAATGATTTCCCCTTTCCTGGTCCCCCCTACAGAAAATCCAATAAGACATATCCCCTCCCCCTGTTCTCGAATCAACTCCCTCCTCGTTCCATGTCCAGGTATTCCTCTACACTGCTTCATGGAGCCTTTCCAATACCAGGGTCCTCTCCTCCTTTTGATGTTCAGCAAAGCCATCCTCTGCTGCCTACGTGTCTGGAGCCATGGGTAACACCATGTGTACTATCTGGATGATGTTTTTGTCCCTGAGAACTCTGGGAGTACTCTGTGGCTCATATCATTGTTCCTCCTGTGGCTCTGCAAACCCCTTCAGCTCCTTGGGTCCTTTCTCTAGCTCCCCCATTGGGGGAATCCTGTGCTCAGTTCAATACCTGGCTGAGAGTACACCCCTCTATATTTGTCATGCACAAATGGATCAAGGACCTTAACATAAGACCAGATACACTCAATCTAATAGAAGACAAAGTGAGAAAGAGCCTTGAAATCAGTGGCACAGGGGAGAATTTCATAAATAGGACTCCAATGGCTTATGCTCTTAGATCAAGAATTGATAAATGGGATCTCATGAAACTGGAAAGCTTCTGTAAGGCAAAGGACATAGTCAATAAGAAAAATTGACAACCTACAGATTGAGAAAAAAAAATCTTCAGTAACCCCACATCTGAAAGAGGGCTAATATTCAAAATATATAAAGAATTCAAGAACCTAACCATGAAAAATAAGCAAAACAAAACCAAAGAAAACAATTCGATCAAAATTGGGGTATAAAACTAATCTGAGAATTCGCAGCAGAGCAATCTTGAAAGGCAGAGAAGCACCTAAAGAAATTATCAAAGCCCTTAGTGATCAGAGAAGTAAAAATCAAACTACCCTGATATTCCAGCTTACAAAAATCAGAATGGCTAAGATCAAAACCTCAGGTGACAAAACATGTTGGTGAGGTTAGGGAGACAGAGGGACACTCCTCCATTGCTGGTGGATTGTAAACTGGTACAACCACTCTGGAAGTTCCTCGGAAAATTGGAAATAGATCTACCTGAAAACCCAGCAATACCACTGTTCTAAATATACCCGAAATATGCCCCACCATGACACAGGGGCACATGTGCCACTGTGTTCATAGCATCCTTATTTGTGATAGCCAGAAGCTGGAAATAACCCAGACATCCCACAAATGGAAGAATGAATACAGAGAATGTTGTTCAGTTATACAAAGGAATGCTACTCAGCTATTAAGAACAAGGACATCCTGCATTTTGCAGGCAAATGGATGGAATTAGAAAATCATCCTGAGTGAGGTAATGCACAACCAAAATACATGCATGGTATATACTCACTAATAAGTGGATATTAGCCAAAAAAAATGTACAGAATACCCAAGATTCAGTTCATAGAACTCAAAAAGTTCAACAAGCTGAACTGTGCAAGTGAGGATGCCTCAGTCACACTTAGGAGGGAAAGAAAGCAACCGTAAGTGGCCAGGGACAGAGGGACCTGTATGGGAATGTGGACAGGGTATGTGGGGGAGAGAGGAGCCTGATCTATTATTGGGTGAGGAGAAAGGACTAAAGCCCTGAGGGCCCTCAGAAAGAATGGAAACAGGCAACCTCAGGAGGTAGGAGGTTGCAGGGTTGCTCCAGAAGTCACCAGAGACTTGGGAGTTGAGAGACTCTCAGGAGTCAAAGGGAGGGACCTTAGATGAAATGCCAGCCAGTAGGCAGAGGGTACTTATAAAGCCCACCTCCAGCAAGAAGACATGACATCAATTGAGGGATATGGGGGGTGACATCCCACAGTCTCAACTCTGACCCATAATTGTTCCTATCTAAAAAAATTACAGGGATCAAAATGGAGAAGTGCCTGAGGAAAAGAAGATCCAGCGACAGGCCCAAACTGGAATCCAGCTCAAGGGTAGGTCCCAAGGCCTAACATTATTACTGAGGCTACGGAGCCTTCACAAAAAGCAACCTAGCATGACTGTACTCTGGAAGACCCAACAAGCAGATGAAAGAGTCAGATGCAGATATTTCCAGTCAACCAATGGACAGAAGCAGTTGACGCTGTTGTTGAATTAGGAAGACTGAAAGAAGCTGAGGAAAAGGGCAATCCTGTAGGAGGACTAACAGTTTCAATAAATCCAGACCCTTGAGATCTCTCAAACACTGGACTACCAACCAGGAATTTTACACCAGCTGCTAAGAGGCCCCCAACACACATACAATAGCGGGCTTCTAGTTTTGTGTTAATTCAGAGATGATGTATCCAACCCTCAAGAGATTGGAGCCCCCAGGAATTTTAGAGTTAAGGCGGGGTGGATGGTGATGTGGTGAGGAGATATGGGATAAGAAATAGTCAGAGTGTGGCCTGAGGGTGGGGGTATAACCTGGAATATAAATAAATAAATAAACAAACAAACAAAGAAATTTTAAAAAGAAATTCATTTTTTTCCACTGGATGGTTATAGCTCCTTTATCAAAGATCAAGTGACCATAAGTCTGTGAATTCATTTCTGGGTCCTCAATTCTATTCCACTGATCTGCTTGCCTGTTGATTATTGAATTTTCTCAGTTTCTGTTGTTTATCTCCCTTTTCATTTCTAGTTTTGTTAATTTGGATACTGTGACTGTGCCCTTTGGTTAGTCAGGCTAAGGGTTTATCAATCTTGTTGATTATCTCAAAGAACCAGCTCTTGGTTTTGTTGATTCTTTGTATGGTTCTCTTTATTTCTACTTGAAAGATTTTAGGGAAATAACACCCTTCACAATAGCCACAAACTATGTAAAGTATCTTGGTATGACTCTAGGCAAAGAAGTGAAAGGTCTGTATGATAGGAACTTCAAGTCCGTGAAGAAAGAAATTGAAGAAGACCTCAGGAAATGGAAAAATATTTCATGCTCTTGGATTGGCAGGATCAATATAGTAAAAATGGCCATCTTGCCAAAAGCAATCTACAGATTCAATGCAGTCCCCATCAAAATCCCAAATCAATTCTTCATAGATCTAGAAAGAGCAATTCTCAAATTCAACTGGAGTAACAAAAAACCCAGGATAACTAAATCTATTCTCAACAATAAAAGGACTTCTGGGGGAATCAATATCCCTGACCTCAAGCAGTACTACAGAGCAATTGTGTTCAAAACTGCATGGTATTGGTACAGCAACAGGCAGGTAGATCAATGGAATAGGATTGAAGACCCACAAATGAACCCTCAGACTTATGGTCACTTGATCTTTGAAAAAGAAGCCACAACCATCCAGTGGAAAAAAGATAGCCTTTTCAACAAATGGTGCTGGTTCAACTGGAGGTCATCATGCAGAAGAATGCGAATTGACCCACTCTTATCTCCTCGTACTAAGATCAACTCCAAGTGGATCAAGGACCTCCACATAAAACCAGACACACTAAAACTAATAGAAAAGAAACTGGGGAAGACCCTGGAGGACTTGGGCACAGGGGGAAATTTCTGAAAAGAACACCAATAGCTTATGCTCTAAGATCAAGAATTGAGAAATGGGACCTCATAAAATTACAAAGTTTCTGTAAGGCAAAGGACACTGTCAGAAGGACAAAACAGCAACCAACAAATTGGGAAAAGATCTTCACCAACCCCACTTCTGACAGAAGGCTAATATCCAATATATACCAAAGAACTCAAGAAGTTAGACCCCAAAGAAACAAATAACCCTATCAGAAATGGGGTACAGATCTAAACAAAGGATTTTCACCGGAAGAAATTCGGGTGGCTGAGAAACACCTTAAGCGGTGTTCAACATCATTAGTCATCAGGGAAATGCAAATCAAAACAACCCTGAGATTTCACCTCACACCAGTCAGAATGGCTAAGATTAAAAACTCAAGAGACAACAGGTACTGGCGAGGATGTGGAGAAGCAGGAACACTCTTACACTGTTGGTGGGATTGCAAGATGGTACAACTGGTCTGGAAATCAGTCTAGTGGTTCCTAAGAAAATTGGGCATGACACTTCCAGAGGACCATGTCATACCACTCCTGGGCATATACCCAGAGGATTCCCCTGCATACAATAAAGACAAGTGCTCCACTATGTTCATAGCAGCCTTATTTATAATAGCCAGAAGTTGGAAGAAGCCCAGATGTCCCTCAATGGAGGAATGGATAAAGAAAATGTGGTATATTTATATAATAGAATACTACTCAGCAATTAAAAATAATTAATTCATGCAATTTGTAGGCAAATGGTTAGATCTGGAAAATATCATCCTAAGTGAGGTAACCCAATCACAAAAGAATACACATGAAATGCAATCACTGATAAGTGGATATTAATGAGCCCAGAAGCCCTAGATGCTCAAGGCACAATTAGCAAGTCAAATGACTCCCAATAAAAAGAAAGGAGAGGACCCTGGGCCTGTAAACTTTGGATCCAGTTTTGTAGACCCAGAACAGAGAAATCATCGGGGGGGGGGATGATTGGGGAATAGCTGGGGGGAGAGGAACTTATGGGACATATGGTGGGGGGGAAACTGGGAAAGGGGAAAGCCTTTGGAATGTTAATAAAGAATATAGAAAAGAAAAAAAAAGAAAAAAATAAAAAATACCATTAGCATAGTCAAAAATAATAAAAACAAGAGAGGTAATGCTAAGTGACTGCAAAAATGTCTTTAGAACTCTATGCAATCTATTGGAGTTAGAAAGGGAAAATTAAACTTTCAAGATCCTAACACTAAAAAATCAGAGAAGTTACAGAATTTAGTCAGACACATTATCACTTTCACTTCACGGCACATTCTGATGATGCATTGTTTATGAGATTTAACAAAAACCTGCTTGTATATTCCATTAAATATTGGACATTTTACCAATTGTTGAAGAAAAGATTGAGTTTGTATTTCAGGATGCACATAGCAAATAATAGTTAATTACATATGGATAGCAGTCTAGAATGTATGTTGTCTCATAGCAATACTTCACCAAATATCAGAACATTTTGAAATTGATGAGAGATAGTAACTGATGGAACAAAGAAAATGAAACAACGCACTATAGGTGAACAATTACTGTGCAAAACCATATATAAATGGTTCAAGAAACAAAATAGAAGAATTATTTCCATAGAGTTAGGAACTCCACATATGCAGGTTTAAAATTAAAAAAAAGAAAAGAAAAAATGATATTCCAAAATTTCTACACTCACTGCTAGGTCATTTATAAATGTTAAGATATAGCAACAGCCCAAGGTGTCACCGAAGACAAATACATAGACAAAATATAACATATACCCGTGTAGTATTCTTTCATAAAGCTAAAGAGATATTGCCATTTGTAAAACAGATGAATGTTAAAACCATTATATTGAATGAAAGAAATCAAACAAGAAAAGGTTTATTAATTATTAATCTCTGTGAGTTCATTATTAAGTCATATCAGAAGAAATGGAACTTAGGAAGGAGAATGAGACATTAGAGATGTTGGAAACAGAAATTTGGGTTAAAGGTCCGTCAGATAAGAGATGGATAAGTTGTGAATATCAAGTACACATCATAGTAACTACATTCACTAATACTGGGTTGTGTATTGGACATTTCCAAGAGAATAAACTCAAATTCTCTCATCAAGAAAATGGTGAGTTTATAAAGTTTTATATAGAAAGTTCAACATGATTGTTAAAGAATTCATAATATAATAGTATTTTCTTAACTATACCTTGCTCCCCCTATGTTGAGTTGTATAGGAAACTGTAGCTTGAAAATAAGGAATGGGAGATAATTTTAAAATGATCATTGTTCTGATTTATCAATTTATTATTAATAAAGTTAAATTCCTTATTACAACTAATTTTGAACTAAGCTTTATTATAAACTTAACAGGTAGAAACATAATATTTACAAATGTGTATATGTACACACATATGGACAGGATCCATGTATACTGAAAGACACCACATTGAGGTCCTAAAACAGATTATCTGTGGATAAATAGATGTGTACTGTAGAAAGATATAACAAATATTCATATATTTTAAAATGTGTAGGACTTTTTTTTCTCAATAAAACAGTAGAGTAACCAAGAAAACAAAACTGGCTGACAGATTTTTGAAAAGTTCAGCTCTACTAATATAAGCCAACTATAAAATTTATGGATATATGAACCCATAACTTCATTCACTAAAAGTGAGGCATATTTCAAAACAGCCAGAATCATAGAATCAGGCTGGGAGTCCATCAGCAGAAATGTGAAATGTATGTAATGAGTTTTACTGAGCCATTAGAAAGAGTGAAATTATGCAATTTTCTGGGAAAAATGGAATGGAAAACAGGACATTCACCAGTAAAAATACATCAGATTGAGTTAGACAATTATGACATGATTTTTTTCTCTCATAAATAAAAGCCAGAAAAGTTACAAAAAATGAATGTAAAAGACAAATGCAGAGGATATAGAAGGACAATAGAAAATGAGGAAATGAGAATGAATGACATAGGAGGTGATTATGATTATGATCAAAGGACCCTCTATGCAAAATTGTAAATTTCATAAGAAACTTCACATTATTTCTTTATATTATTGATATATATGTATATATATATATATATATATATATATATATATATATATATATATAATTTTGTTGTGGGAAATAATAATAATGCTGTGGGGATAAGTAATAGCCAGTATTGTGCAGTCTCTAGAGAAGTTATGACTTATGGCTGCCTCAGTGGTACAGGTACATCTCTGTAGAAATTGACACCTTTGTCCCAGTCATAGAAGCCAATAAAAGAAAAGAGCAAGTTAAAAATGGTACAGCTCTTTGCTCAAGCACTGCAAACACAATCAACTTCAAAGAACCGGTTATATTCTTCATCCCAGGAGAGTAGTAGATACTTGATTGCAATCATAGAACCTTGCACAGAGATGTGACATTATAGAACTATAGAAACTCGTTTTTCAATTGAAACATTCTGTACTAAGATGAAAGTGATCCTCAAGGAGGAAGAAGGACAAGTGCTGTAATCGATGGGGAGTAGAATCTATACTGCACCTCCTTCTGATTGACCACTAGATGAATCAGTGATGCTTTAGGAGAGAGCAGAGACAAGTTTTTGAAGGGACAACTTACAAAAATGATGATAGAGAAGCTCTGCCATTAAATGAACAAAAAAATTCAATCCTTTAGGAAAAAAAGGGTGAGATAAATGAAAATCACCTATTAAATTTTGGACTTTTATTTTAACTTCATTATGTATAAGAGAAATTAACTAGTTGACTCTGTTTGTCTTCCTGTGGAGTTCCTATCTGACCATCCTCATGACGGTCAATGTTTCCCCCAGCTAGTCCATAAGAGTCCACAAGCTCCATCCACAGTTTGGTCATTGGTCTCTGTATCTGTATGAATCAGTTGCTGGGTAGAGGCTCTCAGAGGAGAGTCATGCTAGACTCCTGTCTGCAAGCATAACAGTGCCAGGGAAATTAAGAGTGTCAATGAATACCAAAATTACCAAAGTTTCAAAAAATTATAATCAGATTATGAGATGACCCAGGCCCATGATTAAAGTTATAGCATAAATCATGATCACACTTCATAGGACATCTGAGATTTTAAAGAGCAAACAGTTGTAGTCAATTGTACAAGACCAATTTGTAATGTTTCATGACAGTACATAAAGATTTGGAGTTAAGTTTCCCATATCAAAAGTGAATAACTTGTGATGAAGGGAAGGTTTTTCTGAATGTACTAAGAACAATCAAATGTATTGAGAGTATATTGTTTCCTAAAAAGAGCATTATGGGTGTTTGGAACTAAGAACTTGATTATATTTACCATTTTATCACACAGCATTGCTAAAGGGTTACTTCTTTCAGGACATAATGCAATGAGGCTTATCTGCATAATTACTTCTACTATTGTCTAAATCTTAATGAAATTATGATTTAGAGTATATTCATATGTCACAATTTTTGTGTGGACTTTCTACTGTTTAGTAGCACTAAAAATTAACACAATAAAGAAAAATTTAATTAAGTAATAACTTGGCACTTATAAGTTATTAAAGAAGTCCCTAAACATGAGTTTTTATATTCAAATATTCAAATTAAACAATGAAAACAATATCATAGTAAAGTAACCCTTGCAGTTGATTTTTAATAAATATATGCACAGGGAAACAAATGAAATGACATATGTAATTTTATGATAGAGTGTATTCAGGAGAGAGAATTCATTTGGATTTATAAGATCTTTTTTGTATTTTTTTAATATAAGATTCCTAGCATCTTCACAGTGTGAAATTCTTTCAATCAGAATTTATTGTAATTTTATTCAGACATAGCTGTTCATAAAACTGTAACTAATAAAATGAGAAATACATAAAGGTGTCATATTCCTGTCCAATGCCTGAAAGACAATAGATTAATTTTAGGATTTAGCACAATTTTCTACTGCATAAAAGCTCCAAATATTTCAAGTGATTTTCTGTTCAGTAGATCAAAACCAAGTGAATCTCTATTATTTAACCTTTCACTGATAATGATTTTATAACAAGTCTTTCACAGAAATAAAAGACCTTGTCTTTAATAAATAAATTCTTTTGGATTGCTTTTAGAATGTGTATGATTTCATTTCATGTGAGGAATGTGAGGAAGAAATGAATAGACTCAAATCTTAAGCTTTTATGTGTATCAAAGAAATATTTATCAGTTTACTGTCATTCAATACAATAAAAAGAAATGGGGATAGAAGATAGACTACATTTTATGGGTGATACCGAAAATGTTTTGACTTCTATCTACATATTACCAATAAGTTCTAATGAGAATACTTTGATTGAATGTCTTAGAATTACATTTACTAATCTTTGTCCACAAATTTTAATTTACTAGGATACCTAGGCATTTTTTTTTGTTAATAGATTATTGGAAAGGTTATATTTCTAGCTGTATTGATGCTATTCTAATGGTTTTCCACCTAATTCCTGAGTAATTATTTTGTTACAGCCCTGGAATCTGTAAGTCGAAACCTCATTTTTGAAGAGAAACTGAAATTAGTTACTGAGGTTTGGATCCTATAATTACATTTGACTAATTGACACTTTAGTTAGAATGAGAGTGTATATAGCCCGGACACTGATTTGAAAATGTTACAAAGGTAAGAAACAAAACACAATTCCCATCTTTATCTCTTAATCCACAGTTAGTTTGAAATTTATTGAAAATTAGTCTTCAGGGAAAGATAATGATTCATAGGAAATTGAATTTTCCAATAAATATTAAGTATCTTGTTGATACAATGAATATCACTGTTTCATCTAATTAACAAAAAGCAACATTTATTGCATTAATTTTTTAGCAGGTATCTGCAGGTGGGTATATATATATTGCCTTAATGCACATGTAAAAATCAGAAAACCACTTAGAGTAGTCTGCTCTCTCTCTCTTACCTTGTGAGCCTCAGTACCCAAATCATATCATCAAAGAGAATGGAAACTACTTTTATGCACAGAACTGTCTTGCATCCCCACACAACAATTTTAAGATTTATTTATTTATTATATATAAGTACACTGTACCTGTCTTCAGACACTCCAGAATAGGGAGTGAGAGCTCATTAAGGGTGGTTGTGAGCCACCATGTGGTTGCAGGGATTTGAACTCAGGACCTTTGGAAGAGCAGTCAGTGCTCTTAACCTCTGAGCCATCTCTCCAGTCTCCCACACAACAATTTTAAAGAGAAGAAAAATATTTTCTAATATTTATATAGTACTTCTTTGTTTCTATGCAAATTAAATGTATATTTCACTATGGTAGGAACCTTTGCTTTTCCCCCTATTGCAGGTGCTGGAGGATTATTTACATTAAGTAGTAGGAGAAATGTTTATAATGATGTGTTCCAGGTCATGTATTATGCACTCTCTTAGAACTACACCTCCCTCAGATGCAACTTGTTTACCCTTTTTGTATGAACTGGATCCAAAACCTTGACGTTAACCTCAATTATTTTATGGTCACTTTGATTCTATTTTTAAATTAGCCTTTTCTGAATTTTTAAAAAGTGACCCACACTCAGAAATTGTAGGTACATTAGAAAATCTGTTGAACATGTAAGAATTTCTTTCTTTCTTTCTTTCTTTCTTTCTTTCTTTCTTTCTTTCTCTAGTAATGTGGAAAATTAAACTTCAAAGGGTAGAGTAAGATGATTCAGACAGGTATTGAATACTAGAGTACAGATTTAAAACCTGTTAGTCTAGCCTAGATTTATTGTCCCTGTTTTATTTTCTACATGAACAGATTTTTTGACGCACATTTATTCTGAATTTATGAGGTTTCTCTAACAGACCTGTTTTAGACAAGAAAACTGGGCTACAAGGAAATAAGTAACTTTTGTAGTTAAGCATCTGCTGAGTGAAGAGAAAAACTGATATATGCATTTCTCCATACTTCTTAATATCTTCTCCATCACAGCAGACTCTATTACATGCAGCTTCATGTCAATGCACATTTAAAATTTGGTTATTGCAATATACTTCTAAAAATATTTTTTATCCTAAATATTTCCTAGCATATACAATGTCTTGCATTTAATTCCGCAGAACACACACACACACACACACACACACACACACACACACACACAGAAAGAGAGATAGGGAGAAGGAGGGAAGTGAGAGGGGGATGGGAGGGAAGAGGGAGAAAGAGAAAGAGACAGACAGACTGTGATATACAGAGAAATACATACACACTCAGATACTTTTGCGCATAGACATTCTCAATTCTCAATATTTATAGACTAGAGGAAATAATTGAAAATTTATTTTGATTCTATGGAGTATTATCTATCACAACTTATACTACTTGTTCATGTAATTTAAATATACAATAATTGGAGGCTCCCTTGTTTATGAATTATTACTCTGTATACTGATAACATTATATCTAACAAATGTATATAATTTTAGCCCAGTATTTCAACCATGATCTATACTTCTTCTATTCTTTATTCAAAATCAAATATCCAGATTAAATCTATGATTTCAATGCCATGACAATTCTCAAATTAAATATTTAGTTCTATATCATAAGTCAATCTTAACTTAGAATCCATTCAGGTGATTTAAAATCAAGATCTCAAAGATAAATGTGGAATCCATGTTTGTTGAAGCTTTGTTCAGAATAGCCAAGAGGCAGAAACATTGGAAATGTATTTATAAGGATTGGTGTATAATAGAAACAAATTATTCTTCACTAAAGCATAAAAATGCCATATATCATAACAATGAAGATGTAAAATTTTATAAGTGAAGTAATCAAATAATAAATCAGGTTGATTTTGATTCTAGTTCAAATAAGGCATATATTCAACTGGTTTAGAATGTCAATAACATAAGGATGTGATTGATTTCCATATATTGAACAGTCCCTATTGATTATAATGGATGATCATTTTTATGTGTTCTTGGATTAGGTTTGCGAGAATTATATTGAGTATATTTGCATTGATATTCATAAGGGAAATTGGACTGAAGTTCTTCTCTTTTGGATCTTTGTGCGGTTTGGGTATCAGAATAATTGTGACCTCATAAAATAAACTGGACAATGTTCTTTCTGTTTCTACTTTTTGGTATAATCCGAGGAGTATTATCATTAACTCCTTTTTGGAAGTCTAATAGATTTTTTATTTTTGTTAGATCTGTCCTGTGCTCACTTCTGTTCTGCAAATGTGCCAGAGCACATCTGTATGTCTTCTTCTCTCTCTACACCTCAAGTCTGCAGGTCTCCTAAGAGATCTTCTACAACCAGGGCAGTGGGTAAGAAACTGGCCCAAATAACTGCAACAGGAACCCCTGAGCTACACAATGGACATGGGACCCCTCATCTCCACAAGAATAATATTTTCCTTTAGGTCTTCACCTGGGACAGGACATATCAGCTTGTCTGGCCTTCTTCCTCAATACCATATTGTCTGTAGATCTCCTAGGAGATCATCTGTAGCCAGGGTAATTAGTAAGTCACCCAGCAAAATAATTGCTGCAACTGGGACACACAAACTGCCAAGGGGACCCTGGACCCTCCTCTTTGCATGAACCCTATATCCCTCCTGGTATGTAACTCTACCTGGGCAGTTCTGAATGCCTGCTCCTCTCAATACCTCATAGTCTACAGGTCTCATAGGAGAACTGCTGCAATCAGGGCTACAGATCTCCTAGGAGATGTGCTGCAACACAAGGACACATGAAAAAAATCTCCAGAGATAGAAACTTAGGCAAGCTAACACCATAGATAACCAGATGGTGAAAAGTAGCAC
Source organism: Apodemus agrarius (assembly GCA_964023405.1). Taxonomy (NCBI): domain Eukaryota; kingdom Metazoa; phylum Chordata; class Mammalia; order Rodentia; family Muridae; genus Apodemus; species Apodemus agrarius. The sequence continues at coordinate 44,816,585 of OZ030006.1, forward strand.
AAGATCCAAATCAACAGAAGTTAATATCGGTTGACACCAACACAACCCAGCTCTCCCACCACAGCAAGCCCTAGAAACTATAACACACCTAAAAAGCATGATACTGACATAAAATCCCATGTAATGAAGATAATACAGACCTTTAATGAGAATATAAATAGCTCACTCAAAGAAATAGACACAGTTAAAGAGGTGGAAGAAGTGAACAAAATGGTCCAAGACTTAAAACTGGAAATAGAAATAATAAAGAATTCACAATTAGACACAACCATGGAAATGAAAAACCTAGAAGGCAGTCAGGAGCTACAGATGTAAGCATCAACACCAGGATAGAAGGGATAGAAGAGTAAATGTCTGGCATATAAGATCCATTAGGAGAGATTGACACAAGAGTCAAAGAAAACACACAAGATAAAAAAAAACCACCTACTAATGTAAGACACCTAAGAAAGTGCATAATGAAAAGTCTAAACATGAAAGTAATAGGAATAGAAGTAAGTGAAGATTCCGAGGTCAAAGGGTCAAACAACATCCTTAACAAAATCATAGAAGAAATCTTCCCCACCCTAAAGAGAGATGCCCATAAAGAAGCTTATAGAACACCAAATAGATGGAACCAGAAAAGAAAATCAACCTGCCACATAATAACCAAAACATTAAATACACAGAATAGTTAAAGAATATCAACAGCTCTAAGGGGGAAATGTCAAGTAACATACAATGGCAGACCTATCAGAATTATACCACATTTCGAAACAGAGAATCTAACAGGCAGAAGATCAAGGAAAGATGTCATCCATACCCTAAAAGAACACAAATGCAAGCCCAAGCTACTATACCTAGCAAAATTTTCACTCATCATAGATGGATAAAACAAAACATTCCATTACAAAAACAAATTTAAAAAGTATTTATCTACTATTCCAGCCCTACAATAGATTCTAGAAAGAAAACACTAACCCAAGGAGAGTATCTCTATAAAAGAAAAAAGGACAAAAAATTAATCATCTAACAACATGCCCAAAGGAAATAATCATACACTGGATTCTTTAATATATATACGTATATGTATAAGTATACATATACATATCTATGAGTAGCAGCAGCAGTAGCAAAATAACAACAGCAGCTGCAACAACAAGTAACTGACTCTTTCCCTTGTGTTGGGGTGGAGGAATGGTATTTGGATACTTTTGATGACTGCTTCTATTTGATTGGGATTTAAATTATTTGTCTGATTTTGGTTGAACTTTGGTAAGGGGGTACTTATCAATAACGTTATTCATTCCTTTGAGATTTTCCAATTTAGTGAAGTACAGGCTTTTAAAAAAAGGCTTTTGATTGGATTTCCACGTTGTCTATTTTTATGCTCTCCTTTTGTTGTTTTTGTTAACTTGTATATTCTTAAGTGTCTTTTAGTTAGTTAGGATAAGTGTTTGTCTCTCTTGTTGAAATTGTTAAAAAAAACATCACCTCCTTTTCATTGATTTGTTTTTTATATTGTTCTCCTTGTTACTATTTTGTAGTTTTAGTTTTCAGTTTGGTTATATCCTGCCTTTTTCCAACAGTTTACACTGTTTGCCTAATCCTTTAGAGATCTGAGGCCCCAGGGAGGAAGGAGGTGTGGAGATGGGGGAGCATCCTCTAGGACACTGGAGGGAAGAGGAATGGGATGAGGAACTGTCAGAGTGGTGACTGGGAATGGGGCTGGATTCTTTAATATATATACGTATATGTATATGTATACGTATACATATATATGAGTAGCAGGTAATTTCTATACTTTATATTGAACTGTGTTTCTTGGATGGAACATGGCATGGATCCTGACTTTGCTTCCTTTCTATTAGTCTTATTATTCGGAACTTGAGAACACTGATATTGAGAGATCAATAACAAATAAATGTTGTTTTGTGTTTTATGTTTTATTGATGTTGTTTTTGGTAGTGAGAGAGAGAGAGAGAGAGAGAGAGAGAGAGAGAGAGAGAGAGAATGTGTTTCAATGTGTATGTGTGTGTGTTTCCCTGTGTGTGTATGTGTGTCCATGTGTATGTGTATGTGTGTCTATGTGTGTGTATGTATGTGTGTATGTGTGTGTTTGTGCACATGTATCCATGTGTATGTGTGTGTGTATGTGTTTCCCTTCGTTTTAAACTTATTTTAGTATAGTTTATTTCCTGTGTTTGCTTGGATGTAATTTAATCCCATGTGCTGCAGTTTTTCTTCTATCGCCTCCTATAGGGATGTATCTCTAAATAAATATTGCTTAAATTTGAGTTTATCATGGAATATATATTTGATCTATTTACGATAATTGGAAAGTTTTCTGTGTATAATAGTCTAGGCTGACACCAATGGTCTGTGAGAGAATGCAGCACATTTGTCCAGGCCATTCTGTCTTCTAGAGTCTCCATTGACAAGTCAGGCATAAATCAAATAGGTCTGCCTTTAATATCTGTTTTTTAAAGAAACATCTTTTTACTTATAGTTTAATATTCGTTCATTTTTCTGTATATTTAGTGAGTTAACATTGGTTTCTGATCCAATGTATTTGGAGTTCTGTATGCTTCTTGTACCTTTATATACATCTCCTCTCTAGGTTTGTAATTTTTTTCTATGATTTTGTTGAAAATATATTCTGGTCTTTTGAACTGTTATCCTTCCCTGTCCTCTTTTCCTGTTATTCATAAGGTTCATCTTTTCATACATTCTCTGATTTCCTGGATGACTTGTGTCCTGACGTTTTTAGATGTAACAGTTTTAACCAAGGTATTCATTTCTTCTATTGTATTTTCAATGCCAGAGAGTCTTTATTCAGGTCTCCTATATCCTGTTGCTAGAGCTCGCATTTGTGGTTTTTGTGTGAAAACCTAAATTTCCCATTTCCAGAATCCTTCAGTTTGTGTTTCCATTCATTTCTACTACAATTTCAGGTCTTGAGGTAATTTATTCATTTCCTTCAACTGTTTGTTTATTCTTGGCTTTAAGGAATTCAGTCATTTCTTCTATTGTTTGTTTATGTTTTTCAGCATTTCTTTAAAAGTTTTATTATTTCTATCTTTAAGGGATTTTATCATCTTCATATAGTTTGTTTTAAGGTCCATTACTTGTGATTCAACCCTTTTGGCATATTCAGTGCTTGCTGTGGTAACATAATTGGGCCATGGATGTGACATATCCTAGTTGTTATTGCTTATAATCCTATACTGGCATCTAGGCATCTAGGTTGGAGATGATCGTTGGTCTAGGTACTGATTTCTAGGTTTGTCTTTGTTGCACGAATGTTTTATTCCATGGTTTCACTTTCCTTTCGGGATGTGTATGGTAGCAGTGTACTGCCTTTATACATAACCTGCCATGCTGGGTTGCTCCCAGTTTTGTATTGCTGGTTTTGGACCTGGGATGCAACATGAAGTAGAAAAAGGAGGTCAGTATAGGTTGGTCCATGGGATCTATAAGAGATGTGTGCAGGGAAGGGGTTGGTATTTGATGTCCTGTTTCAGCTTTAGGGAAGATACTGAGGAACTGCTCAGAGTAACAGAGAAAGTCATATTTTAGAACTTTGAACTCAATACAGAAAGTAGGTATTTGTCAAGAAGATCTTAGAAAATATGGTTTCAAGATTTATTTTTTTTATTTTTATTGGATATTTTCTTTATTTACATTTCATTGCCCTTTTCCTGGTTCCCCACCCCCAATGGTTCCACATGCCCTTTTCCCTCCCCCTGATCACCCATCTACCCCTTCCCACTTCCCTGTTCTGGTATTCTCCTACACTGATGCATTGAGCCTTTCCAAAACCAGATTCCACTCCTTCCTTCTTCTTGGACATCAGTTGGTATGTGGATTGTGTCTTTGGTGTTCCAAGATTCTAGGCTAATATACACTTATCAGTGAGTGCATACCATGGATACTATTTTGAGACTGGGTGACCTCACTTAGTATGATATTCTCTAGATCCATCCATTTGTCTAAGAATTTCATGAATTCAATGTTTCTAAAGACTGAATAGTTCTCCATTGTGTATATATACTATATTTTGTATCCATTCCTCCATTGAGGGACATCTGGGTTTTTTCCAGGTTATGGCTATTATAAATAAGGCTTCTATGAACGTAGTGGAGCATGTATCCTTATTGCATGCTGGGGAATCTTCTGGGTATATGCCCGTGAGTGGTATGGCAGGGTTCTCTGGAAGTATTGTGTCTAGTTTTCTGAGGAACCACCAGACTGATTTCCAGAGTGGTTGTACCAGCTTGCAATCCCACCAGCAGTGGAGGAGTGTTCCTGATTCTCCACATCCTCACCAACACCTGCTGTTTCCTGAGTTTTTAATCTTAGCCATTCTGACTGGTGTGAGGTAAAATCTCAGGGTTGTTTTGATTTGCATTTCCCTAATGACTAATGATGTTGAACATTTTTTAAGGTGCTTCTCAGCCATCCGAAGTTCTTCAGGTGAAAAGTCTTTGTTTATCTCTGTACCCCATTTTTTGATAGGGTTATTTGGTTTTCTGGGGGGAGAAACTTGAAATAATCCCACTAAAATCAGGGACTAGACAAGGATGCCCCCTCTCACCATATCTTTTCAATATTGTACTTGAGGTACTAGCTAGAGCAATTCGACAACATAAGGAAGTCAAAGGGATACAAATTGGAAAGGAAGAAGTCAAACTATCACTATTTGCAAATGATATGATAGTATACTTAAGTGACCCAAAAACTCTGCCAGTGAACTCCTACAGCTGATAAACAACTTCAGTAAAATGGCTGGTTATAAAATCAACTCAAGCAACTCAGTAGCATTCCTATACTCAAAGGAATAAGCAGGCTGAAAAAGAAATTAGGGAAATGACACCCTTCACAATGGCCACAAACAATATAAAGTATCTTGGTGTGAATCTAACCAAACAAGTGAAAGATTTATATGACAAGAACTTCAGGTCTCTGAAGAAGGAAATGGAAGAAGACCTCAGAAAATGGAAAAATCTTTCATGCTTGTGGGTTGGCAGGACTAATATAGTTAAAATGGCAATTTTGCTAAATGCAATATACAGATTCAACACAATCCTCATTAAAATCCCAACTCAGTTCTTCATAGAGTTAGAAAGAGCATTTCTCAAATTCATCTGAAATAACAAAAAACACAGGATAACTAAAACTATTATCAACAGTAAAAGAACTTCTGGGGGAATCAGTATCCCGGACCTCAAGCAATACTACAGAGCAGTAGTATTAAAAACTGCATGGTGTTGGTACAGTGACAGGGAGGTAGATCAATGGAATGGGATTGAAGACCCAGAATTGAACCCACACATCTATGGGCAATTGATCTTCGACAAAGGAGCGGAAAACATCCAGTGGAAAAAAAGATAGACTTTTCAACTGGTGGTCAACATGCAGAAGAATGAGAATTGATCCACTCTTATCTCCTTGTACTAAGCTCAACTCCAAGTGGATCAAGGACCTCCACATAAAACCAGACACACTAAAACTAATAGAAAAGAAACTTGGGATACCCTCGATGATATTGAATCAGGAGTAAATTTTCTGAACAGAACACCAATAGCTTATGCTCTAAGATCAAGAATCGACAAATGGGACGTCATAAAATTACAAAGTTTTTGTAAGGCAAAAGACACTGTTAAAAGGACAAATCAGCAACCAACAAACTGGGAAACAATCTTCACCAACCCTACATCTGACAGAGTGTTTCAAGATTTCTTAGGCATAAAAGGTTTACACTTAACTAAATTTATATTTTGACCTTTACAAGGTATTTGGTTATTTAAAGTTAATATATATATAATTTGAAATTTTAATAGTAATATGAGTAACTCTTTAAAATGTTATCATTTAATAATGACAGTGGAAAGAATCTCACAATATAAATAATTTATTAATTGCTAAATAGGAAATCCTAAATCCTACGACTAATAAGTTCAAAGAAATATAAATATTCCAGAATTGAAATAATAAGATAAAAATATGCACATATTAAAATAAACAGATCTTGGGGTGGGGACTTCCACATGGAGATGGGGTGTGGAGGAAGTATGGGATGTGGAACAGTCAGAGGGTCGATGGTGGGATAAGATATGGAGTGTAAAAAATAAATTAATAATTAAAAAATAAAACTGGACTTTACACTAAAGATATGGTACAAAAAATAAAGATATGATACAAAAAAGAATTCTCAACTGAGGAATATAGAATGGCTGAGAAGCATCTAATGAAAGGCTCAACATCCTTAGTCATCAGGGAAATGCAAACCAAAATAACCCTGAGATTCTACCTCACACCAGTCAGAATGACTAAGATCAAAAACTCAAGCCAGGCGGTGGTGGTGGGGCATCCCTGTAATCCCAGCACTCTGGGAGGCAGAGGCAGGTGGATTTCTGAGTTTGAGTCCAGCCTGGCCCACAGAGTGAGTTCCAGGACAGCTAGAGCTATACAGAGAAACCCTGTCTCGAAAAAACAAACAAACAAACAAACAAACAAACAAATAAACAAATATGAACAACAATATGAACTAACCAATATTCTGAGAGCTCCCAGGGACTAAACCACCAACCAAAGAGTACACATGGAGGAACCTAAAATTAATTTAGCAAACTAGTATTTTCTCTATTTTATTATATTTTCATAAACAAAAACATAGCTGGGCATGTTGGCACATGCCTTTAATCCCAGCACTTGGGAGGCAGAGGCAGGCAGATTTCTGAGTTCAAGGCCAGCCTGGTATACAGAGTGAGTTCTAGGACATCTAGAGATACTCAGAGAAACCCTGTCTTGAAAAACCAAACCAAACAAACAAACAAAAACCATAATAGTACAAAACTTTTGTCAGTAGCAAGAAGTGCTCTACTATAAATAATTAATATGTTATGCAGAAATATAGGTAGTATCTACTCTTGATCTGAGATAGAGTAACCACAAAACAAAACAAAACAAAACAAAACAAAACAAAACAAAACAATAGTGGCAGTTAGTCTCCACCTTCTTGTAGAGAGCATAATTCTAACTCATGATGGCAGATTAGTTTGATGGTACATCAATGGCTAACTCTAAAACCAATGTGCCTGTGAAGCACCATGGAAGTGCATCCAATTGCTAGAGTGAGTTCCAGTACTAACTTAAACATTCATATACTATGGACAACAAGAAGTGTATACCAAAAGTAGCATGCCATGGTTGTCTCTGGAGGGGCCCTGCCAGAACCTTACAAACACAGAGGCAGATGCTAACAACCAACTATTGGACTGTGTTTGGGGTTCCCAATGGAGGATCTGTAGGATGGTCCAGAGGAGCTGAAGGGGTTTACAGCCCCATGGGAAGAACAATGATTTCAGCCACCCAGATGCACCAAGACTCCCAGGGACTGAAACATGAACAAAGGAACACACAAGGATCCAGCAAAAAATGTGGTAGAGGAAGGACTTGTTGGTCATCAGTGGGAGGAATGGTCCTTGGTCAGGTAAAGGCTTAACAGAGGCCTGAACAAAGAGAAACCGAGGTGGGGCAGAAGGAGGGATTGTTTTGGGTGGAGAGACATATATGTAGAGGCAGGGAGAAGGAGGAAAGGGAAGGCTTGGGGCTGTTAGGGGAGGGGGGATATCTGGAAAAGTTTTACCATTGGCATTGTAAATGAAGACGATATTCAATAAAAAATAAATTAAAAAATACTTATAAGTAATACTTATAGATTTTGCTTCTTTTATGTACATAATTTGAAAGAACATACCAATTGCTTACAGATTTATGTCTAATATTCTAACCTATTAAAGTATATTAGAAACAATGTATATAAAGAGGTATTTTTGTTTAAATTGGAATCTTCACTCTGCTTTAGAACAAAGTTTCCTTTTTTACCCTGTATTTACTATTCAATATTAGTATCTGGATTATTCTAAAATCATATTTTTTATATTGACTGCATTTCTGCTGTTATTCCAACTGTTGTTCCCACATGTGAGTTATTAGGGGCACATTTTGTAGAGATAATCTATTTCTAAATGCATCTTCAAACCATATTGCAGATCAATGATGAATAAGCTGAAATAAGGATGTATAGAAATTTAGATTGCTACTGTGACAGAACTGGAGACATCTGACTGCTGTTGTCACATAAAATTCTATTGTAAAATTGTTGCCTACAGAGTCAGATTTGTATTAAATATTAGTATGCCTAGTGTTAGATTCTATGATTGCTCTTTGTCTTATGTGTGTGCTATCACAATTTTCAAGTTTTATGTTAACTTTTCCTTTTTCCACTACTGTGACAGGAGTCATAAGTATATTAAAATATCTTATTTATTTCTCATAACCTTTGTGTGTCTCTCTCCAGCATTATATTTTAAGAATGTATTTCTCAGTTATATTTTTAATGAATGAAAAACAATACACAGTTTTTATTCTCAGAGAATGATATATTTTCACATAATAATAATATCATTGAATTATAAAAAAACATACTATTGTCAAAACAACTTGAAAACAGTAGCTTCTTACTGAGATTCCAATGACTCCAATGAGAAGAAAATCTTACAGAACAATTTGCCTATGCTACTATTAGATAGTTTCTATTAATTAATTTGCTAATTACTTCACATTTTACATATTCTTGACCAGATACATAAAAAACATAATCAGTTAGCAGGAAGTCAAAATGAAGACAAAGGTTACTTTGCACAGACCAGCGGACCTTCAAGCACGTTTTAGAGATATCTTGTGTCAGAGCGAAGGGGCTTGCATTTTTGATTTACCTATAATGGCCAGTGAATAGAACTCCACAGGTAACACACAATAGCTTGACTGAAACAGTTAACTGTCTACTGAGCTCCTATTCCAAAGGATCTGGTAGCTTGAGCTGTGTTCTGTCAACCATCTTTGATTGTCTTCTATAAACTGTAAACTGGAAAGTCCACTTCAGTGTATTTATTGAGCACTTCTTTTTTCCCTATAATTACATACATGACATAAAAAAAATTATAGCTTCATTAGATGTTTTACTTCTCTTACATTTTAATTTTTTCTATATATATATATTTTATTCAAATATATATAGATAAAATTTTATGGTAGAATACTAGTACTTTGCTCAAAATCATTAGAAAACAAGATGAGTTTCCAAAGGTTTATGATGACTTTTCAGTCACACAAATATGACAGCTGATCATTAGGCTTCTTCCATCATTGCAAAGGATGAGCTTATTGATAAGTGATTTTTAATCTGTCAGGTATATTATTATTAGATAAGTTAATCACTTGTCCAAAATGAATTACTTGGTCTGCTATGTAATCTAATCCAACTTGACCTATATAATTATCCTGACTCTTGACTGGTAAAAAGCCTCAGTTAAAACAAGGAAATTATTTTATAGAAACTCCCCTCAAGAGATTATAAATATTATAAGATATTTGAGCCATGGTAATAGATCTATTATTCTAGAAGGCTTTTCTTTTACTTGATTTTATCAGTGAGTCAGATAAGAGTAAAGGTGTTTTCACATCTGTATTTTCATATTTATAACATTGTCTAGAAAGATGAACCATCTCAATAACTGACTTCTTTATGAAGAATTAGGGAGAAGAAAAATACATTATGTATTGTAAAATATTGTAGCATTTTAAAAATAACATGCATTTTGAATATAGTAACGTTTCCACCTCTTTATGCCTACTGCCTTAATTAGGGTTTTAAACCAACGAATTACCATGACTATGGCAACTTTAGAAATGAAAAACATTTAATTGGTGCTAGCTTATAGATTCAAAGTTTTAGCTCATTATCATCATGGTGACAAGCATGGCAACAGGAAGACATGGTGCTGGAGAAGGGGCTGAAAATTCTACATCTTAATTATTATGTAGCAAAGGAGACTGTGTGCCACACTGGGTAAAGCTTGAGCATAAAAGTTTTCAGGGCCTGTCTCTACAGTACCATACATCCTCCAAAAAGGCCATACCCCTAATAGTGCCACTCCCTATGGCCAAGCATTCAAATAATAGTGTCCATGGGTAGTGGCTTTCCAATTCAAATAATCCCACCAAAATAATGCTAAATGTAATGTAAGCAACCTTGATATCTGTCATTATCTGTTAGAGTTATAATGGAACATAAACCAAACACAATCTATTTTTTTAAACATATATGTATTTTATGTACATAAACTCTACACTTGTAGTGACCATTATATGTGTTTCTAGTGAACTTTCTCTAAAGCTATATTATCATGTTCACTTTGGACCTCAGTAATACTGAATGTGTACAGTATTTTTTCTGAGGTGTAACTAGACAATTTACTTAAAATATTCCCTAATTTGTGAACAGTGTCCAAGGAGCATGGCTAAATGCCTACCATCCCTTGCAGGTGACAGTCACCTGCTTGGTCACTGGGGTTTAAGCCTGATCTTGACCAGGAACCAGGCTGCTTATCACAGCTCACTACTCCACGTGTATGTGCATTTGCATAGTACATATGTATACTTTTTAAAATTAAAACTTGTATATCATATCTTTCTTTCTGACTCCAATTCCTCCCTTGAATAAAAATTTTTCCCTTTAGAAATTTATATATATATAAATTTTTAAAACCTCTTTTACTTAATTGTTAAATGGAGCTTTAAAAATAAAAACTTAGCTATTGTCACAATCACAAAGAAAATTATCATTGATTATTCTTCATTTCTCTCTTTTTACCTATCTGTGGAACAACATATGCCTAAATATATAAAACCAAAACCAATTTTATAGTGTACTTAGTGTTACTTCTATATATGATTTTATGGAGGTCAATTTGCTTTGTGTTTGATAAACAATACAGATTTCATCCTTGTTGAATTCTGTATCACTGAGTCTCAGTATTGCCAAGTTGTGTATAGATTGTTGGGCAGGTGTAGATCCCTATGAGATTTGCTCCCTCCATAGTTGCGTCTGAATTGTTTTAAACACTTCATATTTTGTTTAGAAAGCTATATTCCTGAAGAACTATTAATCTTTCCTGGAAATTGTGGGAAATACAGTTACACAAGGTATTTAAAAGTCCTATGGCTCTTAAATTTTTTTGGCTCTTCTGATGCTCCCTGAGTCTTAGGTGCAGAAATTTTGTAGTAGATATATCAACTGAGGTTGGACTACTTACATCAATTTCTTGCCAACTTTTTAAAGCCCATCATTGTTTGCAATAATCTCTATTACTTCCAAAAGGGTATTTTTATTAGTGATGACTTATATAAATGTAAATATTTAGAATACTTCCATATTATACTAGCTTAGTAAAACAGATGTAATATGTTCTTCCCTAAGACCTATGACCTCACTGTCACTGAGTAGTTGGCAATTTTTCCAGTACTTGTGTAGGTGGCTAATTTTCAAGTACTAAGCATATTTTTCCTTTAAGTTTAGTATGTTAATTTGGAATTGGAAGAGTCAATGAAAAAGAGGATAGAGGATAAAATGACACCAAGAATTCTGCAAAAGTTATAATGACTCATATTACTATTCATCAAAAATAAAATGCATTTACATACAATACATATAAGTCTATGCATGCAAGTTTCTCTCTCTTGATATATATAATGTTATATCCCTTGGACTGATGATCATCCATAATAGAGCCTTAAACATAAAACCTCAAAGAATTAAATATGACAAATGTTCTTTCAAATTGTTGGTCAGAAGGGTCCAAGGTAACTTCACACTATGTGTTATTGTTGCTGTTCTTTATTGTCACCGCAGGAGTAAAAGTTCAATCCTCATTGATAAAGACACTACACATTTTGGACAGGAAACTCAGAATATTGGTGCTTGAAAGTCTTTCTGTGGATCAGCTTTTATAGTACCAAAAGTTGCCATTTAATCTTCCAAAGAAGAAAACAAACAAAAGTCACACCAGCATGTATTGTTTATATACCACAAAAATGGCCAGCATATCATTATAATCCTAAGGATGCTATTGTGGCAGTCATATCCCAGTAATAACTAACAGCTATCTAAGATACCATTTAAAATATATCTTTATGTAATTAATTTTCCTATAAAATATTTAATATTAATATAAATAGGCTTTCATTTAATAATTTTATAACAATTTAGAAACATCCATCAATATTTGTCTTAAAAGTAGTTTTCAGTTTTAATGCTAAATGTCTTGTTTCCTCATTATTTTTCATTTCTCCAAATAAAAATAATTTCTTCACACAAAAATATAGATATTTTTAATGTAATTTGTAGGAGTTATAGAAAATAATTCACAAAGTATTACTACTGTAATAATAAAAATAATTATTTATTCATTGTTTAAATAGTTTTATATTTATCCATGGAAAGAATAATTTTGTGGGAGAGGTTGAGGCCTGTCCCATCTAATTTCTTTTTTGTTTGAAAAGTTTATTTACATTTCAAATGTTATCTCCTTTCGAGATATTCCACCCAGTAACCTTCTATCCCATTTCCCCCTCCTCCTGCTTCTATGAGGGTGCTCCCCCACCCATCTACCCACTCCCACTCTCTCATTCCCCTAAACTGGGGCATACAGCCTTCACAGGATTAAGGGCCTGTCCTCCCATTGATGCCCAACAAGGCCATCCTCTGCTACACATGGAGCTGGAGCCATGGATCCCTCTATGTGTACTTCTTGGTTGGTGGCTTAGACCCTGGGAGCTCTGGTTGGTTGATATTGTTGTTCTTCCTATGGAGTTGCAAACCCCTTAAGCTCCTTCAGTCCTCTCTCAAACACCCTCATTGTATACCTTGTGATTGGCTCACTGGTTGGCTGTGAACATCCACCTCTGCATATGTCAAGCTCTAGCAGAGCCTCTCAGGAGGCAGCTGTATCAGGCTCCTGTCAGCATTCACTTCTTAGCATCCACAATAGTATCTGCATTTGGTGACTGTATATTGGATGGATTCCCAAGTGGATTAGTCTTCGAATGGCCTTTCCTTTAATATCTGCTTCACCCTTTATCTCCATATTTGCTGCTGTGATTATTTTGTGACCTCTTCTAAGAAAGACCCACTCACCCACACAATATTCTTCCTTCTTCTTGAGCTCCATGAGGTCTGTAAATTGTATCTTGTGTATTCCAAACTTTTGGGCTAATATCCACTTATCAGTGAGTGAATAGCATGTGTTTTTTTTTTTTTTGGTGTGTGTGTGTGTGTGTGTGTGTGTGTGTGTGTGAGAGATTGGGTTACCTTACTAAGGATATTTTCTAGTTCCATCTATTTGCCTAAGAATTTCATGAATTCGTTGTTTTTAATAGCTGAATAGTACTCAAATTATTCTAAATGAATTTGATAATTGCTTCTTCTAACTCTATGAAGAACTGAGTTGGAATTTTCATTGGGATTGCATTGAATCTGAATCTGTAGATTGTGTTCAACAAGATGGCCAGTTTTACTATAGTAATCCTGTCAATCCATTAACATGGGAGATCTTTCCATCTTCTGAGATCTTCCATTTCTTTCTTCAGAGACTTAAAGGTCTTGTCATACAGATCTTTCACTTACTTGGTTAGTTACACAAAGGTATTTTAGATTATTTGTGACTATTTTGAAGGTTATTGTTCCACAAATATTTCTCAGCATGTTTATCATTTGAGTAGAGGAAGACTACTGATTTGTTTAATTTTATATCCATACACTTTGCTGAAGTTGTTTGTCACCTGTAGGAGTTCTATGGTGGAATTTTGTGGTCACTTAAACATAATAACATATCATCTGCAAATAATGATATTTTGACTTCTTCCTTTCTAATTTGTATCCCTTTGACTTCCTTTTGTGGTCTAATTGATCTGACTAGGAATTTGAGTACTATATTGAATAGTTAGGGAGAGAGTGAGCAACCTTGTGTATTATGTATGACCTAATTAGTAGACATAGAGTGATTTAGTAGAAGCATAAACTGTGGATTTATTTTTTTTCTCTTGAAACCTTTATAGCTTGTATCTAATATTATTCTTATAAAACTTCAGAGCTTAATGAATAGATAAAGCAGGAATTAGTCATTATAAAGTATAAACAGTTTAGATGATGTTTCATCATATGCAAGTGTGTTGAGAAAACATCATAGTATACACATGCCCTTCTGACAGCTTGATTTATCCGTGTTCTTTGTGCTTTGATGCAGACATTTTAATGACTTTAATTCTTTTTTTTTAAATTTTTATTTTCTATATTCTATGTTTACATTCCAAAGACTTTCCCCTTTCCCAGTTCCCACCCACCATACTTCCCATAGTTCCTCTCCCCCCCAACTATTCCCCAATCATTCCCCCTCCCCCCTTGGTTTCTTTAATGACTTTAATTCTTTATGAGCGAGTAGCTATTTCTTAAATATATGGCACAATGAGGGTGTTAAAGTCTATTTAAACAAATAAATGGACATACTTTTCTCGAATATTTTAAAAACCACCAGGGAAGATACATGAAAATAAATAGCCAGGATACAAAATTAAATATGGTTCCAGAGAAGTGATGAGAATATAGAAGAATGTCAATGGATGTACTTATTTTTAATAGGAAAAGACGAGGTTAACTGATGTTTTTTGAGAATTTAATTGCTAATTTCAATTATGATTTCCTTTGAAAGATTATTCTTTTCATAGCCTTCTGCATTATGTGAGTGATCCTATACTTCCATAGATATCAAACTACGTTAAAATATTCATTTTTAAAAAAAATTCAATAGTGGCAAATTCACCTAATGCTATAAAATTTTAAGATATCAACAAATTATTTAGTATATATTGTTACTCCTACTAAATTTAGCTTTAATTTACTATATATTCATTCTGTAAGAGTTCTTGCCTCTGCAGATAGCTTGCTATACCTTCCTATACTACATGTCCTGGAAACAAGACTTGTTCTTTATAGGATCATTGAGAGAGAAAAAATAATGTGTGTATTGGGTTTACTAATTTGCCTCAAACTTTACAAACTCTGGCTTGCAAATAAGAATTAACATCATCATCAACTTTTCTGATAGAGAATTCTCCTCATGATCACAGCACTTTCACTATTATCATTAATAATTAAATAAAATACACTTCTTGAAAACTGATGTTTTAATTCAAGACATTCTTCATTGAAAATCAGGAGGCTTACGTTCACTTTTCATTTTTAAATAATGGGTATTATGAACTTGAGAAAGACCTTTAACTTTTCTTGACATAGATTTCTTCATTATTAAAATAAAGTTAGCTTGTGATTTAAAAGAATCAATGGTCTGTGTCTAAAAAACTTTTTGGCTTTATTTCCTTGTCAAAGTCTTGATGGAATATAAATTTGGAGTTGATTTCCCTAGATATAAGGGCATGAATTTGGCTATTCGAAACTCATGTTTGGTTGTCATAGCATCAACCATTAAATGCTTTCACAGAGTGTATTATTCCCTAAGAACTTTTATTCTCTTCCAGAGATAACTCCATTCTACAAGTTTCTGTCTTCCATTTCTATTCCATCCATTGTTAAGTTTCAAGCACAAATTCAAATGTTAGTGGATTTTTTAAAGTTATAATTATAGGCTTTATTTGTCTTTTAAATACAACCACATAATTGCTTTTCAGGCTTATTCTGTATTGAACGCAGGTGGGATGCAATATAAAATGTAGCTTTTCAGAACAAAGAAAAGAAAAGTTGTTCAAATCACAGCTGTAATTGCTAGGTGCAGGTGTAGAGAAAACTAATCTTCTAGTCACTGTATTCATTCATCATATTTTGAGTAGAAAATTGTAGTTTTTCTAATTAAAAAATGTTGTCACATTAATTTTCCAGAGTACTTGATTGGTTGAATACCACACACTTCTATTTTATATAGAAATTCTATTTGTAGGTTACTTTCCAGAAGATACTGAGATGTTTGTTTTCCTTTTAGTCTTTGTTGATGTATATATGCTTTAGATTTGAAAGATTCGAACAATAATGCACAATTCTTTCTGGCTTCTCAACTCAAGGATGAAATGTTTTAATAATTTTCTTTGAAACTACATTCAATGTGTGTTAAACATAATCATAGATCTTCCTCAATTCCTTCCAGAGCAAACTCTATATATAATTAATGATGGCTTTCTTTTCCATTCTTTTTCCTTTTATCTTTTTATCTGTTTTTTTCTTTTTTCTTTTTTTGCTTTTTTTTTCAGTACAGTTTGTGCTATTCATGTTTTCTTGAATACATAACCTTCAGTAGAAACACAGTGATCCAGGAGTAGCAAAAGTTTCTTTTTCCAGATGTTTTAGAGGTACCAAAATCTCCTTAGCTAGGACTTGTTGCTCACCTTGCCTATTCATGGTATAAATTTTGACTAGCTACAGTTTGTTCATATATTGAGCATACTGTCAAAACCATTGTGAGTTCATATGTGCAAAATACAAGTTTACTGCTATGGCTAGAAGGCACTATTCCGTGGAATTATCTATTACCTCTAGATGATAACTTCATTTTTTCTGTTCTTATTTACCTTTCTTCTGTTCTCTCTTTCTCAAGGATCCCTGGCCTCTGGGTGCAAGTATCTGTAATACTTAAAAGTGCTGCAATTCTCATTTTCGTTGTGTTTGGTTGTTTGATTTGGTTTTATTTATATATTTTCTGTGTTTTGTGCTGGACATGTGTTTCAAGGCACAGTCATGTATAGAAGTTAGACGAAAATATTTAGGAGTCAGTTTTTGGTTATTTCTTTTTGTTGTTGTTTTTTTTTTCCCCGAGACAGGGTTTCTCTGTGTAGCCCTAGCTGTCCTGGAACTCACTCTTTAGACCAGGCTGGCCTTGAACTCAGAAATCCGCCTGCCTCTGCCTCCCAAGTGCTGGGATCACAGGCGTGTACCACCACACCTGGCTTTTGGTTTTCTAATGCAAGCAGTATAGGAATAGAAATCACATTGCTAGCTTCAAAGTAAGCATCTTTACCTACTGAGTGTCTCACCAGCCCACGTTTCTTAGTTTTAGTGAACATTTATTTACATTTAGATACTTACTCAAAATGAAGCTTAGTGGGAAAATATGAACTGGAACATCTGATCCTACCATCTTGCTGATGTTCATCTCTTAAATAGATAATATGAATGCAGCTCAAGTACTCTGTTTAGGAAGTATTCTATATCAGTTTAAAACAAATTGGAAATCTCGCACTTGGTGCATCTAACCAAATACTTATTAGTACTTTGGCAACTGTTCTTGCTTTCAAAGTTATTATGTAGAAGGCAGTAAATTTGGGGGGATTTTGAAAATACTAACACTAAAACTATATTTTTAAAAAGGGCGTTTGCACAAGCATGTTTGTTGCAGCTTTATTCATAATATCTGGAAACTGTCAACAACCTACTTGCCTCTCTACCCAAGAGTGAATAAAGAAAATCTGGTACATTTCAAAAACATTGATTTGCTAGTTATTAATTTCTTGAACTGGATAATCCTTAAGGTACTTCTAATGAGGAGTTCAGGTTGACAGCTCTTAAATCAATAAATCTGGCCCTCATAATAACCACAACAAGTATTATCAGTATAGTTAGATTGTGCCAATTATTTGAAAAAGCTCTAAAACCTAAGTAAAATTTATGTTCTGCTATAAGGGTACAAATTTTCCAAAATTTAGACACCTGTTATATTGTCATAGACTGCTTACTACCCAATTACTCCTGGATCTTCAAAGAATCTTAAAGGACTCTACATACATTTATTATTAATGTGTGATACTTTGAAAATTTTAAGATTATAATACTCAACAACAGGGCAAATTCAAAATGAAATTATGAACATGACATAATTAATGTGCATAGACATTGCAGAAAGCCACTAAATATAGTGATCTTAAAGGAGACATTAAATCTATTTACTTAAAAATGTAGATTTTCCATTTCAAAACACAAATCTTCCATCATTTTAACATAGAACTAATTTTATGTAACTATTTCCATTAGCAGTAATTTTCCGTCTTACCAGTCTTGCAACAAATTAACAAGGTTCCTTGTATATAATTATCAGTGGTTCACTTTGACATTCTTCATATTTAAAGTGGTTATTAATATAAACATTTTATTAGAAAATTCAAATGTAACATCTTGAATTAATTTATAAATTATGCATGCAGATTTTACTTGTAATAATAATAAAACCAGCTTTTAAAAAGCCATGGCTGATAAATTAAACTATATTGAATATTTACATGAAAAGAAATACCTGAGGAAATTTACATATAGCTGGGCCAAATTAATATTTGCCATATATTATTTATATATTAGCCTTATAACTTCACCGACTTTTTTTATAAGTACTATAATATTATGAACTGTATTTGCCTGAACCTCTCTTTGTTGATACCATATTTAATAACAGTTCCAGATGTGTTATCAATAGAATTTTTTTACAATAGATACAAAACTTGTCAATTAATTTTAAAATAATATGGGCACACTTTAAACTTTCTGAATGAAATTTGAATTATTATGGTTCTGCTTCTTGACACAATAGTGTAATCATACTGACTTTACTATCTT
This sequence comes from Apodemus agrarius, assembly GCA_964023405.1. Lineage (NCBI taxonomy): Eukaryota > Metazoa > Chordata > Mammalia > Rodentia > Muridae > Apodemus > Apodemus agrarius. The sequence goes on from OZ030006.1 coordinate 44,835,075, forward strand.
ATCATAAATAACCATATACACAACACAATACAGAGGATATTTATCAGCCATGTTTCAGTAGGAATCACTGTTTTTTGGTGTTTGAAAGAAGTAAAACACATTATTAAAAGACTTTCATACTATACTGTTTTATATGTGTTGATGTATAAGCCAAGTGAATAGTGCTCTTAGAGATATCAGAAAATTCATAATAGAAACTCAAAAGTGCTGGGTTTCTTTATTGTTGTTAAAGTTTTTCCTGGAAATGAGAGAGTTATACAGGAAGAACTGAATAAAATTTGTTATTAGTCTTATGAAAAATAGTGAATATGGATTTATTATTTATGCAGTATATATACATGTATATATTATTTAATATAATGGAAATATTCATCTTTCTCAAAGAAATACACAGATTTGAAAATGTCCATCAAAATTCCAAGACAATTCTTCACAGAAATTGAAAGGATAATTTTCATCTTCTTATATAAACATAAAATCCCAGGATAATTAAAACAACCCTGAATAAAAGAACTTCGAGTGGTATTATCATCCCAGATATCAAGTTATATCACTGAGATATAGTAACAAAAATCATATGGTACAGGCATGAAAGCAGAAATGCTGATAAATGCAATTTAACTGAAGATCCTGGTATCAGTGTATACACTTATAAATATGATTGTTTTGTATAAAGTTTTCAGAGATATACATTGGAAAAAAGACAGTGTCTATAATAAATGATGCTAGACTGGGTTTCTGCAGTAGAAGAATGCAAATAGAGCCACAGATCAACAGATAGAAAATATATCAATGTCCTAAACATAAAACAAGTAAGTATAAATTAGCAGTAAAGAAATTGGAGAATACTTATATGCATAGTCAAAGATGTTCCTAATAGAACAATAATACTAAGGCACTAAGAGCAACAGTTAATGAATAGGACTTCTTTATGAAACTGAAAAGCATAATTCAGACAAAGTGGTAGGCTACAAAATAGGAAAAGGTTTTCACAATCCAAGAATGAGTTTATAACTAATATATACATTTTAAAAAAAATCAAGAACTGGGCATCAAAAATTAAATAACCTAATTAAAATTGAGGTACAGCACTAAACAGAGAGGTCTCAGAAAATACAAGATGCTGAGAAATACTAGGAAAATTATTTAAATATTTACTAAATCATTAGTAATCATAGAAATAAAAAAGTTACTTTAAGATTTACTCTTATTCCAGTAAAAATGGCCAAAATTAGTAAAACAATATTATGGTTGATGCAGGCATGAATAAGGAGTAAGGAGAACACTTATCCATTATTAGTGAAATGCAAACTTGTACATACAGCCACTAGGGAAATCAGGCTACACTTCCTCAGGAAACTGGTGATAGACCTCTCAAGCTGTATCTCTCCTTGGCGAATAACCAAAAGACACTTACTTCTGCCATAAAGATTTAGTAATGTTCACTGCTGCTCTATGCATAAGAGCCAGAAATTAGAAAAATCCCAAATGTATCCATTGTCCATTGATGAACAAATGGATAACAAGAATGTTGTACAAGTAAAATGCAATATTAAGTATGTGTTAAAAAAGGAAATAATGAAATTTGCTGGTAAGTGTCATCCTAAGTGTTGTAACAGATACATAAAATGACAAAAGTTGTATGCATTTCTTTGTATGTGAATGTTAGCATTCACGATTTTCATGGGCATGTTACAATACGCATAACTACAGAAGTTAGGTATAGTGAAACAGACTTTGGGTGAGGGGAGTATCTCCCTAAGAATGGGAAATAGAACAGTTGGAAAAATGGGGTATATGGATTAAAAGGGAAGTGGGATAGACAAACAGATTAAGGCAGGAAATATGGGGAGTGAGAACACACAGGCATTTGAGGAGTATGTAGGAACCTACTAAATAAGCTTCTTAAATTGTATATTTTTATTAAAGAAATCTAAATGGAGCAACTAAATACAAATGGATACAAAATCCAAACTAGGTATCATTTTCGAGTAAAACTCCCAGTACTAGGAATGGGTTACATATAATAGATTCAAAGGGCAAAGGGCCCTATGGTAATCTACAAACCATGCTTAACTCAATCTATTGTCAAGAGTATTGGTTGTTATCCAAAATAATGACAAGAGCCCATTGCTCAAAACAACAAATATCTCATTGAACACAAGGAATTCAAGCTAATTCTAAATAGAGCCTTTACGATACTTATTAGTCTTAATGGTACTGGAGGATAAGAAGGCTACAAAAGGAGAAAGATAAATGCAAGCCCAGCTATAAGGCTGATACTCTACAGTGGTGACCTGTCTACAGTATATGCTGATGTAATAGTGGCAGAAACATTGAGATAGTAACAAACCATATTAGACCACAAACCACATAAGGCCCAATTCTTGAGAAGGAGCCCATGCCTGACCCAGCTTAGATGACCAAAAGCCTAAAACTACATTACCAGTAGGCCATGAGAAATCCAAATACGACTGTTCTGCTTCAGGAATAGAGCAATTAAAACAACCACAACAACATTCTGCTATACCCATACACTCATACATAAGTGTCCCTATTAGATGCCATTATAGAATTGTAACACATGCAGTCACTGATAATTAACATTAAGACCCAGAATTCAACACTGTCTGGGAGACTTTGGAACACTCACTAAAACAAAGGGATACTTTCATCAAACATAAGTTTGATGAAACATAAGTTTGATGATAACTCCTCAGGTCTCAGGGAACTATGCAGATGATGGGGGGTGGGGAGAAAGAGAGTTCTAGATCTACAGGAACTGGATAGCAACAGGGATACAGTCCCTTCCAGGTACCACATGACTGACCAAAAGATGTACTCACAAAAATGGAAACAGCAATCACAGGGCCCAAATAGTTGTGAATTAGTCAAATTTTCATCACAAAGCAAAGTAGATGGAAGTTTCCATCCTTAACCAAGAAGCTCTCTATAATTGAAAACTGATCACAAAGAAAAAAATAGTTTTCTACAATGATGAATTTGTGGATATATGAAACAGTTAAAGGTTGGTTCTAAGAGCAAGAATAGATGTACAAAACAAAATAATAAATTGTATTTATATTTTACTATCTTATTCCTTTGTTTAGCTTATCATCATGATCATAATCATTATCATGATCATCATCATCCCTATCATGGTGGTCCTTTTTTCTTATGGTTTACAGCTTTTTTTAAAAAAAAAATGGGTTGTTTTATGTGTGTCTGACTATGGGTGTATATTTTTATACATTTTCTTTTATTTTTTTCCTTTTATAATTTTTTTCTTTTTTATTTAATATATTCTTTATTTATATTTTCCCTTTCTGGATTCCCCCTCCCGGAAAGTCCCATAGGCCTTCTTCCCTCTCCCTATTCCCCAAACAACCCCTTCCTGCTTCCCTGTTTTGGTATTTCCCTACACTGTTACTTTGCGCCTTTCCAGGACCAGGGGCCTCTCCTTCCTTCTTGGGCATCATTACATAATCCACTACATAAACAAACTCAGGGAAAAAAACCACGTGATATGTGAATTGTTTCTTGGGTATTTCAAGTTTCTGGGGTAATATCCGGTTATCAGTGAGTACATACCATGTGTGTTCTTTTGTGATTGGATCACCTCACTCAGGATGACATTCTCCAATTCTACCTACTTGCCTAAGAATTTCATGAGTTCATTTTTTAAATAGCTCAGTAGTATTCCATAGTGTAAATACACCACATTTTCTGTATCCATTCCTCCATTGAGGGACATCTGTGTTCTATCCAGCTTCTGACTATTATAAATAGGGGTGCTATGAACATAGTGGAGCATGTGTCCTTATTACATGCTGGGGAATCCTCTGGGTATATGCCCAGGAATGATGTAACAGGATCCTCTGGTAGTATCATGCCCTGTTTTCTGAGGAACCACCAGACTGGTTTCCAGAGTGTTTGTACCAGCTTGCAATCCCACAAGCAGTGAAGGAGTGTGCCTCTTTCTCCACACCCTTCTTGCTAGCACCTGTTTTCTCTTGAGTTTTTTATCTTAGCCATTCTGACGGGTGTGAGGTGAAATATCAGGGTTGTTTGGATTTGCATTTGCCTGATGACTATGGATGTTGAAAATTTCTTTAGGTGTGTCTCAGCCATTTGTTATTCCTCAGGTGAAAATTCTTTGTTTAGCTCTGTATCCCATTTGTAATAGGGTTATTTGGCTCTCTGGAGTCTACCTTCTTGAGTTCTTTGTGTATCTTGGATATTAGCCCTCCATTGGATGTAGGGTTGGTAAAGATCTTTCCCAATTAGCTGGTTGCAGTTTTCTCCTTTTGACAGTGTACTTTGCCTTACAGAAACTTTGTAATTTTACGAGGTCCTATTTGTCAATTCTTGATCTTAGAGCATATGCTATTGGTGTTCTGTTCAGGAACACTTCTCCTATGCCCATGTGCTCAATGGTCTTCCTTAGTTTCCTTTCTATTAGTTTCAGTGTGTCTGGTTTTATGCTGAGGTCCTTGATATACTTGGAATTGAGGATAACACAAGGAGATAAGAATGTATTGATTTGCATTCTTCTGCATGCTGACCTCCTCTTGTACCAGCACCATTTGTTGTAAAGGCTATCTTTTTTTTCCATTGGATGATTGTAGCTACTTTGTCAAAGTTCAAGTGACCATAGGTATGTGGGTTCATTTCTGGGTCTTCAATTCTATTCCATTGATCTGCCTGCCTGTCCTTGTACCAATACGATGTAGTTTTTAATCATGATTGCTCTATAGTACTGCTTGGTGTGACTCTAAGCAAATAAGTGAAAGATCTGTATGACAGGAACTTCAATTCTCGGAAGAAAAAAATCAAAGAAGACCTCAGAAGATGGAAAAATCTTCCATGTACTTGGATTGGCAGGATTAATATAGTAAAAATGAACATCTTGCCAAAAACAATATACAGATTAAATGCAATCCCTATCAAAATCCCAACTCAATTCTTCATAGAGTTAGAAAGAGCAATTCTCAAATTAATCTGAAGTAACAAAAAATGCAGGATTGCTAAAACTATTCTCAACAGTAAAAGAACTTCTAGGGGAATCAGTATTTCTTTTACAAAATTTCGTCTGAAGATTTTCTAAGGATAGAAAAAAAAAACAAAAGCTTAGCAATTGTATGGGTAGGATTTGGGAGAAGACCTGGAAAGAGCTGGGAGATGGGAAACAATGATCTTTATTATGTTTATTATGTCCTTTGTATTCTTTGCTTTCTAGAACTTTTATCATGAATGGATGATGAAATTTTCCAAGGGTTTTACTGTATGTAATGAAAGGAACAACTGGGTTTATGAAGACCTGTTTATGTGTTCATTGTATTTATTGATTTACTTTTTAAAACTATCTCTTCATCTCTCAGGCAAGTCAATTGTATCTTTTATATGTTCACTTGAATTCAGATCACAATGATTTTATTGAAAGGTTTGTTGAGGGCATGATGGTTTGTAATTATCTTTGTTATTGTTGTCTCTTGGTATGGTATTTTATTAAAACCAGGAAAACAGGATTTTTAAAAAATTAGGAGTTATCTATTTACTAATACTCTATTAAGAACACAGCAATAAAGTAATATCTAATAGCATATTACCATATGAATGTATAACAGTTACCAATACTCAACCCTCCCCAAGAAAATTTTCTTCTAGCAACAGATGGTAACAAAGAGATACACAACTAGACAATGTGCAGACAACATATAGCCCTAAAAGTCACATCTTTTCCAAATCCTTTCTGCTAAGGCACAAGTATTTATATGGAAGGAGAGGAAGAAATATTGTAAAGCCATAATATAAATATTTTCTTGTATATATATTCCAGGTATAACAGGACCTATGCTCACAAAAATTAACAGAGGCTTTGATAGCAGCCTAGGACACAAGTCTTAAACAGACAAAGTTCCAAGACTGAGAAGGGTAAGTAGACAAAATGTTCACTACTAATCAGAAAGCTATTTGCAAATAAAATCTATAGAATAGATATCTTGTTTATTATTATCATCATCACTATCATCATTATTATTATTTAATCTATTTTTAAATTACAGTCATTTTTGCTTTTAAGTGCTTCTTAGCACAAGATAAAATTTCCTGAGTGTTGCAGAGAAGGAATATTAGAAATCTTTTTCTTTGAAGGATATCACAGAGTAATCAATTTATTAAATGTCAGTTAGGTTTCTGCTCTGAATCTTCTACCACATTCGATACAATAGGAAACAGTGTTTTCAACAAGAGCATATACTACTTGAATTATAACATTTTTGACACACAAAGCAGAAATCAAATTATAAAAGAAATCAAAGAAAAACTCAAAGTATAAATGTTTTAGGAAGAAAGAATTAATTTCTGATGAAATCGTGTATCAGTGGGCAGTCTTAAAATAACCTTAGCTACATTTTCCTTAAAGCATCATTGATAAATAGTAATATATAACATGTAAAATAAAATACCTATGGACTTATTTTTATCATTACCTTTCATCTTAAATATTATTTAATTTTAAAACATAATATACTTCATAACATAAAATCAATCTGAAAATGAAAATGCTAGATACTAGTTCCTTTTTGCGTTTTTGCCTTTTATTTTCTTTTGGGACAAATTTTGTTAACTCAGTGGCCATAAGCAAAGTATAGTGGATGAGGTAGGGAATCTCAAAGCTGAATTACTTTTCTTTTGTTTATATCTTCAGGGTAGCCTGAAAGGAGCCATAAGTTGGCATGCAGTTGTTGTCTCTCGACATCTTGGAGTTAGCTGCAGGATGCTAGTAAATATTAAACAATGAAAACATGTGCATCTTTGTGTTCAAAAAGGAACACTTAAATATGTATGGGGGAAATGATAACCTTAGGCTTGCTGTCCCTTCCAAGTACTCCAGCACTGCAGGTTCCCAAGGACTAATTTCCACTTACAGCATTTACACATGGTGGGTAAGTGTTACCTGGGTGGCTGCTGCATATTTAGATCAAGTTTCAGTAAAATTAATTGTCAGTACACAGAAGTTAGAGGCTGTGGAGAATTCCTCTGTGAGCAGGGTGACTCAACATGGAACCGTATTTTAGAGAAATAATATTAAAATATGCAGTGAAACTCAGAATGAATCCTAGAGGGAGAAAGAAAATAAAACTGTTAAAAACAAATTCTTGAAAAACATGAGTTCTTCATATTTTCAAACTATGTTTTTCATTAAATACAAATATTGCTCTTACAGCTGACTAAATTGGTGAGAACTAAAAATGATAGCAAAATTATAGTAAGAAATTTTAGAATGATTTCTCAATGCATATAACTTACAGCAGCTATTACAGCACAAAGACAGGGTCCTAGTTTCATGTCTTGATCTGTTATAAATTTGTATAAATTAAAATTACATAAATGAGTAAATACAGCAGGACACTATGTAGCTAGCCCTTCTCACACTACTGAGGCTTTCAAAATTTTCAATTATATTTTGTGTAATATAGCACATTTCATGTTTTATAATGACATGATTTGAGCTAATTTTTGTACACTCAAAGCCATGAGTCACCTCATCAATTATTGCATATGCTTCTTCATGAATATTATCTCATCCAAATGAAGCAAAATAATTTTATTATTTTAGTTATCTTTAATACATTTACCTCATTACTGTTACTCCAGTTTCTTGAATATTTACTAATATGGTCCTTAATATTTCTTAACATATACTGAATCATGTGTCAAATTATATTAATGAATACTCAAACCACACATTTTTAAAAGGGTACTAATACAGTGATGTCTCTACTGTATAGTAATTAATAAACTAATATCCATGGTGACAATGAATAATGAGATAAAGGGCTGTAGAGTCAGTTTCAAGGTGTACAACAGAATGGAGTTTAGGACATAAGGGATCAAAAGTTAGTCAACACTTTTAATACGAATACCATTATGTTCAGAGGAAGTTATTAGGAGACCTGAGCCATTCCAAGCAAGTAAAATTCCAATTCCACTGTAGCTCCCACACCACCTTTATGGTTGTATTAGGATAGGTCATTTATTTATCATTTGTTTCTAACACTGTCTTTCTTGAGTCATAAGCTGAGTTATTGTGGTTAATGAGTTACTTCTTATGCACAGAAAATTTATTAAAAATACTGTTTAAGAGTGAGACATCTTATCATCTGCAAATAGTGATAGTTTGACTTCTTCCTTTTCAATTTGTATCCCTTTGACCTCCTTATGTTCTCTAATTGCTCTGACTAGAACTTCAAATACTATATTGAAAAGATATGGAGAGAGAGGGCAGCCTTGTCTAGTCCCTGATTTTAGTGGAATTGCTTCAAGTTTCTATCCATTTAGTTTTATATTGGCTACCGGTTTGCTGTAAATTGCTTTTACTATGTTTAGGTATGGGCATTGAATTCCTGTTCTTTCCAAGACTTAGAATGAAAGGATGGTGAATTTTGTCAAATGCCTTTTCAACATCTAATGAAATGATCATGTGTTTTTTTTTTCCTTTGAGTTTGTTTATATAGTGGATTGCATTGATGGATTTCCATATATTGAACCATCCCTGCATCCCTGGGATGAAGCCTACTTGATCATGGTGGATAAGCATTTTGATGTGTTCTTGGATTCGGTTAGCAAGACTTTTATTTAGTAATTTTGCATCGATATTCATAAGGGAAATTGACCTGAAGTTCTCTTTCTTTGTTGGATCTTTGTGTGGTTTTGGTTTCAGGGTAATTGTGGCTTCATAGAATGAGTTGGGTAGAGTTCCTTCTGTTTCTATTTTGTGAAATAGTTTGAAGAGTATTGGCGTAGGTCTTCTTTGAAGGTCTGATAGAATTCTGCACTAAAACCACCTGGTCCTGTGCTTTTTTTGGTTGGAAGACTGTCTATGACCCCTTCTATTTCTTTAGGGGTTATTGGACTATTTAGTTGACCTATATGATCCTGATTTAATTTTGGTATTTGGTACCTGTCTAGGAAATCATCCATTTCCTCCAGATTTTCCAGTTGTGTTGAGTATAGACTTTTGTAGTAAGATGTGAGAATTTTTTGGATTTCCTCCATTTCTGTTATATCTCCCTTTTCATTTCTAATTTTGTTAATTTGAATACTCTCTCTGTGCCCTTTGGTTAGTCTGGCTAAGGGTTTATCTATTTTCTCAAAGAACCAGCTCCTGGTTTTGTTGATTCTTTGTATGTTTTTCTTTGTTTCTACTTGATTGATTTTAGCTCTGCATTTGATGATTTCCTGTCTTATATTCCTCCTGGGTTAGCAGCCTTGTTTATAAAAGCCAGAATCTGGAAAGAACCCATACGCCCCTCAGTGGTGGAATGGATAAAGAAAATGTGGTATATTTATACAGTGGAATACTACTCAGCAATAAAAAACAATCAATTCATGAAATTTGTAGGCAAATGTTTGGAACTGGAAAATATCATCCTAAGTGAGCTATCCAAATCACAAAAGAATACACATAGAATGCAATCACTGATAAGTGGATTTTAATTAGCCCAGAAGCTCTGAATACTCAATACACAATTAGCTAATCATATGATCCCCAAGAAGAATGTAGGAAAGGGCCCTGGTCCTGAAAAAACTTGATCCAGTATAGTAGGGGAATACCAGAACAGAGAAATTGGAGGGGGGTGATTGGGAAATGGGCAGAGTGAAGAGGACTTATGGGACATACGGTGAGGGTGGGACTGCGAAAGGGGAAAGCATTTGGAATATAAACAAAGAATATAGATAATAAATAAATAAATTAATTAATTAATTAATCTTTAAAAAAAGCAGCATTAGACCAAAGACACAACATTTCAGTTTCAAAATTTTCATTTGTTATTTTGTTGCTTCATATACTCTGTTGGAGTGTAGTATTTGTTAGCTTATCTTTTTTTCTTCTATATAAATTAAAATGCAATTCATGTGGCACAAAAAGGAGTGAGACATCTTGGAACACTTGGTTCTAAAGGAGAAGTCTTTATCAATTCCTTCCATTTATGGATCAGGGAATCATGAAGAAGAGGAAGAGAAGGAGGAGGAGGAGGAAGAAGAGGAGAAGAGGAGGAGAGAAAATTAGAGCCAGCAGAAATAGAGACACCAAGGAAATAGGCCCTACATAAGCATCAATACCAAAAGAGGCATGAACTCTGAGATTGGGACAAGATGTACAGGTACTGCATGTGTCTGTGACAGATGGGGTCCAAGGAGTGAAGAAGGAAGATAGACACAAGCCCAAATCCATATCCCAGAAGCTATATTCAAATGACAGTCACTTGCAAATGAAAAAAAATGAGTTCTCTCAAGCAAAATCTCATTAAAACTGTTAGTTACTCTTAAAATCAGACCCATGACCAGAAGTAAGTAGCTGATAAATAAACTCAATGGTATTTTGAAGGCTTTTTTCTTTTCTTTTCTTTTCTTTTCTTTTCTTTTCTTTTCTTTTCTTTTCTTTTCCTTTCTTTTCTTTTCAATATTTACTTTCATTACATTTCAAATGTTGTTCCCTTTCCTGGTCTCCCATGGAAGTCCCCTATCCCATCCCACCTCCCCCTGCTTCTATGAGAGTGGTCCCCCACCTACCCACCAACTCTCACCTCCCTGCTCTACAATTCCCCTAATTATGATTTTTTTTTGTCTCACAATGTTTTGCCTGGGCTTTTTTTCTTACCGTACAGGTCTTTTGTTTATATTTTATGATTTTAGAGGATTTCTGGGCATGCCAATGTATGTGTTTCTATGCATACACATGCACACACACACACACACACACACACACACACATAACACACACACATATACATACATATTTTTAATGCTTTTTCTTTTTTTGTTTCTTTTCCTGTTTGTTTTATTCAGATTTCTATGCTTGTATTTTGTCTTATTTTAATGTATTTTCTTTACTTATTTTTTTTATAAGACTGTTGGTTTCCTTAAGAGAGACAGAGCAAGAAAAGAAATCAACTGATGTGACTGGAGAGATGGATAGGACATAGGGAGTAGTTAGGAATGGGTCAAACCGTAATTAGAATATGTAATGTGAAAAAAATCTATTTTCAATAAATAAGAAATGCTATTGTATGTTTGACTGACACAGTTTTAAGCCTAATATAAAAAAAATAAAGAAAGCCTTCTTTGGCTCCATAGTGTTCATCATTTCAGAAGTTAAATATTCAAGTTCATCCTGTCTTTTGTTGAATTATTCTTACATTTCATAAATATATCATAAACAAATATTCATAAATATAAAGATGTGTTAAACATTTCAGTACATTACTTAACTGGATCTTGTCTTTATCACAAGATAAACAAATCTAAGCATATGCATACCAACATATATGTTTATAGATGTACTTGTGTAATAGTAACTCATCTGTTTTTTTGACAAAATTCCAGTTTGTTTGGGTTTATAGCTCCAGAGCTATAAAGCATCCACCATGGTAGGAAAGGCTGGCAAAAAGCAGCAGGCTTAGAGGTTGGACCAGAATGCGGAAAGCATATGTCCTTTACCTAAATAAGGCTATTTATAATAGCCAGAAGCCAGAAGACGCCCAGATGTCCCTCAAAGGAGGAATGGATACAGAAAATGTGGCATATTTATACAATGGAATACTACTCAACAATTAAAAATAATGAATTTATGCAATTTGTAGGCAAATGGTTGGATCTGGAAAATATCATCCTAAGTGAGTGAACCCAATCACAAAAGAATGCACATGAATTGCAATCACTGATAAGTGGATATTAATGAGCCCAGAAGCTCTGAATACTCAAGGCACAATTAGCAAATCAAATGATTCCCGAGAAAAAGGAAGGAGAGGACCCTGGTCCTGAAAAGACTGGATCCAGTTTTGTAGGAGAGTACCAGAACAGAGAAATGTTGGTGGTGGGGGGTGATTGGGGAATGGGCAAGAGAAGATGACTTATGGGACATATGGTGAGGGGGGAACTGGAAAAGGGGAAAGCCTTTGGAATGTAAACAAAGAATATAAAAAAGAAAAGAAGAAAAAAAGAGGACAGGGACAGCAAGCAGTGGACACAGCATAAGGCTAGAAAGGTAATGATTTTCAGATTGTTTTCTCCTTTTAAATAATTTGAAAAGAGCTGAAAAGAGAGGACTATTAGTTTACAAAAGCAAGTGTAAAAGTTTGCATGTGGGACCTTTGGGGGGGCGGGGAACCAGGAAAAAAGAAATGAAATGTATATAAAGAATATATCCAATAAAAAATAATGAAAATAAAATAAATCTAAAGGAAAAAACAAAAAACCTTAATTAGCATACAAAAAGAATATAAAGTTATTTTTTAAAACCTGATTTTCCTTGTTGTTTACTTCCTTCTGATATTCTTCTTCAAGATGTTGGGTTTCTTCCATGATCCTACGTTACTTTAAAAAACAAAACTCTCTTAACATAATTGCAAAAAAAAGTTTGCATTCTTGGGAAATGTCAGTGTATGAAAATAGTAACACAGATAAAATAATAAAATAAATTTGAATACACATTTAATTTCAAGTTTCTTATGGTATTTGGATAGGAAAATAAGTTTAATAAAGCTACACCCCTCATATCTCTAAGGTAATCCATTTTTATGCCTTTTAGTTGTTCCTGAAAACAAACTGGAGAATAACTGAAGTTGTTATAGTTGAATAGTTGTTCCTGATAATAGCTGCAGGCTTTTAAGTTGATGCATGTTCTAAGAGAAGGAAAGAAATTGGATACATGTGTATATATGTGTGTGTGTATGAGTATGCATATGTAAATGCTTATTCATACACATATATAGTGTGTATATGCATATATAAATCCTTATTCATATATATGTATATGTGTATATATATATAATTCTTAAGTCAGTTTATATCAATGGTAACCAAGTAGGAATATTCATTATGTCAATTTTAGGCACATAAACTTTCTATCATGGGTGTATCCTGGCAAGTAAAGAGGAGTTGGGGCTCATGCTTACCATTTGTACCAGAGGATACCGTGAAGTTTTCTAAGGAGTTCCTAACATGAGATTAATCTTTATTGTTTTGACCAAGAAAGTAGAAATGATAATTTTCTGTAATTACTGTATGATTTTAGACTTAAGTAATACATTTATTAAATACTTAGCATAATTCATTGCACATTGAAACGTAATAAAAGCAGATTTTCAATCGGTAGGATGACATTACTTTCCTAAAGATTTATTACTGTCAAAATGCAGGGAGCTAGATGAGAAAGGGAGGAAGTTCAAACTCATAAAACTTGAAGGTTAGGGATGTATGGCTTAAATTAAAGAAACCAGGAGCACAGATGTTCCAAGGGTGAATTATAATTAGCAGCTGGCATTTGTGCAGAGTACTGACATAGATTTATTTAAGCATATCATCTGTAAAAACTTGATGCTTATGAAGAACGTTTAAAGTACTGTAAATGGATACTGAAAATTCTACACACTTACATAGACTCTGTAATATATTAGTAACAGAAAAAATATGAATATTTGTTTGTAATAATATTCTAGGAGAACTCTGAAAATTATTTTTAAAAGTATCAAAATAGGATAGCTGTACTCATAATGTGTATATATATACAGACATACATAGATACAGACACCAATATATATATATATATATATATATATATGTACACACACATACATACACATTATAAATATACATACATTATAAATATATACATACATTATAAATAATGTAACTATATATACACAATCCATAAACATCTGTAATAAAATAAATATTTTACTCAGTTACATGTCTCATAAGCTACTGAAATAATTTTATACTCTTGATTAAATTGCTTTCTGTATAGAATATTTAACTTGAGTAGCTTTACTTAATTAACAACTATAATAGAATTAGTTCGTAAATTGACATATATATTAAATTTATATGTGAGCAAACAGGTTATTGTGAATCAATCATATATAATATGAACTAGAAATGTATGATAGCATTTGAAGAGGAAATTTCATTACCATTTCAAAATATTCATAAGACGTATTGAGCAAGCCTGTTGTCTATGGTGTTGTATTGATTATTCCAACTTTCTTTTAGGGACTCTTCCTTTCTTTAATTTGATAGAACAGCACACCATAAAATCCTCTCTCCATGTTTATTTGGTATAGCACTATACCAAAGTTTCCATTTCTGACTTTATTATGTTCCAAATATAATAATTAAGACTAAAAGTATATAATTTAGACTTAACCTTATAAAGGATAAACTTAAAAAATAAGCATCAAGCCATCACTTTTCAGAATAAATTAATTGTAGTGAATTTCTAATGATGTCCCTCCTGGCTGACTAAGAAAATGCTATATGTAATTTTAGACAATTTCTTAGTCCCTGAAAAGTTTATCTATACCATATGAATTTAAAGTGATTCACATCAATTTCCTTACTATAGGTTCCTAATTAATTAAATGCCATCATTAGTCACAAATACTTTCCAACATGAGAAAACAGAAACTACATCTCAGTAATACTACCTGGATTATATTTAGATATAAACATATATTAAATTAAAATAATAAAATGTAATTTTTCCTGAAAAAATCTGAACAAGTATAGTACAATAGACATTTTAACATGAAAAAGAGAATCTCATGAAACCTCAACCTTAACAAAGAAATACATTCTCCCATAGACTACTAAGAGGGAGGGAATGAGGCAGTATGGATTTTCTTTCTCCTCACCATTCAAATGACTTCCATGCTTAGATCTATACACCACCTACTTGGTATCTTTGCTTCACCATTACAATTTTGAAATCTTTTCAATGTATTACCTCATCATGGATATACAAAAACACTCTGAGATGATAGCCTGAAATTGTCAAGAAAATTAACTAGAGTTTAAGGGAAAGTATAATCTATGGTAAAAAAGCATATACATATGTTTGAATGTTTGGGATATGAAACTGTCATTTATACTTAGTCTACAGTTATGTCACTGACGTTTGAGAATTTTAGGAAATAGAATAGAATTTATAATGAAAATAAGTATACAATATTGTTTACATTGTTTTTTTTCCACACAGTTGGTATCATATGTTTTATACAGGTCTTTTGTGAATCAAATTATGTTGGATAATTATTTTGTATGCTTTGGATTGGAATTGAAAATATTCTAATGATGTACTGTACCTCTTATTTATCCCTTTCTCCTACCCGTATACATAAATTATTCCATAGGATTTATACTTTTATTGTAGGGCAATTAGATATTCATACTTTTATTATAGGATTACTGTTCAACAATTTCTAATATATAAAGTATAGATTAAAAGGTGAAAGATTGCTTTAGATTTGTACAAGAACTAAGAAAGTAGTTCCCATATACAAAGACCCATATAATAGAATCACCCATATTGACATTACATTAGAGTTGTGTATTTGTCACTAGATTAACTGTTAGTTAATTATTTTTCTACACTATTATTTGCTGTAATTTATTTTCACTCATAATTTTTAAGTATCACATACCATCTTTTATCTTCTAAGATATAGTCTTGTTTTGCCAATTAATGATTTTATAAATAGCTGTTATGTTGCTTCTATTCCTACATTTGGAGTAAGTTCCTAAATCTATATAACCCAACATTAAAGAAGAGATTTAGAAGTGGAAAATACATTCTAAGTAGTGAAGAGAGAAATATACACACTTGACAACAATTGTAGTTCTTCAAGAGGAATGACTATTTTTGCTGTATTATTTCTTTGGATATTTTTGAGAGTTTTATTTTACTGTTAATAATGTACCTGTAGAAAATACTATCTTTAACAAAGTAACTCTGACCCAAAAGGTCATGCCTCGTATATACTCCCTGATAAGTAGATATTAGCCAAAAAAAGAAATAAAGAAGGAAAACAAGAAAGGAAGGAAGGAAGGAAGGAAGGAAGGAAGGAAGGAAAGGAAAGGAAAGGAAAGGAAAGGAAAGGAAAGGAAAGGAAAGGAAAGGAAAGGAAAGGAAAGGAAAGGAAAGGAAAGGAAAGGAAAGGAAAGGAAAGGAAAGGAAAGGAAAATACAGAACACCCAAGATATAGTCCACAGAACAGAAAAAAGTCAACAAACTGAAGGGCCCAAGTGAGGACTCCTGGGAAGGAGAAGAAAGCAGTCACCAGTGGAGGGGTGAGGGAGGGTCCTGGGATGGAAAGTGGACAGGGGATTGGGGAGAGAAGGGAACTTGATCTCCTATTGGGTGAGGGAAAGTGCCAGTAGAAAAATATGGAAACATCCAACCTCAGGGGGTAGGAGGTAGGGGAACCGTCCAGAATGTACCAGAGACCTGGGGGGTAAGAGACTCTCAGGACTCAAGAGAGGGACATTAGATGCAATTCCAGACGGTAGGGAGAGGGAAGTTATAGAACCCACCTCTAGCAGGAAGGCAGGGCATCAAGTAAGGGAGAAGGTTGCCATTTGACAGTCAAATCTCTGACCCAAATTTGTTCCTGTCTGAAAGAACTGCACAGATAGAGATGGACAGGAATCTGCGAAAAAAAAAAAAAATTCAGGGACAGCCCAAATGGGATCCAGCTCATGGAAAGGTCTCAATACCTGAGTCTATTACTGAGGCTATGGAGCCCTCACAAAAAGGGACTTAGCATGACTGCACTACGAGAGACCCAACAAGCAGCTGAAAGTGTCAGATGCAGATACTTGCAACCAACAAGTGTAAGAAGCTGCTGGCTCCTGTGGTTGAATTAAGGGAATGCTGGAAGATGAGAAGAAGGGTGACCCTGTAGGAAGAGCAGCAGTTTCAATTAACCTGGATCTCCTAGATCCCTCAAACACTGGACCACCAATAAGACAGCATACACCAGCTAATATGAGACTACCAACACATACAGCAGAGGATTGCAGTGTCTTTGTTCAATCAGAGAAGATGCACATAATTCTCAAGAGCCTGGAGGCTCCAAGGAGTTAGGAGTTCTGGTTTGTTGGGTGGTTGGGACATCATCCATTGTTGTGGTGACAGGGAATGGGGAGGAGGTATAGAATGTGGAGGAGTCAGTGGGTAGACCAAGGGTGGGGATTAAAATTCAGAGTGTAAATAAATAACAAAAAATTGAAAGGTGAAAAAAATAATAATCTACTTGTGTGTGTGTGCTCACATTCACATACATACATCTGTTTAAAAATGTACATATGCAAACATATGTCCACGGAGAGTTTTAAAAGGTTGTCAGATCCAGTGGAACTGTATTTACACCTGGTTGTGAGTCTCTTGGTATTAGAGCTGACAGCTGCCTACTCTTTTTCTACCAAAAATATTCTTTTGCTATTATTTTCTTTTACAAAAAGAGTTATTTTCTACTGACCAATCTCTCCCATCCCCAAACTGTCTTGTATTGCCTTAAATCAACTCGCAAGTATACCATTATATTAGCTATTCTTTTATTACCTGGTACAGTATTTTCTCAATTTGAATCCTGTTTTGAAAACCCTTGGCTAACATTATTTCTTTTTCCAGATTATGCACATTTAGAATGCTGTATACTTGTGACACAGAAGATACTAGCCTTTCCTTTTATGTACTTGCAGTGAGAATAAACGTAACTATTCAGTTAACTATGAATCAAGGCTTGTAGAAACATAACTGTAGAACATATGAAAGTCTTCACTTGGCATATTTGTGTGTGGACATGCACATGTGCGCTCACAGCATCATAAAGAACAAACCTGAGTTAAGCAGAGCTTAAAGATACTCTAATCTCTTCATGGTAGGAAATGTGGGCTTCATATTACTTCTGAGGCTACTAAAGTGGAAAAGAAGTAAATTAAAAGATGTTAGAAAACTCCGTGACTGTAAACCTGACTGTGAGGTACTGTTCACACAAAACTAGCAATGAAAACACCATAATCCTCTGGATTTTCCCCTTACTTCCTATGAACTTTTGTTGCATACTAAATTCTTTAAAAGGTTCTTCTTTTAAAAGACCTTCAATTTTCATAATAATTGAAAGAAGTCCATATACTAAACATGTAAATATGAAACAATTGATTAAAATACCTGATGGAGAGGACCCTGGGCCTGTAAAGATTGGATCCACTATTGTAGACCCAGAACAGAGAAATCGTGTGTGTGTGGGGGGGGGGGGAATGAGTGGGGAATAGCAGGGGGGACAGGAATTATGGGACATACGGTGGGGGGGTAATTTGGAAAGGGGAAAACCTTTGGAATGTAAACATAGAATATAGAAAATAAAAAAAAAATAATAAATAAAAAAACAAACAACAAAAACGCAAACCCCAAATCAACCCCAAACCATACAAAAAAAAAAAGAAAAAAAAAAAGAAGAAAAGAAAAGTCCTGTCATGTTGCCGAGCCCCATGTTTGTGCTCATAAAAAAAAAAAAAAAAAAAAAAAAAAAAAAAAAAAAAAAAAACCTGATGTAAGTTCATCACTTCATTCTTGACCAAGATGGCTTTGATATGAAAATGTAAGACAGAATATATATGGATCTAACTATGATTGCACTTAAAGCAATCCAAATTTACTAGCATCTTTAAAACAATAACCCTTTAATTCTCTATTATGCTGTTCCTCATAGTTAGAAACTAAATAATGTTCTGTGTTGGTTTTAGAATGTGAATTGGAAATGAGAATAGACAATGATCTTGTAATGGTGTCTATCATAATTTTAAACAGGGAAATTTGATAAAGAATTAAACTTGCTTTCATCTATCACCACTTAAAGAGACCAAATGTTTATGTGAATCAATCTAATTTCTATATCTATGTTCTTTAAAATGAAGTATTTCCTATAGAAAATATAACCCAATGCTTTATCTTAGAAAATAGACTAAATGTCTCTAAATATACAGAAAACAAACAATTAAAAGTGTAAAATTTTGTTATATAAACAATTTAGAATTTATTTTAAAATAATAAATATTCTCTTTTTCATATCATCATTTCAAAGAAATTACTTGGAGGGCATTCACTTGTATCTTATCCAGTTATATATTGCAAGTAGGAAGAACATCAGAAAATATTAAGTTAAATACACTAATCTTAATTCATAAAATGAAATTTTGTTCAAGGAGTTTCAACTGTTTTATGATACTAAATTTAACTATGTAATAGTCTTTATCTTTCAGAGCTAATATATAAATCATCTTGATAGGGTATAGATGTAACAAACAATTTTGCCCATAGTTTATTTGATGAGTCATTGATATACTGAACCAGTCACAAATAACAGGACAACTGATAAGGTGTGGAAATCAATAAAGGAAAAGGAAGAAAGATACCCAAGCAACACGAAATAAACAAAATAGATATGAATGACTTTCTCCAGAGCATCTGTTTTGAGACATCATGCTGGTTGAAGAAAAATTAAATTAGATTCAAACATTAAGTGTGACATATTTTAGAATATGAACTGTCACTGTGTAGACAAGCTTATGTTACTTGAATTTACATCAGTTGCACTTTTTATTAACTCAAGGAGGATTTCACAAAATATCTTTTCTGCTTACAAACTGGTAAAGAATTTCGTAAGGTAGAAAGTAAGTATTTGTTGTCTTACTAGTGAAAGTTAGTTGTTTTATTTTCCCATGATTGGAAGAATGCAAGATTTAGAGTGAATTTATATTAATGTATGCATTTCAGCAGCCTTTAGAGTAAGGATTTAATAGTAGAAAAATTATGTATTTTCAATGTAAGTATCAGTTTTCTCAAGGTTTTATTTTAAATTAATGACTCTCATAGTAGTCATATACAAAGCCCATGATATATGGAGGACATAGCAATTACTTTGATAGTATCAACTGAATATGCATAACCTTTCTTTCACATCTAAATCACATAAAAAATAAACCTAACCTGTTACAACTAAAAGCATTCATTATCACTCAGAAAAAGTTAAATTCTAATTTGCTTAATCCTCATATTTTGCAGTTCATGAAGTTATCTTTAGTAAAATGCTAAGCAAATTGTTTCATAGATAGCAGGTGTCAAAAAGGCGCAAGGCTATTTGTCAAATTTCACCACTACTTTGGAAGTTGTCCTTTACAATGTTGCTCCATGATTTGTATAGCTTATCAGGTGAGTACTGGATTTTCCTTATGAGAAAAGAAATGGACAAAATATTAGGAATCTTTAATTTAAGGTTTCTGTTTTTTAAATGTTTACCCTTATCCCTAATGATGGATATATTTACTATGAATTTCTTTCAATTTTGTAAAAAGTTTAGAGCATCTGTGTGTATAGAACAGTTGCAAGCACATTGAGTTTATTTAAAGAATTTCATGGGTATCAACTCCTAGAAATCACGTTGATAGTGATTATTAAGCAAGATATATCATAGTTTAGTTTCAGGAGCTTATGATGTATAAAAAATTATATATGATTTGTTTTTATACATATATTTTATTCATATATATATATATATATATCACCAAGTACAGTGATTGCTAAGATAAAACATTTCAAAAAATGTCTTAAAGACAGATTATCCTCATTTCTTTCATTGGCAGTTATGGAAATATGTATTCCCAGTGAAAGTCTGGTGATGGCTGGACTGTGAACCAATATGTCTAATTAATAAATGTAAATTATGTTGCTTTAAAAACACATATTCTGTTATCCTTCCTTCCAACTCCTGAACAAGTGCATATTTAGGACACAGACGCAACTGAACACTGTGTACCAGTAATAGGGATCAGAAACTAAAAAATAATCCCTTCACAGATAAACTCATCTTAAACCAATTTTACTTACAATCTGTGAGTAAACAGATGGAGCTGGCATACTGCCTTCAAAGTCAAGAAATTCATAGTTGGTAGAGTTGATGGAGTGGAAAGGAAGAAAAACATACCAGGGCCAAAGTAGTCCTGTGCAAAATGTATATTATTCCCACTTAAATAATGGCCCAGATTACAATGAGAAAGTCGCCTACTAAGTCCAACTCTTAATATGATATATGATGCAAAGAAGAGGCAAGTCACATTACAAATAGGACTGGGTTGTTGATTTAACACCTGCAACATTTATCTTCCTTGACTTTACTGAAATTCAAGGAAGTTTGATATTTCATTATAAATCAAAACAATGATATTTAAAGTATTGGCAGAATTGCTTGCACTATTTAGCACTATGAACATAATATTAGATATGTTTATATTAAATTTTTATGAGAAAGAATATGTAGAGTATAAATGTTAGTTATCACCTCAAAGTGACATTATTTACTAAGAAATGTGTTTGTGGGTTTTATAAGTAAACAGCAATGAAGAAATTTGGTTCAGAAAATAATAAAGTTTAGGATTTTCCTTTTGTTTGGCCTGAGCCCCACCTTCTTTTCCAGTCTGCCACTCAACTCCTTCTCCACTCCTGCTTGCTGGTCTGCTGTAACAAGAGACACAGAGCCCCACCTTCTTTTCCAGTCTGCCACTCAACTCCTTCTCCACTCCTGCTTGCTGGTCTGCTGTAACAAGAGACACAGAAGTGACCCCTGCCTCAATACCTGCTCCAGCTGGGATCCACACAGAGACAAGTATATATGGAACTAATATAATCTGCCAGAAACTCATATTCATACTCATAATCCCTGAACACATGAGGCGCACCTGCTCCTCTTCTAAATCCCATAGCCTGCCTGTCTCCAAGAAGGTCTGTTGTAAGCAGTAATACAGAAAGCATGCATTAACCAGGGACATAGAAGGCTCCCCTGATCAGAAACAGTACTGCCTGTCTCAAGCAGACCTGCTCTAACCTGGGCCAAAGCATTGTCTGCCTACAAGGAGGAACAGGTTCTATTCAGAGACACCCAGGCCCTTTGACAGCAGAGATGATGAAATGGCAATAGGCAAGCACAGGAATATAAACAACAGAAGCCAATGTAATTTGCCACCATCAGAACCCAGTTCTCCAACAACAGCAAGCCTTGAATACATTAACACATCTGAGAAAAAGCTAGATTCTGACCTAAAATTTGATCACATGAAGATGATAGAGGCTATTAAGGAGAATATAAATAATTCACTTAAAGAAAGAGAAAAATACAGGCAAAGAGGCAGAAGCCCTTAAAGAGGAAACAAATATGTCCTTTAAAGAAATACAGAAAAACACAATAAATCAGGTGAAAGAATTGATCAAAATAGTCCAAGACCTAATAATGAAAATAGAAACAGTACATAAATCACAAACAGAGGCAATCTGGATGGAATGCCTAGGGAAGAGATCAGGAACTACAGATGCATCTATCACCAACAGAATGTAAGATATAGAAGAGAGAATCTCAGGCACAGAAGACACCATAGAAAATAGTGACATAGCAGTTAAAGAAAATACAAAGTGCAAAAAGGTCCTAACCCAAAATATCAAGAAAATTCAGGACACATTGAAGACACCAATCTGAGAATGATATAAATAGAATGGAGTGAAGACCCCTTGGTCAAAGGGCCAGAAAACATTTTCAACAAAATTATGGAAAAAAATTTCCCTAACCTAAAGAAGGTGATAGGCATAAAATTAAAAGAAGCATACAGAATACCAGATATATTGGACCAGAAAAGAAAATCTTCCTTCCTTTCAAATATTAATCAAAACACTAATTGAACAGAACAAAAAAAAAGAATATTAGAAGTTGCAAGGGATAAATCTCATGTAACATATAAAGGCAGACCTATCAGAATTAAAACAGATTTCTCAACAGACTCTAAAAGCCAGAAGATACTGGGAAGAGGCCATGCAGATCCTATCAGAAAAAATTAAAAAAAATAAAAAAGTTCAGGCTGCAATACCCCTCAAAACTCTCAATCGCTATAGATCACGAAACCAAGATATTTAATAATGAAACCAAATTTAAATAATATCTTCTACTAATCCAGCCCTATGAATGTCCCGCGCTACCGTCTCACCAGCAAGAACGATGCGGCACACTCAAGATCCTTCTGCAGCAAAGCTTTAATGCTCTTGAGAGGGAGAGCATAAGCCTACAGAGCAGAGACCCAGATACCCAGAAGCCCATCCCTTATATAGGCTGCAACCCCTGCCTTGGACGTGTCATCCCCTGATTGGCTGCAGCTCGGGAGAGGCGGAGACCAAGGGATGGTAAACTACCCAGTACCTGCACACTGACTTATTTACTTCAAGCCAGCAGGATGTTTTGGGCCAGCAGGATGTTTTGGGCCGGCCATCGGCTCCCCACATCTCCCCCTTTTTAATTATTTAAAATAAAGACCTCAGATTGTCGATCAACCTTCAGGCACTTGTCTGGACCTTCAGGGTTCAAAACAATCTAATATTGAGGCCCTTTTGCTCTTATAGCAAGTAGGTCACCCAATCTTTAAGGGGTGGAGACAGAGGTCGAACTCCCAAGCAACAAAATTAAGACTTCATAGGAGAGTCGCCACTAGGCTGTTGGTTTGACCCGAAGCACCCTCGACCTGTCACTCTGCCGTTTTTCTGGGAAAGGGAAACTAGGGCAGGCAACCCTTATGCAGGACAACATGCCTCCCAGAGAGACCCTTATGTCAGGTGTCTCTCTGTGCGATGCTTTGCTCGGCATCCCCCATGGGCTGCTCATGCTTGACACTCTACCCTGTGCAATGAGTCTAAGCTCCGGGTTTGCAAGAGCTGTCCAGCCGGCAGCCTACTGCTTGAGCATTGTTGGCCAAATGTCAGTGGGAGCTCCTTGTTCCAGAGCCACAAGCGCTTGGGCAATAACCACCTTGTCTCTCTTGGTTTAAGCCCTGAGCCTACAGACCAGCCAGAGAAGTAACACCAGTCCACAGCAAAGGGCTGCGCCAAACAATCCTACCCCCACCCAGTCCTTAAAATAGGAGACAGCTGAAGCAATCCATGATGATAGTCCCTCCGTCAAGGACAGGTCAAGGCTCGTAGAGTTGACCTGGATAATGGCTGCTCTCAACTCTCGGAGTGTGAGTGACTGGGCGATCTGCGGTGTCCTTCTGCTCCAAAATTGTTCTAGTAAGCCTCTCAGGGACCCAGAAGGGGTTTTCTTCACTCTGTGGGAAGACACAAACGGCTCCCCTGGATCTTATTAGAATAGGATCCGGGCCTTTCCATTCATTAGTCAACACATCCTTCCATTTTACCAATTCTTTAGGTCGATGCGGGTCTGAGCAATGTCGCTCTGCTGCAGTCTGATCATGCTTATCTGAATTTAGAAAATTTATAGTAAAGAGTGCCACTGCTATGGCAACCCATGGCACGGGGGGCAGATCTTTTGTTATTCCCCCTTTTTGTTTAATTAAATATGATTTGAACATACGGAGTGCGCGCTCAATGATACCTTGTCCTTGAGGGTTATATGGCAAGCCCATAATATGTGTGACTTGCATTTGTGCACAAAAAGCCAATTGTTCTGCAACAAGATTAGTCACAGCTTTTAGTTTTTCAGAGGTTAACGGCCACTGGGGAACCCATACCGGGTCCTCTGTCTTCCATGGTATGGGTCGTGCTGCCCCAGTGGCACCTAGGAAAAACCCAGGCCCTGTCTTCCTTGATTTTGGACGGGGGATATAGGTTCTACCCACCCTCCTTCAGCGCCTTCAAAGACTGGGTAAGCAAGGCACAGCTTTCTTTTTATTTTTTCAGGCAAAAAGGAGCAAGACTTCGGGCGTATCTCATAGGGAGAAGGCGCCGAAGGAACAACCTGTAAAAGGGCTGTTAGGGGCTGCCGTTTTTGAGGTTCTTTACTATTCTGACTTCGATCATCTGGATGGTATCTTTCCTCATATCTGGCAGCTTCCTCCTCTAACTCAGCCTCTTCTTCGAGGTCCAACACCTCATCCTTTGAGCTATTAGAACTATCAGAGTTATCAAAGTTTAAAGCCTTAAGATCATGTACTGGATACAAGCTAGCTCCTCCTCTTGGCTTAACAATAGGAGAAGGTTCCTTAAGATCTGACACATTCACTCCCTTGTCTCTAGACTCTCCGGGAGGTCCTTTTTCCTTTTTGGGGACTGGTTTTTTCTTGCGCGTGCCCAACCTCTCACTACGCTCGGTTTCTGATATGCTATCCTGGACCTCTTCAAGGGTGTTCCGACCTTCCGCCACGGCAGCCCTACAAGCTTTATCTTCTAGACAGTTTTTAACAAGTTTCCCAATTGCTTTTGTCCCCTGCCTCAAGTCTCTTTCCACCATTTTGCGGTCAAGATCTCTACCTAATTTGTTCTGTGAGGCAAGAGTCAAAGACCTGGAGCATTCATACATGGCAAAGAGAAAGATTAAAAGGGCTCCAAGAATGGTCACAAAAGCTTCAATACTACCTTCCCAGGGTGGCGACAATCCCAAGTCGAAGCCAAAGAAGAACATACCTCTCCGAACGTATCTGCCTGCAGTTCTGAATCTTCCTTGTAGCCAAGGGGTCTCCGATGGTGCTGACAATGATGAAGTCTCGTATTCCCGGGTTTCGGCACCAGATGTCCCACGCTACCATCTCGCCAGCAAGAACTACGCGGCACACTCAAGATCCTTCTGCAGCAAAGCTTTAATGCTCTTGAGAGGGAGAGCATAAGCCTACAGAGCAGAGACCCAGATACCCAGAAGCCCATCCCTTATATAGGCTGCAACCCCTGCCTTGGACGTGTCATCCCCTGATTGGCTGCAGCTCGGGAGAGGCGGAGACCAAGGGATGGTAAACTACCCAGCACCTGCGCACTGACTTGTTTACTTCAAGCCAGCAGGATGTTTTGGGCCAGCCATCGGCTCCCCACATATGAAGAACACTAGAATGAAAACTCCAACTCAAGGAGTGTAACTCGACCCAAGAAAACACAAGACTAAATCACATCTCACAACAAACCAGAAAGAAGGGAAACATAGAAACAAAATACCACCTCTAACAACAGAAATAACAGGAACCAACAATCACTGGTCTTTAATAACTGTCAACATCAATGGTCTCAATTCTCCAATAAAAAGATGCAGGCTAAAAGACTGGATACATAAAAAGGATCTATCTAGCATTTTGTTGCATACAAGAAACATACCTCAGTGACAAAGACAGATATAACCTCAAAAGAAAGGCTAGAAAAAACTTTTCCAAGCAAATGGTACCAAGAAACAAGTCATTATAATATCCAGTATAGAAGATTTTTTAATCAAATGTTATCAAAGATATGCAGAAGGATACATCATACTCATCAAAGAAAAAAAACTCCACTAAGATGAAGTTTCACTTCTGAACATCTAGTCCCAAATTCAAGTGCAATCACATTCATAAAAGAAACTTTTCAAAAGTTCAAACCACACATTGGGCCTCATACAATAATAACGGGGGACTTTAACATCCCACTCTCTCCAATGGACAGATAATTGAAACAGAAACTAAACAGAGTCATAGTGAAACCAATAGAAATTACAATCCAAATGGATTAAACAAATATCTCCACAACATTTGACCCTAAAACAAAATAATATATCTTCTTCTTAGCACCTCATGGGACTTCCTCAAAACTTAACATGTAATAATAGACCAAACAAGCTTCAACAGATATAATTAAAATATCAGGTACAATGATTAAAATAATCCCATGCATTTTATTAGGTCAAAATGGACTAAAGTTTATATTCAAGAACAACAGTAGCAGCAACAACAAAACCAGAAAGCCCACAAGCTTATAGAAACTGAACAAACCTATACTCAATGATAACTTAGTCAATGAAGAAATAAGGAAAGAAAATAACCTTCTAAAATTTAGTGAATATGAAAACACATTATACCCAACCTTATGGGACACAATGAAAGCAGCACTAAGAGGAAAACTCATAGCACTAAGTGCCTTCATAAAAAAAAAAAATGGAGAGATCATACACTCTCAAATTAATAGCACACTAGGAAGCTCTAGAAGAAAAGAAGTGAACATAAGAATAGACAACAGGAAATAATCAAATTTGGGGCTGAAATCAATAAATAGAATTGTAAAAATAAATTAACAAAACAAGGGCTCGTTCAGAAATATGTGGTATATTTATACAATGGAATACTACTCAGCAATTAAAAATAATGAATTCATGCAATTTGTAGGTAAATGGTTAGATCTGGAAAATATCATCCTAAGTGAGTTAACCCAATCACACAAGAATACACATAAAATGCAGTCACTGATAAGTGGATATTAATGAGCACAGAAGCCCTAAATACTCAAGGCAAACTAGCAATTCAAATGATTCACAAGAAGAAGAGAACCCTGGGACTGAAAAGATTGGATCCAGTTTTGTAGATCCAGAACAGAGAAATGGTGGAGGGGGGATGATTGGGGAATCGTTGGGGGGAAGAGGACTTATAGGACATAGGGTGGGTGGGATCTGGTAAAGGGGAAAGCCTTTGGAATATAAACAAAAATATAGAAAATTTAAAAAAGAAAAAAAGAAAAATAATAAAAAAAAAATTTGGGAAGATAGATAAAGCCTTAGCCAAATTAATCTGAGAGTACAGAGACAGTCTACAAATTAACATAATCATAAATAAAATGGGAGACATAACAAAAGAAATTGAGGAAATTAAAACAATTATCAGATCTTACTACAAAAGCATATACTCCACAAAACTAGGAGAATCTAGATGACATGAATGATTTTCTAAAGAGATACCATGTCCCAAAGTTGAATCAAGATCAGATAAGTCATCTAAATAGTCCCATAAACCTTAATGAAGTAGAGGTAGACATTAAAAGTCTCCGCACAAAAACAAAACCAGGGCCAGATGCTTTTAGTGCAAAATTCTACAAGACCTTCACAGGAGAGCTAATACCAATACTCCTTAAAGTATTTCCACCAAATAGAAAAAAATGGAACACTATCAAATTTATTCTAGAAAGCTACGGTTAGTCTGATATTTAAACCACATAATAGTCTGATATTTAGACCCAAAAAAGAAAGAACTTCAGAGTAATTTTGCAGCATTAGCAAAATTACTCAATAAAATTTTTGCAATCCTAATCCAATAACACATCAAATTATCATTTGCCAAGATCAAGTAAGCTTCAGGCTGAGAAAGAAGTTAGGGAAATAATACCCTTCACAATAGCCACAAACAACATAAAGTACCTTGGCTTAACTCTAACCAAACAAGCGAAAGATCTGTATGACAGGAACTTCAAGCCCTTGAAGAAAGAAATCTAAGAAGACCTCAGAGGATGGAAAAATATTTCTTGCTCTTGGATTGGAAGGATCAATATAGTAAAAATAACCATCTTGCCAAAAGCAATCTACAGATTCAATGCATTCCCCATCAAAATCCCAACTCAATTCTTCTTAGATCTAGAAAGAGCAATTCTCAAATTCATCTGGAGCAACAAAAAACCCAGGATAGCTAAAACTATTCTCAACAATAAAAGTACTTCTGGGGGAATCAATATCCCTGACCTCAAGCAGTACTACAGAGCAATTGTGTTAAAAACTGCATGGTATTGGTACAGCAACAGGCAAGTAAATCAATGGAATAGGATTGAAGACCCAGAAATGAACCCACAGACATATGGTCACTTGATCTTTGATAAAGGAGCCACAAACATCCGCTGGAAAAAAGACAGCCTTTTCAAAAAGTGGTGCTGGTTCAACTGGAGGTCAACATGCAGAAGAATGTGAATTGACCCATTCTTATCTCCTTGTACTAAGATCAACTCTAAGTGGATCAAGGACCTCCACATAAAACCAGACACACTGAAATTATTAGAAAAGAAACTTGGGAAGACCCTGGAGGACATGGGCACAGGGGGAAAGTTCCTAAACAGAACACCAATAGCTTATGCTCTAAGATCAAGAATTGACAAATGGGACCTCATAAAATTACAAAGTTTCTGTAGGGCAAAGGACACTGTCAGAAGGACAAAACGGCAACCAACAAAGTCAGACAAGATCTTCACCAACCCCACATCTGACAGAGGGCTAATATCCAATATATACAAAGAAGTTAGACCCCAAAGAATCAAATAACCCTATCAAAAATGGGGTACAGAGCTATACAAAGAATTTTCACCAGAAGAAATTCGATGGCTGAGAAACACCTGAAGAGATGTTCAACATCATTAATCATCAGGGAAATGCAAATCAAAACAACCCTGAGATTCCACCTCCCACTAGTCAGAATGGCTAAGATTAAAAACTCAAGAGACAACAAGTGCTGGTGAGGATGTGGAGAAAGAGGAACACTCTTCCACTGTTGGTGGGATTGCAAAATGGTAAAACCACTCTGGAAATCAGTTTGGTGGTTCCTCAGAAAATTGGGCATGTCACTTCCAGAGGACCCTGGCATACCACTCCTGGGCATATACCCAGAGGATTCCCCTGCATACAATAAAGACACATGCTCCACTATGTTCATAGCAGCCTTGTTTATAATAGCCAGATGTTGGAAGGAGCCCAGATATCCCTCAAAAACGGAATGGATACAGAAAATGTGGTATATTTATACAATGGAATACTACTCAGCAATTAAAAATAATGAATTTATGCAATTTGTAGGCAAATGGTTAGATCTGGAAAATATCATCCTAAGCGAATTAATCCAATCACAAAAGAATACACATGAAATGCAATCACTGATAAGTGGATACTAATGAGCCCAGAAGCCCTAAATACTCAAGGCACAATTAGCAAGTCAAATGATTCCCAAGAAGAAGAAAGGAGAGGACCCTGTGCCTGAAAAGATTGGATCCAGTTTTATAGATCCAGAACAGAGAAATGGTGGGGGGTGTGGTTGGGGAAAAATTGGGGGGGAGGGGACTAATGGGACGTATGGTGGGGGGGGACTGAGAAAGGGGAAAGACTTTGGAATGTAAACAAAGAATATAGAAAATAAAATTTAAAAAAATCATTAATGTAATTGCTATATAAACAAACTCAAAGAAAAAAATCTTATGATCATCTCATTAGATGTTCAAAATGCCTTTGAAATAATGCAACTCCCCTTCATGTTAAATGTCTCGGAAAGACCAAGAATTCAAACCACATACCTACACATAATTAAAGCAAATAGCAAATTAAATGGAGAGAAATTTGAAGCAAACCCACTCAAATCTAGGAAAAGACAAGGATGACCACTCTTTCCTTATTTATTCAAAACAGTACTCAAAGTGAATTAGAGGAATTAGCCAATAAAAGGTTGACAAATGACATAATTAAAAAAAAAAGATTTCAAGGAATTCTGATATGCAGATGATATGATAGTCTACATAAGTAACCATTAAAAGCTACCAGACAACCCCTAAAGTGAATAAACAACTTTAGCAAAGCAGGTTGTACAAAAATTGACTCAAGCAAATCAGTTACCTTCCTTTATACAAAGGATGAATAGGATGAGAAAGAAATTATAATAATAATAATCACAAATAATTACAAATAATAATATCCAAAAATAGTATAAAATAGCTTGATGTAATTTTAACCAAGCAAGTGAAATATCTGAATGACAAGAACTCTCTGAACATATAAATGTAAGAAGACCACAAAAGATGGAAAGGTCTCTCATGTTTATGTATAGGCAGGATTAACAGAGTCAAAATGGACATTTTACCAAAAGCAATCTACAGATTCATTGCAATCCCCATCAAAATTCCAATTCAATACTTCTTAGATATGGAATAAATAATTCTCAACTTCATACTTCATATATAATAAAAAAAAAACCAGGATAGCAGAAAAAAAATCTCAACAATAAAAGAACTTATGGGTATAGCTGTGTTCTCAGGTAATACTATGTGCAATTTTCTGAGGGACCTCTAGACTGATTTCCAGAGTGGTTGTACCAGCTTGCCAACAAGCAGCAAGGAGGAGTGTTCCTTTTTTTTTCCCAAATCCTCACCAGTATCTGTTATCACCTGAGTTTTTATCTTTGCCATTCTGAATGGTGTGAGGTGCAATCTCAGGGTTGTCTTGATTTGCACTTCTCTTATGACTAACGATGATGAGCATTACTATAAGTGCTTCTTGGACATTTGATTTTCCAGTTGAGAATTTATTTAGCTCTGTTCTTATTTTTAATTAGAGTTATATGGTTCTCTGGAGCCTAACTTCTGGAGTTTTTTGTAAATATCAGTTATTAGCCCTCTTTCAGATGTAGGATTGATAGAGATCTTTCCCCAATCTGTAGTTTACTATTTTGTCCTATCAACAGTATCCTTTGCCTTACAGAGGCTTTGCAATTTTATGAGGTCCCATTTGTCAATTCTTCATCTTAGAGCATAATCCATTGGTGTTCTGTTCAGGAAATTTTCCCATGTACACATGTGTTCAAAGATTTTCCCTACTTTCTCTTCCAGTAGATTCAGTGTATCTTGTTTTATGTGGAGGTCATTGATCCACCTGAACTTGAGCTTTGTATGGGGAGGAAAGAAGAGATCAATTTGCATTCTTCTACATGTTGACCACCAGTTGAACCAGCACCATTTGTTGAAAATGCTGTCTTTTACCTACTGGATGCTTTTAGCTCCTTTGTCAAAGATTAAGTGACAATAGGTGTGTGGGTTCATTTCTAGGTCTTCAGTTCTATTGCATTGATCTATGTGTTTGTTACTGAAGCAATACCATGCAGGGTTTTTTTTTTTTAATCATTATTGCTCTGTAGAACAGTTTGAAGTCAGGGGTACAGATTTCTCCAGATGTTCTATTGTTGAGAATAGTTTTCACAATACTGTTCTGTTTTTTTGTTTTTGATTTGTTTTGTTTTGTTATTTCAAATGATTTTGAAAAGTGCTCCTTCTAACTCTATGTAGAATTGATTTGTAATTTTGATGGGGATTGCATTGAATCTGTAGAAGGCTTTTGGCAAGATTGCCATTTTTACTATATTAATCCTACCAATCCTTGAGATAGGGAGCTGTTTCCATCTTCTGAGGTATTTTTCAATTTCTTTCTTCAGAGACTGAAAGTTCTTGTCACACAGATCTTTCACTTGTTTGGTTAGAGTCACACCAAGTCATTTTTTTTATATTTTATATTGTTTGTGACTATTGTTAAAATTGTAGTTTCCTTAATTTCTTTCTCAGCACATTTACCCTTTAAGTATAGGGAAGCTATGAATTTGTTGAAGTTAATTTTATATCTGGCCACTTTGCTGAAGTTGTTTATCAGCTTTAGGAATTCTCTGCTGGAATTTTTTGGGATCACTTAATTATACTATCATATTATCTGCAAATAGTGGTATTTTGACTTCTTCCTTTCTAATTTGAATCCTTCTGACCTATTTTTGTTGTCTATCCTCTCCTGGGCATATACTAAGAAGATGCTCCAAAATGAAATAAGGACACATGGTCATAGCAGCCATATTTATAATAGCTAGAACTTGGAAACTACCCAGATGTCCCTCAACAGAGAAATGGATACAGAAAATGCGGTATATTTACACAATGCAATACTACTCAGCTATTAAAAACAATAACTTCATGAAATTCATATCATCCTACCCAAGTGAGGTAACTCAGTCATAAAGACCTCAAATGATACGTACGCACTGATAAGTGCTTGTTAGATAAAGAGCATGGAATACCCACGATAGAAGTCATGGACCACACGAAGCTCAAAAGGAAGGAAGACTAAAGTGTGCATTCTTCAGTCCCACTTAGAATGAGGACAAAATAATTAAGGGAAGTAGAGGGTGGGAGAGACTGCAGAGGAAAAGAAGAGGGGGAGGGGTAAAAGAGAGGAAGACTCGCGTGTGGGAGGGTATGGAGGTAGTATACAGAGGGTCAAGAAATTGAACAGAGGTGTGTAACAACGGGGAGTGGGGAACTGGGGTTAGCAATCAGAAAGTCCCAGATGTTAGGAAAGCCTCCCATGTCCCCATGGGAATGTCATTAGCTAAAGTACCCAACAAAGTGGAGGGAGAATCTGCAGACAACACACAGACCTTAGGCATATCCCCCTTTTTGAGTTACGGTTCCACCCATCCATCTCCAAAACTTTAACCCAGAATTGCTCCTATATTACAAAGAGTGGAGCATAGACTGAAGTAAAAGCCATCCATAGACTACACCACATGGGGATCCCTCCCACATGCAGACACCAAACCCAGACACTATTGAGGATGTTAAGAAATGCTTTCTGCAGGATCCTGATATAGCTGTCTCCTGAGAGGCTCTGGCAAATCCTGACATATACAGATGTGGAGGCTTGTAGCCAACCACAGGACCAAGAACAGGGACCCCAATGGAGAAGTTAGTGGAAGGACTGACAGAGCTGAAGGGGCCTTATCTGACAACAATGTGAGGGGAGGACATTGTTCCTGTGATAGCTTGCTGCCACAGTGTAGATAAATGCTAGGGCCTTGAGGATGGAGTGGGATGTTGGGTGGGGGATTTGCATAGAAGTAGAGTAAGTGGATAAGATAGGGGATTTGCAGAGGGGAAACTGGGAAAGGGGATAACATTTGAGATGGAAATAAATAAAAAAACAAATTGATCCATATTTGTCACCTTGCAGAAAGCTCAAGTCCACATGGATCAATGACCTCAACATAAAACCAGATACACTGAATCTAATAAAAGAGAAAGTGGGAGATAGCTTTGAATTTATTAGCCCAGGGGAAATTCCCTGAACAGATCACCAATGGCTCAGGCTATAAGATCAACAATTAACAAATGGAACCTCATGAAACTGCAAAGCTTCCATGAAGCAAAGGATATTGTCAATCACACAAAATGGCAATCTACAGATTCAAAAAAAAAACTTCACTAATGCTACATCCAATAGATGGCTAATGTCCAAAATAAACAAAGAATTTATGAAGTTTGACTCCAGAAAACCAAATAATCCAATTAAAAAAATAGGCTAAATAGAAAATTCTCAAATGAGAAATCTAGAATTCCTGAGAAGAAATGAAATATTGAACATCCTTAGTCATCAGGGAAATGCAAATCAAAACTGTCCTGGGATTCGATCTTAAATCATTCAGACTGGCTAAGATCAAATCCTCAAATGAGAGCACATGCTGGTGAGAATGTGGAGAAAGAGGAATATTACTCCATTGCTGTTTGTATTATAAACTGGTATGACCACTCTGTAATTAAACTGGTGTTTTTTCAAATATTAGTAATAATTCCATATGAAGACCCTGCTATACCACTTATCAACAAATACTCAAAAGATACTTCACCATATCATAAGAAGACCTGCTTAGCGATGTTCCTAGTAGCCTTGTTTATAATATACAGAAGATGGAAACAACCAAGATGTCCCTCAACTGAAGAATGGATAAAAAAATGTGGTTCATTTACAAAATGTAATACTACTCAGGAATTACAAACGAAGACATAATAAGCTTTGTAGGAAAATGGATGGAATTAGAAAATATAACCCTGCGTGAGATAACAGTCCTGAAAGTACTTATGATTTGTACATACTTATAAGTGGATACTAGCCAAAAAAAATTCAAAATACTCATCATGTGACTCGGAGATAAACAGCGTTGTCAT
The DNA here is from genome assembly GCA_964023405.1 of Apodemus agrarius. NCBI lineage: Eukaryota > Metazoa > Chordata > Mammalia > Rodentia > Muridae > Apodemus > Apodemus agrarius. The sequence continues at coordinate 44,869,468 of OZ030006.1, forward strand.
ATTGGGGGATGGAGAGTACCTCTAGAAAGTCCCAGACACCAGAGATATGAGAGACTCTCAGCACCCAATGAGTATGACCTTAGCCAAAACCCAATAGTTGGGAGATGAAACCTAAAGAGACCACATGGCCCATATCTGAGGCAAAGGACTACTCATCTGCATTCTTTTTTTTCTCCAGAATTGTTTAAAGAAAATGCTAGGACATAATTGAATAGAAACTGAAGGAAAGACAATCAGTGACTGACCAACCTGGAATCCATCCCATGTGTAGGCACCATACCTCAACAGCATTATTGAAGCCATCTTGTGTGTGCTTGCAGACAGGAGCCTAGCATGAGAAGGACAACAGTATGAATTAACCTAGACTCTTTAGAGCTCTGAGTGAGTGAATCACCAAATAAAGAGAATATACATGGGCTGGCCCTTGGCCCTTGCTACATATCTAGAAAAGAACTGCCTTGTCTGGCCTCAATGTGAAAGGATGCATTTAATCCTGTAGAAACATGATGCCACAGAGAAGGCAGGTGCTCATGGGGTGAGGTGGAAGTGGATGAGTGCATGTGGGAAGACTCTCAGAAGCAATGGCGAGGAGGAATGAAATGAAGAATTCTGGAAGGATGTACTAGAAATGTGTGCAACATTTGGAAAGTAGATAAAATAAGTAATAAAATTACAAAAGGACACTGCATTAAAAAACACTTGCTAGACAGTTCAGATAGATGGATGACTTCTGCATGAATCAAGATTTTCTTGTCTTTCAAAAGGGATAAAGATTATATCTCCTCTTTCATTTCTAATATTGTTAATTTGAATACTGTCTCTGTGCTCTTGGTAAGTTTGGCTAAGGGTTTATCTATCTTGTTGATTTTCTCAAAGAACCAGCTCCTGGTTTTGTTGATTCTTTGTATGGTTCTCTTTGTTTCAACTTGATTGATTTCAGCCCTGAGTTTGATGATTTCCTGTCTTCTACTCCTCCTGGGTGAAATATCTTCTTTTTGTTCCAGAGATGTGTGCCATTAAGTTGCTAGTATATGCTCTCTCCTCTATCTTTTTGGAGGCACTCAGGGATATGAGTTTTCCTCTTAGCACTGCTTTCATTGTGTCCCATAGATTTGGGTATATTGTGCCTTCATTTTCATTAAATTCTAAAAAGTCTTTGATTTCTTTATTTTCTTTCTTTGTTTCTTTCTTTGTTTCTTTCTTTCTTTGTTTCTTTCTTTCTTTGTTTCTTTCTTTCTTTGTTTCTTTCTTTCTTTGTTTCTTTCTTAATTTTGTTTCTTTCTTTCTTTCTTTCTTTCTTTCTTTCTTTCTTTCTTTCTTTCTTTCTTTCTTTCTTTCTTCCTTGACTAAGTTATCATTGAGTAGAATATTGTTCAGCCTCCATGTGTATGTGGACTTTCTGTCGTTTTTATTGCTATTGAAGACCACTCTTACTCCATGGTGATCTGATAAGAGGCAAGGGATTAATTTGATCTTCTAATATTTGTTGAGGTGCTGAGAAAAAGGTATAGTCTTTTGTTTTATGATGAAATGTTCTATATATCTGTTAAATCCAATTTGTCCAAAGCTTCAATGAGTTTCCCTGTGTCCCTGTTTAGTTTCTGTTTTCCTTCTTGGTCCATTGAGGATAGTGGAGTGTTGAGGTCCCCCACAATTGTTGTGTTAGGTGCAATGTGTGCTTTGAGCTTTAGTAAAGTTTCTTTTACAAATGAGGGTGCCCATGCATTTGGAGCATAGATGTTTAGAATTGTGAGTTCTTCTTGGTGGTTTTTTTCCTTTGACCAGCAAGAAGTGACCTTCTGTGTCTCTTTTGATGACTTTAGATTGAAAGTCAATTTTATCTGCTATTAGAATGGCTATTCCAGCTCACTTCCTGAGACCATTTGCTTGTAAAATTGTCTTCCAGCCTTTTACTCTAAGGTAGTGTTTGTCTTTGACCCTGAGATATGTTTCCTGTATGCAGAGAAATGTAGGGTCCTGTTTCTGTATCCAGTCTGTAATTCTATGTCTTTTTTATTTGGGAATTGAGTCCATTGATGTTAAGAGATATTAAGGAATAGAGATTATTTCTTCCTGTCATTTTTGATGTTATTTTTGTTTTTGAGTGTTTATGAGTGATTTTGAGTTTGATGGAAGAAAGTTACTATCTTGCTTTTTCCAGGGTGTAGTTTCCCTCCTTGTATTGGAGTTTTCCCCCTATTATCCTTAGTAGGGCTGGGTTAGTGGAAAGATATGGTGTAAATTTGGTCTTGTCATGGAATATTATGATTTCTCCATCTATGTTGATTGAGAGTTTTGCAAGGTATAGTAGTCATGGATGACATTTGTGTTCTCTTAGAGTCTGCATGAGATCTTCCCTGGATCTTCTAGCTTTCATGGTCTCTGGTGAGAATTCTGGTGTGATTCTGATAGGTCTTCCTTTATATGTTACTTGGCCTTTTTCTCTTATTGCCAATAATATTCTTTGATTAGTATGTAAGAGATATTAAGGAATAGAGGGATTTCGTCACGTTTCTCTCCATTAACTGTGATGTTGGCTACCAGTCTGCTGTAAATTGCTTTTACTATGTTTAGGTATGGGCCTTGAATTCCTGTTCTTTCCAAGACTTTTAGCATGAAAGGATGCTGAATATTGTCAAATAATTTTTCAGCATCCAATGAGATGACCATGTGTTTTTTTTTGTTGAGTTTGTTTATGTGGTGGATTATGTTGATGGATTTCCATATATTGAACCATGTCTGTATCCCTGGGATGAAGCCAACTTGATCATGGTGAATGATCATTTTGATATTTTCTTGAATTTGGTTGGCAAGAATTTTATTGAGTATTTTTGCAGCGATGTTCATAAGGGAAATTGGTCTGAAGTTCTATTTCTTAGTTGGATCTTTGTATTGTTTTAGTATCAGGGTAATTTTGGCTTCATAGAATGAGTTGGGTAGTGTTTTTTCTGTTTCTATTTTGTGGAATAGTTTGAAGAGTATTGGTATTAGGTCTTCTTTGAAGGTCTGATAGAATTCTGCACTAAAACCATCTATCTGGTCCTGTGCTTTTTTTTTTTTTTTTTGGTTGGAAGACTTTCTATGAACCCTTTTATTTCTTTGGGAGTTATGGGACTGTTTAGACAATCTATTTGATCCTGATTTAATTTTGGTATTTGGTATCTAGCTAGTAAATTGTCCATTTCCTCTAGATTCTTCAGTTGTGTTGAGTATAGGCTTTTGTAGTAGGATCTGATGTTTTTTTGGATTTCCTCAGTTTCTGTTGCTATATCCCCCTTTTCATTGCTAATTTTGTTCATTTGGATACTGTGTCTGTGCCCTTTGGTTAGTCTTTGATTTTCCATATTTTTGATTTCAGTTACAATGCTTTTACATTCTCTGCACTTAGAACTCCATTAGGTTGAAGTATATCCTTTTATTCTTACCTCTTCTAGGATAATAATTAAAAAGGGTTTTTGGATTTTATCAAAGGCCTTTTCTGAAACTAAAGGGATGATTATGTTCTTTTTGTCATTCATTTTGTTTGTATTTTAGATTAAATTCATTTATTTGCATGTATTGTACCATTAATGCATGATTACTTGCTCAGTTTCATGGACAGTAATGACTCAGAAAGTAGTAATTAATATGTAACCCTGTTACATATTAATTTTTGATTCCAATATTAATACATTTGGAATAATAGTATATTAGTAATATATATTAATATATGCATATGTATTAGCAGAAATTAATGAAATTGCCAAACCTAAAATAAAGAGATCTTTAAATTAAAATATTTGCAGAGAATTACTAGGGAGCATATGCTAAGCATTGACAATATAAATTGTATCCATTCTGGCAGATTAATTTATCATAACCATAGGTGAAAGTACTTTTGTTATTATATGACTTTGGAATAGAAGGTATAACTGTTACCCAGAGGTCTCTTTGAAGAGTCTCTTGGTGTTCTTCAACATAGTGCTGACTAAAAAGAAATACTCTACAGCGATATATTGAAAAGTGGTTAGGAGACAGCCTTAGTCATTTGGATATGACTTATTCCAATAATCAAGTTCAGATGATACTTAACTTTGACTAAGAAAAAATATAACCTAGATCATTAAAACTAGAGAGACTATTATTGAATGGAGACATATAAAGAAGCTTTACTACTAAATAAGGTTTAGATAGTCTCAAAAGCATGGTTTCCTGGACCCAGTGGTTTTCCCTCATGGAATGGATATGCTCTACAAAATATATCCAGGTGCAATGAATGAATGAAATAGATACTGATATAATCACAATATATCTCCTGTCCAAAATCCAAAGTCTCACCTTCTAGCTGCCTGGTATGTTATCACAGAAGCATGGTGATTGAGATAGGTTTAGGAATTAATCTCTGCCAAAAGCTGCTGCCTCACTAAGTTCACACCATGCAGATTTGTTAATGGCTGGCTGGTTTGGGAAATATTATGTTCATAAGACATTTTGCACTATGCTGAAGCTTATAATTCTTTCATAGCACTATGTGTCTGCTGATGTACCATACAGGTATTGTGCTTGGACATTGTTTTACTTATCCATCAATCTCACTTTGTTTCACTCCATCCCTGAAAAACTCTGGAAAAAATATTCTATGAGAAAAGAGAAGAAATTATGTTTTGAATATTCTTTTACTTTATTCTCATCAGATGATGCTGAAGTATTATGAAGCATTATAAAATAGTTTTGGAAAGTGATAACTTTCTTCAAACAACTTTTAAAAGTAGGAAGGTTATAAAGAGGCAAGTCTAATGTACTCCAGATCAGTGAATCTGACTCTAATGTTGAGTCATTCATTAAAATATATTATATAAATTGATATGACTTCATAAACCATTGTTACCACAAGATGTTCATTATCTATCAAGGAAGGTTATGGACTCCCCAGTACCTTGCTACTAAAAAATCTTAAGCAAAATTCAAGGGAAAAATGATATTTTGTTCTGTTATTGCAGACCTTGACCTGTTTGATCTTGTAAATTCATATGAATACATACAAATATGAGACAGAAAGTAATGAGAGTATCTCCTCAAATTATACTACTTTGTTAAAATATTGAGTCATATGCATTCCTTCCTAGTTCTTCACTCATGTGTTTGTAAGAATAGAATGAGAACTAAGTTAACATATTAGAAAAGATGAAACCATTACAATCTTTTATTCTGAATTATATTTCTCACTTTCATTTTTTCATATAAAAACAACTACTTGTGCTAACAACATGAAACTTAGAAAATCAATTGTGATTGTTTTAGTTGTATTATCAAATTTCCTCTGACTCTTGCATATAATGGATGATTTAACGATGGAGAACTTAAGTGAAATAAGTAAATTCATTGCAAAAAACCTTTATCCCTTTTTGTTTTTTTTTTATTTTTTATTGGATATATTCTATATTTATATTTCATTTCCCTTTACTGGTTCCCCACTCCCCCAAAGTCCCACATGCCCTTTCCCTCCCCCATCCACCTCTTCCCACTTCCCTGTTCTGGTATTCCCCTACACTGATGCTTTGAGATTTTCCAGCACCAGGGTCCACTCCTTTCTTTTTGTTGGACATCATTTGGTATGTGTATTGTGTCTTTGGTGTCCCAAGATTCTAGCCTAATATCCACTTATCAGTGAGTGCATACCATGGGTATTCTTTAAAGACTGGGTTGCCTCACTTAGCATGATGTTCTCCAGCTCCATCCATTTCTCTAAGAATTTCATGAATTCATTGTTTCTAATGGCTAAATAGTACTCCATTGTGTATATATACCACATTTTTTGTATACCTTACTCCATTGAGGGACATCTGGGTTCTTTCCAGCTTCTGGATATTATAAATAAGGCTGCTATGAACAAAGTGGAGTATGCATCATTCACATACCAAATGATGTCTAACAAGAAAAAAAAGTGGACACTGGTGCTGGAAAGGATCAAAGCATCAGTATAGGGAATACCAGAACAGGGAAGTGGGAAGGGGTGGATGAGGGAGCAGGGGGAGGAACAAGGGCATGTGGGCCCTTTGGGGGCCGGGGAAAAAGAAAAAAAGGAAATGAAATGTAAATATAGAATATATTCAATAAAAAAAGAAATTAATACAAGGAAAAATGGAAAATCAAGAACATATTACGTTTACTCAATGTTGTTTTTTAACACAAACATCATGAAATTTGCAAGCAAGCGGCTGGCTTTAGAAAAAAAAAGATCATCTTCAGTAAGGTAATCCAAATCCAGAAATAATTTGTATGTACTAACTTTAAGTAGTTATTATCTATTATGTAAAGGATATTCATGCTGCAATCCACAGTCTCAGAGTGACTAAGTAACATGGAGGGCTGTTGGGTTTTATGGATCTTCCTGGAAAAGGAAAATTGATTAGATTAGCTGGTGGACTAAGGGTAGGTAGGAATGTGAATAGGATGAGATGAGGCTAAGTGTTGAAGTCAGAGAGTATGGGGTGAGATAATTAGAATTAGGAAGCTCTGGTGGCACGTGGGAATCTAGTAGAGTTGAAACTCCCTGAAATCTATTAGAGTGACTGTAGCAAGGACTTGTAGTAATAGAGGATACAGGAGCCTGATCTCTTCATCATCTCTAAGTAAACATGGCTTTAAGTGTTGGTAATGAAATCACAAATCAGACACAAAATTTTTAACCTATGATTGTACTTCCTGCAAGAGGTGCTGGAGCTATGGTGGCACAAAACTTGTGGGAGTGGCCAGCCAATGACTGATCTAATTTGAGGCCTAGGCTGCCAGAGGGAGCCAGTGACTGACTTTGCCTGGATAATCAAGAGCTAGAGACTAGATATCCCAGAGAGACCAAGGGTAAAACCAAATACTATATACTCTCTCTCTCTCTCTCTCTCTCTCTCTCTCTCACACACACACACACACACACACACACACATACACATACACAATCAGTTATATAATTCCTGATGGTGGTTTGCTATACTCATAGATCAGTTCTCCAACAATCAGAGTAGATACTGAGACCTTCAGCCAAATATTAATAAAGTCAAGATTGAAAGTCTCTATCAGGTTCTTCCTCTACAAGTTAATGAATCTTGCTGTAGATGGAGGAGATTGTGAAGAATTGTGAGAGCCATTGGTTTCAAGGACACCAAGATAGTAATATCTACAGTCTCAACTCAGTAGGACACACAAGGGCATATAGAAACTGATGTGGCAATTACAGTGCCTGTATGGATCATATCTGCACATATGTTATGGCTTTTTCGCTTGGAGTTTTGGATGAAACTCCTGACAGTAGGATTGGGGTATCTAGTTATTTTCCTTCTATTGGGACCCTTTTCCTGCTACTGGGTTCAGGATTTGTGCCTGGCCTTATTAAATCTTACTGTGCCTTGTTTGGGTGATGTCCCTTGGAGGCCCACGTTTTCTTAGGTGACATGGTAGGTGGCAAGTGGACCTAAGGGAGAGGGCATAATCTAAGGAAGTATAAGAAGTGGAGAGAGGGAAAGCTGTAGATGGGAACTACTGTACGGGAAAAGAATAAAATAAAAATTAAATAAAGAATCAGGAAAAAGATAATTTTGACCATAACCTTCATATCTTTTTCAATATAGTACTTGAAGTATATACAGTAATAAGACTTGTGAGGGTGATCAAAAAGATATTATAGAATGGACAAAGCAAAAGATATTTTATTTACAGATGATATGATTTTATATACATGTGTCTCTAAAGTAATAACAGGAACCTCTTACAACTGATAAACACTTTGAGCAAAGTTTCTGCATACAGATTTAATACATAAAATCAATGCTATTCTTTCATAAAAGGAGAAAAGGATAGAGAAAGAAATCAAGTGGGCAATAACTTTGTTAATAGCATCAAAAATATCATGTTAGTTAAACAGTCAAAAGACTAGTGGGATAAAAAGTTTAGGCCATTAAAGAAAGAAATTGAAGAATTTATCAAAACATGGAAATATCTCCCATATTCTTGGATCACTAGAATTTAATATAGTAAAAACTGGTCATCTTAGGAAAAAGTAATTTGTAGATTCAGTTCAATCCATGTCAATATACCAATGCAATTCTTCACAGAAATTAAAGGACAATTTGGATCTTCAAATGGAAATACAATAAATTATAGGATATATAAAATATTATTAAATGAAAAGAAAGGAAAACAAAAATACATGCATCCATCAAGGCTATCTAAATGAAATTATTAAATCACAGAAGTGACAGAACCTAAACTTGGCATCACTTGTCACTAAATTCTAGTGCCAAGAATGGATTTCATCTAATTAAGTTGTTGACTAAAGCAGCCTCTTGGGAAACTTTCAACAACTCAGGACATTTCCAAGGCTATTGGTTGCTCTCCACAAACTGACAGAAAAGCCCCATTGTGGAAGACAACACCTACACAGCTTATTAGATAGACAACATGGAACTGGTGCCTACATAGAGCCTTTATCCATGATGACTAGGGTTCATAGTACTAGAAGGTACTATGTATGCTACCAGAGAAGAAAGGTAAACACTAGTCTAGGTATAGAATTTTATGAGCAATGATGACCTTTCTGAAAGATGCAATAGTGTAATAGTCACACAGCGCTTATTAAAAATCCAACCAATACCTTATGTATTTAATCCCCACTCTGTGAGATGAAACCTATTTCCAACATGCTCAATTTGACACAAATCTGAGAGAGGACAAGTTAGAGACCTAGAGCAAAACTCTATACTACTGTTCTGTGAAAGAAACTGCCTTTAATGACCACAAACAGCAAGGTTCTATACTAAAATTTGTCCACCTTTGGGTTGCAAACAACTTCGGTGGTTGCATATAAGATATTAAGATTACATTTCAGAAAAGTAATTGCATAAATACATAAAGCAAGTAGCAATGAAAACATTTTAAGGTTGTGGTCACTAAATGGCCCCACATGACCACATAAGGAAAGTCTGTTGAAGGGCTGCAGGATAGAAAAGGTTCAGAACCACTGTATTAGTGTCTTTCTCAGCCATCCTCAGATAAATTATGTTCTGTATCATATGGGAACCAATACAGTGACCAATAACTGTACAATGTTCAGAGAGTTAGAGACCTTCGGAACACAGCTAAATGGAATGTTGCTATCCAATTTGTCCCCTCAGTGCTTGGGAATCTCTTAGAAGGAAGATGCAGAGAGGTTGTCAAAGCTCGAGGGGATAGAGGACAAGGCCTTTTAGATATAACGGGACAGAAGCACATATTATTAACTTACAATGACAGTGGCAGCCTACAAAGGGTCAGCATCAAGAGAAGTGGACTCAAGACCATATCTGTAACACAAAACATGTCTCTAATGGATAAACTCTTACAAATGACAACATAATTCTGTCTAACAGAGCCTCATTGGGTATACGACCACTCTTAAATCCAGTCCCCATGTCCAGCATTAGATACCCCAAACCAAACAAATGTAACATATTTATTTTAAACAAACTCAAAAAAATTCAAGTTTCTTTGCATGTATATAATTGCTTCAAATTTGGGCTTTTATGGGATTCCTACATGTATAAATGTGTCTCTGTGACTATAGGTAATTCTTATGCCTTTTGTTGTTTTGTTTTCTCCCATTATGTGTTATTTTTGTCCTATCCTTGTTGATTGTTTTGGTTAAAACTTACTGTATCTTGTTTTGGTAGTCTTCTTTAATGCCCCTTTTTTAAAAACAAGAGAATGGAAGGTTGTGGATTTGGATGGTAGGAGACACAGGGATAATCTGAAAAGGATTGTAAGAAGGGAAAGTGTAATCAAAATATATTGTTTAAAATTAATTTTTAGAGAAAACAAGATATTCTAAGAGGAAACCAAATTTTTAAACATCCATGCACAAACCCAAGCCTACAGAAAACATTTAAAGAAAAATTACAATCTAAAAAGATTAACTTATACATAAGAAAACAGAGGAAATAAATAATCTCACACCAGTGAATACTAAATAAGAGAAACATACACAAAAATGTACAAGCATAATCAATGAACATTAATATAACAGGAATTAGCACAGAAGAGTCAATATCTCTTAAGAGTTATAAATATCTGTTAAGAGTAATAAATATCTCTTAACATCTGTGGACTCAATTCTCCAATAAAAAGACACAGCCTAACCATATTGATGCAAAAACAAGATCTATAATTCAGCTGAATACAAGAAGCATACCTCAACAAAAATAGAAGTTACCTCAAAATAAAGGGCTGGAAAATAGATTTTAAATAAAACAGATCCAAGAACCAAGCTGGAGTAGCAATTCTAATATCTAATAAAACTATCAACTGAAATAGAACTTAAAATATTGAAGGCTTTGTGTTTGTACCTGAAAATATTTATTCCTTATATTCAATAATATTTTAATTGTTGTGTTCTGTAAAAAAGATTAAAAATTATATAGCCATAAATATGACTATTTATGCACAATAACTATAGAATATGTACTAGAACTTTAAGTTAAAATATATATTATCTATGCAATCTTATGAAGATAATTTCACTCTACCTCTAAAAGTCCCCTCCATAATTTATTGCCCTGCCTTCTCTCTTTTCTTTCTTTCTTTTTTAAAATTAATCATTCCACTCTTTTATGTTTCAAATGATCACCCACTTTCAAGTTACCCCTCCCCCAACACCCTGCCCCTCTGTGGCCATATGTATTTCTTATGGCTTTTGTTGTTTTTATTTTTATCCCACCTCTGCCCTCTCTCCTTCACTCTTACCTCTATGAGGGTGCTTCCCCATTCCTCCACCCTTTCCTGTACCACAGCTCCAGTATCTCCATATGTTGGGGCATCAAACCTCCATAGGACCAAATGCTTCTCTTTCACTTTTTGTCAGACAAGGGCATCCTCTTCTACATTTGTATCTGGAGCCATGGATCATTCCCTGTACTCTCTTTGGTTGGTAGTCTAGTCCCTGTGAACACTGGGTAGCTCAGCCAGCCTACAGTGTTATTCCTAGGTGGTTGCAGCACCGTCTTCCTCTCCTTTCCTTCAGGCAGTACCCACAAAAGGGTTCCAGGTATCAGTCTGATGGTTGGCTCCAAGCATCAACATTGCATTGGACAGTTTTGGACAGAACCTCACAAGGAACAGTCACACCAGGTTTCTGTCAGCAAGCTCCTCTTGGAAACAACAGTGTCAGGGGTTTGATGTCTGCAGACAGGGTGGATCCTTAGGTGGGGCAGTCAAGAGATGGCCCTTCAATTTTTGCTCCATTTTTTCCTATCTTTCCTTTATCTAGAAACATTTCTGGGTTAAAACTTTGGGATGGATGGGACCATCCCTCAACAAGGGGACATGTCTATCTACTGAAGGTGCTCTCTTCCCTTCACTGCACATTTCAGCCACAGTCCTCTCTGGTGGGACCTGGTTCCCCCTCACTTTCCTAGCATCTGTGATCCTCTAGTAGGTTTCCCCAAGCAATCATTCCCCACTGCTACATATTTTTATTTGATGTCTTGGCCTTCTATACCTCTCTCACTTCCCCTCTTCTACCTGATCCTGCCCTACACATTTCCTTCCCCTCCTCTCTCCCTCCCAGGACCTATATTCCCTCTATCTCTGGCACAATCATCCTGTTCCCAGTTCAAAGCAAGACTGTGGCGTGGTAATCTGTGATAGGCAGCCTGGTCCCTGGTGGAGCACAGGCTTAAAACCCTAGTGACCCAGCATGTGACCATCATCTTCAAGGGATGGTTGGTATTTGGCCATGCCCCTTGGCCAACTGGCTTCTGTCCTGGCTACAGTCTCCCACAACTCCACAACCTCCATAGAGAGGTTTGTGGCAATCAGTCACATAGGAATAGCACCAAGCCCTCCCACATGCAAATTAGGTTTCCCCAAGCTCTCAAACCAATCCTATGAGAAGTACTTGTTGTCAGACCCTGACCTGCCCCAAAACTGTATACAAGAATCCTATCTGGAAGCATTAAAGGTGTGGGAGAACTACCCCTTTGTCTGAGAGCTTCTGTAGTTAGGGCTGTAATACCACCTCTTGGGAAGAGGTCTGCTCCCCAAAAGCATTGCCTGAAGCTCCTCTTCACTCCTCCCTTGATAGTCAGCCTCTCATCCACTTATCAGCCCATTCCAGCCCAACTCAGCAGAGGACCAGGAGAGATACAGCTGGGTTTTCAGGTAGAACTATTTGTGATCTTCTCAGGAACTACTAGATTGATTTCCAAACTGGTTTTTACCAGCTTTTATGCCCACCAGCATTGTAGGAATGCTCCTCTTTCTCCATATTCTAACTAGCATCTGACATCACCTGAATTTTTTATCTTAACCATTCTGATTGGTGTGAGGTAGAATCTCAGGGTTCTTCTGAGATACATTTCCCTGATGACTAAAGATGATAAACATTTCTTTAGGTGCTTCTCAGTCATTTGGTATTCCTTAGTTGAGAATTATTTCTTTAGCTCTGTACCCCATTTTTAACAGGGCTATTTGGTTCTCTGGAGTCTAACTTCTTGAGTTCTCTGTATATAATGGATATTAGCCTTCTCTCTGATGGAGGGTTGGTAAGGATCTTTTCTCAATCTGTTGGTTGCTGTTTTGTCCTGTTGACACTGTCATTTGCCTTACAGAGGCTTTTCAATTTTATGAAGTCCTATTTTTTGAATTTTGATCTTAGAGTATAAACCTTTTGTGTTCTATTCAGGAGATGTTTCTCTAGTGCCAGGTGTTGGTGTTCATGTCTCTTCCTCACTTTCTCTTCTACTAGATTCATCATATCTGCGTTTATGTGGACGTTCTTGATCCACTTGGATTTGAACTTTGTACAAGGGTCAATTTGCATTCTTCTACATGTTGATCTCCAGTTGAATCAGCACTATTTGCTGAAAATGCTTCCCCCTCCCACTGGATGGTTTCAGGGGGAACACCTTCATAGAAGCACTGTGAGGGGAAAGGAATAGGGGATTTCTGGGAGGGGGATGGAAAAGGGAATAACATTTTAAATGTAAAATAAATAAAATATCCAATAACAAAAGAAGTACAGAATAGTTGATCATCTGTCTGTGTGGTTAACAGTAATGGTAGCAGTGGTAGAAATGGGAAAGGGGAAAAGCAAAATATCATGGCAGATAAGTAGTTTACCAAGTTCAAGAATGAATTAACTGATTGTGTTACAGACAGTGAAAGAAAACAACTCATAATATTGTTGTTAAAATCTGAAGAAAAATTAAAACTAAATTTGCTAGCAGATCTGCCAATAAATCATGTTCTGTCAATAGGAAAGTTGTTCTCTAAGAGTCAAGTGGACCTTACTTGGACCTTAATTTACTAATGTTAAGTGACGACTTGAATTTTATTTAACAAATTTGACCTGGTCTCCATAGCAAGATTTGGTAAAGTTGTTTTAAATTAAAATGAATATTACTTTTTAAACTATATAATTGTTAGTATGATATACCCCTATAATATTTATTCATATTTACTTCATAGTGTCCATAATGATATAATACATCTTCTTATTTCAAAAACAAGGATTGCACATTTAAAATTTGTTTTAGTTTAAGTTGTAATTAGAGAAATATATATACTTCAGAAAGTATGAGATTATTACAATTACTCTAGTTACACAAAGTAGGTTAATTTTTTTCTATTAAATAAAACAAATTCTAATCTAAGCTCATATAACAATATACTGACAAAGAAAATAGTTTTGATATCTTTACTACTAATACTTTCTACCCATGTCCAAATCATTATTCTCTTATCTTCTATTCAGAAACCTTGTAAAGATCAGTGCTTCTAACTTTGGCCATATAGCTATGAATTCTGTGGCATTAGCACATATAAACAGTATATAGGCTTAGACATAAAATTCTTATAGTGCACTAGTAAAGGAAATAAAACCAAGAGGGGAGTCTCATTAAACCACCAAGGAGCCATGCATCTTGTCTCTCAATGCTTGTGACAGGTATTTAGAGATGGTTATCTATGACCCTACTATTTTATTCCTGGTGTGAAAAAATATTTTACTCTCCACTATTCTACTTTGGTTATTTGTTTCTTTTTATTTTTTGTCTACTTAAAATAATTATACTAACTATTCCCATGATCTTAGAACTTATGTCAGAAACTATCCTCAAAACATGTTATCCATTACAAAATTATTTTCTTCTTTTACTTAAATTTCATCTTCTGTTCACTGAAAGTACAGTATCAGACTACTGACCTTAAATGAAGCCTACTTTGTAAATGAAAAAAATGTATAAAAATTATGGCTAGCAGTTTAATAAATCATTCCTGATGGATGCTGAGTGACTATTTCTAAAATCAATGAAAATGAAATTAGTTTAGAGTTGAGGTAAAATTATAATTCCATTTTAATCTGGTAACCTATAAGGAAGACAGAGTTTAGCAATCTTAATAGTGTTTCAGGTTCTGTAACTCACAGATCATGCAGTACTTTAGCTAAATTGTCATGTATCTTGAATTGACTTTGAGACCTCTTAAAAACAGGTCTCAGAGACTGTTTGACTTAACATCAGGAGGGAAAGAATGGTCTGCATGTCCAGTAAGCTGCTTCTGGGAGTATTATGTTTCCAATTAATATGGCAGGAGTAGAGGAAGTTGAGGCACACTAAAACTATTAAATCATCTTTGAACACATTAAATGAAAAGAATAAGATGCAAACAGAATCTCAAGTGAGCATTGAGACCTGTACTTTGAATTAATTTTTGTGTTGAAAAATCTATGTCTGTTGATCTCTCATATCTGACCTTCCTTCTTTGTCTCTGTTATCTGATGTCTGTATTGTATATATATACTACTTCATCAATATTTTATCTTAATTTGTACACAAAGCAAATGTACTATTCTGCCAGTATTATTAGTTTATTACAAAACTGTTATAAGCAGAAAAAACACAAATATAATAGTCTTATTCTTAAAGGAATTATTTCAGGTCAGTGACTTGTAGAGAAATACCAGAAGCTTTGCCATTAATTCTGTGGCTTTTTTCCTGATAGCATCCAAAATAAATTAAATCCAGGGGCTGATCTTTAGCTTACATCAAACTCCTTACTCTGCAGGATTTAAATGACTTCAAATATGTCCCTTGGGTTCATCGCAATTGAATTAATAGCCAGATCCCTACAAAATAATCTCTAGAAGGGCAGCACAATCTTCCTTGGAGGAATGGTGTCTTTGACAAATTTCTGCCTCAGGGACTTCTCAAGCTCAATGTGCATATATAATACACAGACATCTTATTAAAATGCTTATTTTTAGGTTCCAATCCCTAAGTTTCAGGTTCTATTGGCTTGAAGTAAGTTACAGATTATTTTGGCTTGAAGTAAGAAACACCCAGCACTTTGTATTTAAAAAAACAATCTCTGAGGGATTCAGAGGAGAGTAGATCCCCCGTTGATACTGCCAGTTGCCTGTGCAACTTCTTGCAAAATTCTCTCACAGTTTTTTTTTTCCGTTTTTAACATTCACTATTCTTTACTAGAAAACATTGGAGAAGTTAAAAACCCAATCATTTTTCTTAAACTGATTTATTTATCTTATATGCATGAGTATTTTGACCATGTGCCTGATACCATTAGAGGTCAGAAGAGATCATTCCATCCCTAGGAAACGGATGCTCCAGAGAGTTTTGAGCTTCCATCTTGGTGCTGAGAGTAAAACTAGTATCATATGCAATAGCAGAGAGTGCCATTGACCAGTAAAACATTGCTCTAATCCTCATAGATTAGTTTTTACTTTAATAATCTCATACAATGTTACATTCTATGGGCAGCTGAAGACTACTGAGAGTAGGAGTACTTGTCTTTCCCAAGGATGAGTCCCTGCTGGGTTATCCGATACTAATTGATCAGACTGGAAATAATACACTCAAAAGCAAGAGTAAACAGGTCTTGATTTCAATCTTCTACATGCAAGATATCCAGTTCTCATGGCATCATATGTTGAAGATGTTCTTCTCTCTGGTATGTATTTTTGGTAGCTCTGTCAACTATAAGATGATTATACTTGAACATACTCATTCTCTTGTTTGGGACTTCTATTTTGTTTCATTCAACTGCCAAGTCTAATTTTATCTCAGTATCATGGTTGTTACTATTTATCTCTAATATCCTATGAACTCTGAAAGCCCTTTAATATATTTTCTGCCCTGCTCCCCCATAAACCTGCACATTATTGCTTTGGCTATACTGGGAATTTTTCTGGTTTTATACCAATATTAGAATGCTATTTTCCCTTGTTATTTCTCTTAAATTTTATTCTCTTGTCTTGCTACTCTGGTCTGGGATTCAAGTCTTATGTTTGAATGAATTGGGGATAGTCAACACTTACTTCACTTCTGATTTCTATGGAATTTCTTCAAAATGTTATTTATTTAGGATGCTGCTGCCTCTGAGTTTGGCATACATAGTCTATATTACTTGCAGGTAGGTTCCTTCTGTTCCTACTCTAGCTAGGAAAATTTTTATTTTATCTCTTGACTTACATATGTTGAAGTACCCCCACAAGTCAGGGATAAAACTAACTTATTATAATAGATGATCCTTTCTATATACTGGTCTGAAATATCTTATAAAGAATTTTTGCATATATATTTATTGGGGTTATTTGCTTGCAATGTTCTTTTTCTGCTGTGTCTTTACCTGATTTTGTAATACCTACATTGTAGAAAGATTTTAGAAGTGGATCCTCTTTTAAGCACATCTTCTAAATATATAAATCAACATGCATTTACTATTTGTTTCACTTATGGGTTATAAGCCAAGGTTTAATCAATAACTACTAAGTCCCTTACCAGGGCAATTCTGAAGCATACATAAAAAGGTGTTCACATTAGATTGTTCCTAAACCTATGCAAACAGCAGTTTCCTTTTTCAAGTGTCTACTACATGGCTACTGACTGCAGCTAAAGGTGTTTGACACAGGCACCAAAAAAAAAAAAAAATAGGCCATATTTTTGCTTCTGCTTCATTTTTCCAAACTATTGTGTATTTGCTTCAGAGTTGAAAGATACTTTGTAAACACTGTAGAGATGCTTTTATGGAGGTTCATGATGGACAACATATTAGAAACAGGTACATGAATTAAATGTGGAATCTCAATATAGCACAAAATGGTCATTTTTATACATGGGGTTTACTTTTTTTTTACCTTTAACTCTTAAATTTTTATTCTTCTTTCATACAAGCCCATCACATCTCCCATTCCCACCTCCTCTCTTCCTCAGAACTAATGCTTCTCCATTTTCTTTCAGAAAAGAGCAGGCCTCCAAGTCATAGCAACTGAGCAGGCCATGCGTGTCTTTCTGTGTCTCACTTGCCTCACTTGGGATGTTTTTCTTCTAGTTCTATACATTTGTGTTAAAATTTCATAAAATTATTTTTGATGGCTGAGTAATATTCCATTATGTAAATGAACCATATGTTCCTTATCAATTCTTGTGTTGAGAGATAGTTAGGTTGTTTCTAGTTTATGACTATTATAAATAAAGCTTCAATGAACATAGTTGAGCAACTGTCCTTGTCATAGTGTACAACATCTTTTTGGAATATGTCCTTAGTGGCATAGAGCTGGGTCTTGAAGTAGACGACTCTTAATTTTCTGAGGAACTGTGATATTAATTTCCATAGTGACTGTACAATTTGCACTTCCAGCAGCAATAGAGTAGTGTTCCCCTGATCCACATCCCCTGGTCCACATGCTTTGTCACTTGTGGTTTTTACCTTAGCCAATCCAACAGGTGTAAGTTTGCATCTAAAAGTAGTTTCTATTTTCATTTCTTAATATGCATTTGAGTTTCCATCAGGGAAATGCAAATCAAAACAACCCTGAGATTCCACCTCACACCAGTCAGAATGGCTAAGATTAAAAACTCAAGAGACAACAAGTGCTGGCGAGGATGTGGAGAAAGAGGAACACTCCTCTACTGTTGGTGGGATTGCAAAATGGTAAAACCGCTCTGGAAATCAGTTTGGCGGTTCCTCAGAAAATTGGGCATGTCACTTCCAGAGGACCCTGGCATACCACTCCTGGGCATATACCCAGAGGATTCCCCTGCATGCAATAAGGACACATGCTCCACTATGTTTATAGCAGCCTTGTTTATAATAGCCAGAAATTGGAAGGAGCCCAAATATCCCTCAAAGGAGGAATGGATACAGAAAATGTGGTATATTTATACAATGGAATACTACTCAGCAATTAAAAATAATGAATTCATGCAATTTGTAGGTAAATGGTTAGACCTGGAAAATATCATCCTGAGTGAATTAACCCAATCACAAAAGAATGCACATGAAATGCAATCACTGATAAGTGGATATTAATGAGCCCAGAAGCCCTAAATACTCAAGACACAAATAGCAAGTCAAATGATTCCCAAGAAGAAGAAAGGAGAGGACCCTGGGCCTGTAAAGATTGCATCCAGTTTAGTAAAGAAACCGAGGGGGGAGGGGGAATGATTGGGGAACAGTTGGGGGGGGAGAGGAACTATGGGAACTATGGTGGGTGGGAACTGGGAAAGGGGAAAGCCTTTGGAATGTAAACATAGAATATAGAAAATTAAAAAAAAATTTTAAAAAAGTATTATATTTAGATTTCTACTACATTTTATAATTGGTTAATTTGGTTTGGTTATGTCTAGTTTCTTGAGTTCATTATGTATTTTGAATATTAGCTCTTTTCTCTCTCTCTCACTCTCTTTCTTTCTTTCTTTCTTTCTTTCTTTCTTTCTTTCTTTTTTTGAGATAGGGTTTCTCTCTAAAGTCTTGGCTGTCCAAGAAGTCTCTCTATACACCAGGCTGGCCTCAAACTCAGAAATCTGCCTGCTTCTGCCTCCCAAGTGCTGAAATTACAGGCGTACGCCACCACTGCCTGCCATGTTTTTCATTTATTGTGACTGAAATTTTTGCTCATTTTAGTAGACTTTGTTGTCACCTGTAAATTTAATAATTTGTAAAAGAAAAGATCTGCCATATGTCTAGACCTGTCAATTGAAAAGTCAGGTTATATTTTAATAGGTCTGACTTCTGTGTTGTTTGGTCCTTTTGTTGTTTGTGATAATCTTTCTTTGATCTGTATATTTAGCATTTTGATTATTATGTCCAGAGTAATTTCTTTCCTGGTCCTATTTATTGTTCTGTATGCCCCCACCCCAACACACTCACACACACAAAATCATCTACTTTAAGATAGGGAAAAATAGCGGCTATTTTATGATCTTTGTCTTGTTCTTTATTTTTGTTGCAATATTCAGGGCCTACTGTGTTGGGTTTTTTGGGCCCTAGTGAAGACATTGTGCCATTGTTATTGCTGTATTTTATGCCAACAGCTAGGCATCAGGGTTTCTGAAGATTGTAAGTCATTAGTCTTTTTTGGGTGAGATTTTGTTCCTGGGTTTCAGTTGATTTCTCTGATCATTAGGAGAATGCTATGTCTCAGTATTTCCTGGTAGAAATATCTCCCAAGTTTCTCATATGTGTTGGCTACTGTAAACTCTGGGTAAAATTTGCTTCTCTATATTGGGAGCTGAGGCTTAGGATTGGTAGCAGGTTTAGAGGGCAGGGCTGAATGTTTTCAGAAAGAAGGAAAGAAGTGTGTTTCTCCTGGATTTTCTTAGTTTTCTGGCAATGGGGCCAAAGAGTGAAGACAGTCCTCAACAGTTACAACTCATGGTCTGCAACATGTTGAAGGTTTGACTGGGGGATTGATTTTGGAGAGGAATGAGAGGTAAAAACTTCAAATAGACTATTTGTTTACTTTGCCTGCTTAGCAGGTCTTTTACTAGGTGTATTACTTATAGTTTAACTGCCATGAATAGACACCACCACCAAGCGAACTCTTATAAGGACAACATTTGATTCGGGCTGACTGACAAGTTCAGACGCTCAGTCCATTATCAAGGTGGGAGTATGGCAGCATCCAGGCAGTCATGGTGCAGAGCGAGCTGATAGTTCTACATCCTCATCTGAAGGCCTCTAGGAGAAGATTGGCTCTCATATGTTTAGGATGAGCGTCTTAAAGCCATGCTCACAGTGACAATCTCGGTCCAACAAGGCCATACCTCCAAATATTGCCACTGCCTGTGCAAGGTATATTCAAACTACCATATCAATGAATGCCTATTGGTCTTGGAGGGTAGAATGAAATGAAATAGGAGAAAGGAAATTTGGAGGGGAAAGCCTAAGTGATCTATTGGAGAAAGGTACATGGGAAAAGAGGAGGTCATGGCAGGTGGTCCATTAATGGACTGGAGATGAAACTTTTGGATTGGACTTGGAAAAAGGATAAATAAATGAATTTCTGCTGTGATTATATCTACTTCACTGGCCAGAGTAGCCTGGACATAGCCAATTAAAGACTGCTAGATTTGAGGGCTGGGATAAAGCCATTAGTTATGTGTTGGGAGAATAATGTATTCAGGCAAAAGATGAGGAAGGGAAGAAGACAGTCTATATAAGATAATCTGGTGTTGAGCTGATGTTGGAATTATGGACTGGATTTGGAGGAATAGAATAAGTAAAGATCTGGAGTCAGACTGTTTTCATGGACTTTGTAGCTGAAATGTTCTTAGAAAATTACATATATATATATACATGTATATATATATGTGTGTGTGTGTGTATAATGTATATATTATATGTATATATGTGTGTGTATATACGTGTATGTATATATACATACACACATACACACACACACACACACACACACACACACACACACATATATATATATATATATATATATATATATATATATATAATGTATTAGTACTCCTCTGCCCATTCACCACTCTCGCCCTCCCATTTCTCTGTCCTGGTACTCCCCTACAATACTGGATCAAGTCTTTCCACGACCAGGGCCCTCTTCTTCGTTCTTCTTGGGAATCATGATTTCTAATTGTGTCTTGAGTACTCAGAGCTTCTGGGCTAATTAATACCCACTTATCAGTGACTGCATTTCATGTGTATTCTTTTGTGATTGGGTTACCTCACTTAGGATAATATTTTCTAGTTCCAACCATTTGTCTAAAAATTTCATGAATTCATTGTTTTTAATTGCTGAGTAGTATTCCATTGTATAAATAAACCACATTTTCTGCATTCCTCCATTGAGGGACGTCTGGGTTTTGTCCAGCTTCTGGCTATTATAAATAAGGCTGCTATGAACATAGTGGAGTAATGTACCCTTGTTGCATTCAGGAGAACCACCACTTGTTGGTGTAGTTTTTAAAAAGAAAATGATAGCATAATATATGTTGACATGTGTATAGTTTTAATGAGATGCCATGAAAGTTATTATCTTATCAAATTCCAAGCCAACTTTGTCTCTTCACATTCAGTATTTTCATTTAATAATTACTCTATATATTTGGATTTCCAAGTACCAATTTTGTTTAGTTTGACCTTTGAATTATGGGATATATTTAGTATATTAGTACACATGCTTTTCATTATTATTAATATTTGAAAAGGCCTAAAACAATGTCTGCATTCTGAAGAATTTGGAATTGTATTAAACAGGTTCACAGCATTGATCTGAAGATCCAGAACATACTTATTTTTTAAAGAATTAACACTTGAATCTCTTGACTAAATTCTCTTTCCTCTCCTTCCCAATACAACTATGATTCTGTTTTGCTGCTATTGTTGTTTCTAAGAGTTTTCTTGTTTTTTCTTCTTAAATACTACATACTCCACTGAAACTAGTAGATATTGTTGTATATTTATGATATGCTGAAGTGTGACAGAGAATATATTTGTCTATGTCCATGTGTGTGTGTGTGTGTGTATATACATATATATCTATGTGTAGGTGTATGCAACCAATTCTGGCACATATTATTCATTTTAGAACATTAGAAAATACTTTTTATAGCCACTATTACACACCGAATGATTTGGTAACAGCCACAAGTATGCTTCTGTGCTATAAAACAGAAGCAATGCTCCTATCCAAACACACAACAGTGTTTGTTAACTATTTCCTTTACCTTCAATACCAGTGTCATATTTGAAGGCTGTGGTAGTAATGTTTATTTTTTTATGCTCTACTTTCATCAGAGAAAAGTACTGGCTTCTGAGCAAAAGTAAGGATGGTTATTTATCTTTCTCTGTTGGCTTGTTCAGTAAAGTGAATTTAGTGACATTACATGCTTAAAAGTCAGAAAATGAAATCAGTAGCGTTCTTTCTCCTCAGCATTTGTGGGCAGCAATGGGTCTCTAAATCCATCACATGTCAGAATCAATAGAGCCTTCGCTAATGGGGATTGTGAGTATAATTTGTCTATATATACAAACATGGAGATTTAGAAGGTAGGTTAAATTAGGTTAGATGAAATTAGGTGAATGATAATCACCCTTCTTTTTGCTAAACTAATAAAGAGTAAATTGAAATTGAGGTGTGTATTTATCTATGATGTAATGTTGGTTTAATTACAAGACCTAAGGTGGATTAAAAAAAATCTTTCTGAATTTCTGCTGGGTGCTAAGGGGTACATAGCTTTAATCTTAGCACTTAAGAAGCAGGTGGATTTCTGAATTGGAGGCCAGGCTGGCAATGACAAATAGAACTATAGGGAGATACCTTGCCTAAAGAGAATAGAAAGAAATAAGAAGAATAGAAGAGATCTTTGCAAATAATAGTATGATTTACTAGTGAAATAGTCATTTGAAAAACCTAATTTATTGGATAAATATTATTAAAACATCACATTTAAAGGCTGGGACTATGACTGTATAGCTAACATGTTTGCTGTGCAAGCATGGAAACTTATATTTCATTCCAAGCCTCTATGTAAGAGATGGGCACTGTCAGGCATGCTTGCAATCTATGTACCTGGTAGTGACAGAGACAGATGGTTACTGGAGTTATATCCTGTCTAGCAGTTAAGGTTTATGCCAGGTATCTTCAGAAATTCTCTCTCAAATAGTATGGAAAGTAAAATAGGTAGACAGCTGAAGTCAACTTCTGGATGCAAAATATGCACACAGATGCAAAACCAAAAATGTATACACATAAACACACAGACATCACTTTCATACACATAACAGTCTTCATATATATCATCTTGAATATTAGGCAACAGAATACAAGTAAAAATTAATATAACTTTAAAATCATAAGTATTATTATGTATTTTCTTGTTATAAGTACTGACAGTAGTTTGTTCTATGTTAATTTCATGTAACATTCATATCAAATATAATGTTCACATGATAAATTATTGTCCATTTCTAGGTTAATTACAATACTTTCCTAAATTTGTTTCTTCTTCCAGTCCGGTGCATTAAATTTATCTAAAAAGGATACATGTTGAACCAGGGAAGCACCTGATCTACAGGGAGCCCCACAGTTAGACAGAGCCCCGTGGTCCACCACCATCTTTATGAGAGCAGCTCAACCAGACAAAGCCCTGCAGATCGAGAGCAACATGGTCTAGGTTCCTGCAGTCCAGCCAGAGAAGCTCCTGACCTGCAGACCCAGAATAGAGAAATCGGGGGGGGATGATTGGGGAATAGTTGGGGGGAGAGGAATTATGGGACATATGGTGGGGGAGGACTGGGAAAGGGGAAAGCCTTTGGAATGTAAACATAGATTATAGAAAATAAAAATTTAAAAAAAAAAAGAATCCTGGGGTTAGACAGAGCCACACAATGCCACCATCTTGGAGCTGGTAGCTCAATTAGGTATGCAGAGGGCACCAGAGTCAAGGATTGCCCAGTGCACAACCTGCCTGGGTACTTTATGCACTAGGGAGCACGTGGGGGAGCATCTGACCTGCAGGAATTCCTGTGGATAGACTGAGCCCCGCAGACTAAGATCGCCATCATCTTGGATACTGCAGATCAACTAAGGAAGCACCTGATCTACAGGGAGTCCCGAAGTTACACAGAAAAGGCACACTAGGACTCCAACCACACATTAACACAGGAACATTAACAACAGAAATCAAGGAAATATGGGGGCATCTTAACCCAATTCCCCAACAACAGCAAGTCCTGGATAACGCAACACTCCAGAAAAACAAGATTTGGATTTAAAATCACTGGTCATGATGCTGTTAGAGGAACACAGAAAGGATATAAATAAATCTCTTAAAGAAATACAGGGGAACTTGAATAATTTAGAAGCCCTTACAATGGAAACACAAAAATCACTCAAAGAAATCCAGGAGAATTTGAGTCAAGAGATAGAAGACAATAAAGAGGAAATGTGAGAATCACTTTAAAAAAATGCAGGAAAAATTGTGTCAACAAGCAGAAGTCATGAAAAGAAACACAAAAACATTTTAAGGAAATACAAGAAAATGTGAACAAACAAGTGAAGGAACTGAGGAAAACCATCCAGGATATAAAAACAGAAGTAGAAACAACTAAGAAATCACAAAGGGAAACAACTTTGGATATAGAAAACTTTGGGAAGAAATCAGGGGCCATAGATGCAAATATCAACAACAGAAAACAAGAGATAGAAGAAAGAATCTCAGGTGCCAATGATACCATAGAAACCATTGATTAAAAAGTGAAAGAAAATGCAAAAAGCAAAATGCATGTAGCCCAAACCACCTAGGAAATTCAGGACACAATTAGAAGACCAAACATAAGGATCATAGGTATAGATGAGAATGAACATATGCGACTTAAAGGGCCAGCAAATATAATCAACAAAAATTATGGAAGAAAACTTCCCCAACCTAAAGAGAGAGATGCCCATGAATATACAAGAAGCCTATAGAACTCCAAACAGACTGGTCCAGAACAGAAATACCTCCCTTCTCATAATAATCAAAACCCCAAATGTACAAAACAAAGAAAGAATATTAAGAGTAGTAAGAAAAAAAAGGCTGTAACATATAAAGGAAGACTGATTAGAATTACACCAAACTTCTCACGAGAGACCATGCAAGCTAGAAGATCTTGGGCAGACCTCCTACTGACTCTAAGAGAACACAAATGCCAGCCAAGATTACTATATCCAGTGAAACTCTCAAACACCATAGATGGAGAAACTAAGATATTCCACAATTAAAGCAAATTTACAAAATATCTTTCCACAAACCCAGCCCTACAAAGGATAATATGTAGAAAACACCAATACAAGGGGGGAAACTACATCCAGGAAAAAGCAAGATAGAAATTTTCTTTCATCAAGCCCAAAAAAAGATAACCACTCAAATATAAAAATAACATAAAAAATAACAGGAAGTAATAATCAATACTCATTAATATCTCTTAACATTAATGGACTCAATTCTCCAATAAAAAGACATAGACTAGCAGACTGTGTACATAAACAGGACCCTACATTTTGCTGCTTACAGGAAACACACCTCAGGATCGAAAACAGCACTACCTCAGAGTAAAAGGCTGGAAAACAATTTTACAAGCAAATGGTCTTAGGAAACAAGCCGGAGTAGCCATCCTAATATCAGATAAAATTGACTTTCAACCTAAAGTCACCAAAAGAGACACTGAAGGACACTTCTTACTGGTGAAAGGAAAAATGCACCAAAAAGAACAATCCATTCTGAACATCTATGCTCCAAATGCAGAGGCACCCTCATTCATTAAAGAAACTTTGCTTAAGCTCAAAGCACACATTACACCTAACACAATAATTGTGGGTGATTTCAACACTCCACTCTCCTCAATGGACAGATCAAGATACAGAAACTAAACAGGGACAAAACTAATTGAAGCACTGGACCTATTGGATTTAACAGATATATACAGAACATTTCATCCTAAAGCAAAAGAGTATACCTTTCTCTCAGTACCCCATGGTACATTCTCAAAAATTGATCATATAATTGGACACAAAACAGACCTCAACAAATTTAAGAAGATCAAAATAATCCCATGCCTTCTATCAGATCACTATGAAAAAAAGATTGGTCTTCAATAGCAAAAATAAAACAAACAAACAAACAAAAAAACAGAAAGCACACATACACATGGAGGCTGAACAAAGCTCTACCCAAGAATACCTTGGCCAAAGTAGAAATAAAGAAAGGAATCAAAGACTTTTTAAAATTTAATGAAAATGAAGGCACAACATACCCAAATTTATGGGACACAATGAAAGTAGTGCTAAGAGGAAAACACATAGGCCTGAGTGCCTCCAAAAAGAAACTGGAGAGAGCATACACTAGCAACTTAACTGTACACCTGAAAGCCCTGGAACAAAAAGAAGCTAATTCACCCAGGATTAGTAGAAGACAGGAAATTTTCAAACTCCGGGCTGAACTCAATCAAGTAGAAAAAAAGAGTACCAAACAAAGACTCAAGGCAGCCAGGACCTGGTTCTTTGAGAAAATCAGCAAGATAAACCCCTAGCCAGACTAACCAAAGGCCACAGAGACAGTATCTAAATTAACAAAATTAGAAATGAAAAGGGAGATATAACAACAGAAATGGAGGAAATTAAAAAAAAATCACCAAATCCTACCATAAAAGTCTATATTCACCACAACTGGAAAATCTGGAGGAAATGGACAATTTCCTAGACAGATACCAAATACCAAAATTTAATCAGGATCAAATAGATCAACTAAACACTCCCATAACTCCTAAAGAAATAGAAGAGTTCATAGAAAGTCATCCAACCAAAAAAAAAAAAAAAAAAAAAAAAAGGACCAGATGGTTTTAATGCAGAATTCTATAAGACCTTCAAAGAAGACCTAACACCAATACTCTTGAAATGAAAAGGGGGGCATAACAATAGAAACTGAGGAAATTCAAAAGATCATTATATCCTACTACAAAGGTCTATACTCAACACAACTGCAGAATCTGGAGAAAATAGACAATTTCCTAGACAGATACCAAATACCAAAATTAAATCAGCATCAAGTACATCAGCTAAATAGTCCCATAACCCCTAAAGAAATAGAAGGGGTTATCGAAAGCCTCCCAACCAAAAAAAGTACGGGACCAGATGGTTTAGTGCAGAATTCTACCAGACCTTCAAAGAAGACTTAACACCAATACTCTTCAAACTATTCCACAAAATAGAGACAGAAGGGACACTGGCCAACTCATTCTTCGAAGCCACAGTTACGCTGATACCTAAACCACAAAAAGATCCAACAAAGAAAGAGAATTACAGGCCAATTTCTCTTATGAATATCGATGCAAAAATACTAAATAAAATTCTTGCCAACCGAATCCAAGAACACATCAAAACGATCATTCACCATGATCAAGTAGGCTTCATCCCAGGGATGCAGGGATGGTTCAATATAGGGAAATCCATCAATGTAATCCACTACATAAACAAACTAAGAGAAAAAAAACCACATGGTCATCTCATTAGATGCTGAAGAAGCATTCGACAAAATTCAGGATCCTTTTATGCTAAAAGTCTTGGAAAGAGCAGGAATTTAAGGCCCATATCTAAACATAGTAAAAGCAATCTAGAGCAAACCAGTAGCCAACATCAAAATAAATGGAGAGAAACTTGAAGCAATCCCACTAAAATCAGAGACTAGTCAAGGCTGCCCTCTCTCTCCATATCTTTTCAATATAGTACTTGAAGTTCTAGTGAGAGCAATTAGACAACATAAGGAAGTCAAAGGGATTCAAATTGGAAAGGAAGAAGTCAAAGTATCATTATTTGCAGACAATATGATAGTTTATTCCACACAATAGAAAGAGAAGGAACACTACTCAACTAATTCTAAGAAGCCACAATTACACTGAAACCAAAACCACACAAAGACTCAACAAAGAAGGAGAATTACAGGCCAATATCCCTTATGAATATTGGCTCAAAGACTCAGTAAAAATCTTGCCAATCAAATCTAAGAACATATCAAAATGATTATTCATCATGATCAAGAAGGCTTCATCCCAGGGATGCAGGGATGTTTCAATATACAGAAATCCATTAATGTGATCCACTACATAAAGAAACTTAAAGAAAAAACAACTACTTGGTTTTTTTCATTAGATGCTCAAAAAGCATTGGACAAAATTCAGCATCCTTTCATGCTAAAAATCTTGGAATGTACAGGAATTCAAGGCCCACACATAAACATAGTAAAAGCAATATACAGTAAACCAACATCAAATTAAATGGAAACTTGAAGCAATACCTCTAAAATCAGGAACTATGCAAGGCTGCCCCCTCTCTCCATATCTTTTCAATATAGTGCTTGAAGTTCTAGCTAGAGCAATTAGACAACATAAGGAGGTCAAAGGGATACAAATTGGAAAGGAAGAAATCAAATTATCACTATTTGCAAATGATATAATAGTATACTTAAGCGAACCAAAAAAACTCCACCAGAGAACTCCTACAGCTAAAACACAACTTCAGCAAAGTGGCTGGTTATAAACTCAACTCAAGCAAATCAGTAGCCTTCCTATACTCAAAGGATAGGCAGGTTGAGAAAGAAATTCGGGAAATGACACCCTTCACAATAGCCTCAAACAATGTAATGTATCTCGGGGTGACTCTAACTAAACAAGTAAAAGATCTGTATGAGAAGAACTTCAGGTCTCTGAAGAAGGAAATCCTAGAAGACCTCAGAAAATGGAAAAATCTTCCATGCTCATGGATAGGCAGGATTAATATAGTAAAGATGGCTACCTTACCAAAAGAAATCTACAGACTCAATGTAATCCCCATCAAAATCCAAACTAAGTTCTTCACAGACTTAAAAAGAGCAATTATCAAATTCATCTGGAATAACAAAAAACCCAGGATAGCTAAAACTATTCTCAACAGTAAAAGTACTTCTGGGGTAACTAATATCCCGGACCTCAAGCAGTACCACAGAGTAATAGTGTTTAAAACTGCATTGTATTGGTACAGTGACAGATGAGTAGATGAATGGAATAGGATTGAAGACTCAGAAATGGGCCCACACCCCTATGGTCACCTGATCTTGACAAAGGAGCTGAAACCATCCCATGGAAAAAAGGGAGCCTTTTCAACAAATGGTGCTGGCTCAACTGGAGGTCAGCTTTCAGAAGTATACAAATTAATCCATTCTTAGCTCCTTGTACTAAGTTCAACTCCAAGTGGATCAAGGACCTCCACATAAAACAAGACACACTGAAACTAATAGAAAGAAACTTGGGAAAATCCTTGAGGATATGGGCACAGGGGAAAAGTTCCTGAATACAACACTAATAGCTTTGCTCTAAGATCAAGAATTGACAAATGGGACCTCATAAAATTACAAAATTTCTGTAAGGCAAAGGAAACTATAAAGCAGACATAATGGCAACCAACAAATTGGGAAAGGATCTTCACCAACCCTACATTCTACAGAAGGCTAATATCCAATATATACAAAGAACTCAAGAAGTTAGACTACAGAGAGTCAAACAACCCTATTAAAAATGTTGTACAGAGCTAAACAAAGAATTTTCACCTGAAGAAATTCAGATGGCTGAGAAGCACCTTAGAGACAACAAGTGCTGGTGAGGATGTGGAGAAAGAGGAACACTCCTCCACTGTTGGTGGGATTGCAAAATGGTAAAACCACTCTGGAAATCAGTTTGGCGGTTCCTCAGAAAATTGGGCATGTCACTTCCAGAGGACCCTGGCATACCACTCCTGGGCATATACCCAGAGGATTCCCCTGCATACAATAAAGACACATGTGCCACTATGTTCATAGCAACCTTGTTTATAATAGCCAGAAATTGGAAGGAGCCCAGATATCCCTCAAAGGAGGAATAGATACAGAAAATGTGGTATATTTATACAATGGAATACTACTCAGCAATTAAAAATAATGAATTCATGCAATTTGTAGGTAAATGGTTAGATCTGGAAAATATCATCCTGAGTGAGTTAACCCAATCACAAAAGAATACACATGAAATGCAATCACTGATAAGTGGATATTAATGAGCCCAGAAGCCCTAAATACTCAAGGCACAATTAGCAAGTCAAATGATTCCCAAGAAGAAGAAAGGAGAGGACCCTGGGCCTGAAAAGATTGGATCCAGTTTTGTAGACCCAGAATAGAGAAATCTTGTGTGTGGGGAGAGATGATTGGTGAATAGTTGCGGGGGGAGAGGAATTATGGGACATATGGTGGGGGGAAATGGGAAAGGGGAAAGCCTTTGGAATGTAAAAAAGAATATAGAAAATAAAAATTAAAAGAAAAAAATGATGCCCACAGGTAACATGGACTAGTAAAAAAAAAAAAGAAAAAAGAAATGTTCAACATCCTTAGTCATTAGGGAAATGCAAATCAAAACAACCCTGAGATTTCACCTCACACCAGTCAGAATGGCTAAGATTAAAAACTCAGGAGACAGCAGGTGTTAGCGAGGATGTGGAGAAAGAGAGACACTACTCCACTGCTGGTGGGATTGCAAGTTGGTACAACCACTCTGGAAATCAGTCTGGTGTCAGAAAACTGGGCACAACACTTCTGGAGGACCCTGCTATACCCACTCCTGGGCATACAGTCAGAGGATTCCCAAGCATGTAATAAGGATACATGTTCCACTATGTTCACTATGTTCATAGCAGCCTTATTTATAATAGCCAGAAGGTGGAAAGAACCCAGATGACCCTCAGTGGAGGAATGGATACAAAAAATGTGTTATATATACACAATGGAGTACTATTCAGCCATTAGAAACATTGATTCATGAACTTCTTAGACAAATGGTTGGACCTGGAGAACATCCTCCTAAGTGAGGTAATCCAATCTCAAAAGTACACTCAGGGTATGCATTCACTGATAAGTGGATATTAGCCTAGAAGGCTGGATTACCTCAGACACAATCCACATATCAAACGATGTCCAAGAAGAAGGAAGGAAGTGCCCCCGACTCTGGAAAGTCTTAATGCAACAGTATAGGGAAATACCAGAACAGGGAGAAGGGATGGAGTGAAAGGGGGAACAGGGGGAGGGAAGAGGGCTTATGGGACTTGCGGGGAGGATGGAACCTGAAAAGTGGGAAATCATATGAAATTGATACATGTTATCATCATGTATCGATACATGTTAAATTTTATAGCATGGTAAAGATGAAAAGAATACATGTTAAATTTATATCATGGTAAAGTTATTCAGAAATATTATCCCTAATCATATTTATAATAAAGTGAATGGATAGCACTTGATTAGTGATTTCTTATACTTCTACATATAGATGATAGATACATGAGTAATAGATGATAGAGATAGATAGATATTATGATATATACATATCTATATATATAAATAAAAGTATATATGATATATTAATGCATTTATATATACATAAACAAAGAATTATAAAGAATAGAGACCATTACAATAAAAATATTACATTTGATATAGCAATTACTTCTCTGCTTTCAATAAACATTTTCTTTATATTTATCATCCTAATTGTCACATTTATTTATTTATGTATGTGCCTTCCTGGACCATGATGCACCTTTGGAGGACAAAGGACAACATTGGGCATTAGTGTGAGATTTTCATCATGTTCTGTAGGTTGAAAGTAGGTTCCCAGGCTAAGTGGCAAGAGCCAGCCATCTCTCTGTGGCTTATACATAATTTTTAAATCAAAGATATATGCATTATTTACCTTGTCATGAAAATTTGTTTTTCAATGGTTTTGTCACTTAAAATAAGTTGTTTAGGAACTATTTTTGAGCACTTAAAATAGAATATTGTAGTTCTTCTTCCTATATTTATGATTTGATGATTATGATGTGTACTTCTACATCTTTTTTGATGACCTTTTGTTGAACATCAGTTTTATCCAATATTAGAATGGCCACTCCTGCTTGTTTCCTGGATCCATTTGCTTGGAAATTTGTTTTGCAGCCCTTTACTCTGAGGTAGTGATTGTCTTTGACATTGAGGTGTGTTTCCTGTATGCAGCAAAATGCAGGGTCCTGTTTATATATCCAGGCTGTTAGTCTATGTCTTTACATTTGGAAACTGAGTCCATTGATGTCAAGAGATATTAAGGAATAGTGATAGTTGCTTCCTGTTATTTTTATGTTTGGTGGTTATCTTCTTTTGGGTTTATTGAAAGAAGATTACTATATTGCTTTTTCAAGGGTTTAGTTGCCCTCCTTATATTGGCTCTTTCCATCTATTATCCTTTGTTTGGCTGGATTTGTGGAAACATATTTTATAAATATAGTTTTATCATAGAATATATTAGTTTCTTCATCTATGGTGTTTGAGAGGTTTGCTGGGCATAGTCATCTGGGCTGGCATTTCAACACCCCACTCTTATCAATGGACAGATCAGGGAAGAACAAACTAAACAGAAACACAGTAAAACTAACAGAAAATTTTGCACCAAGTAGATTTAACAGATATCTATAGAACATTTCATGCTAAATCAAAATATATATATATACCTTCTTTTTAGCATATCAGGGCACCTTCTCCAAAAATGACCATATAATTGCTTACAAAACAGATCTCAATAGCTATAAGAAGACTGAACTAATCCCATGCCTACTATCAGATCACTACAGAGTAAGGGTATTCTTCAGTAGCAACAAAAACAATAGAAAGCCCACATACACATGAATGCTAAACAGTGCTTGACTCAATGATACCTTGGTCAAGGAAGTAGTAAGGAAAGAAATCTAAGACTTTTTAGAATTTAATGAAAATGAAGGCACAACATACCCGAATTTATGGGGCACAATAAAAGCAATACTAAGAGGAAAACTCATTGCTCTGAGTGCCTACAGGAAAAAGTTGGAGAGAACATACACTAGCAGCTTAACAGCACAACTGAAAGCTTTGGAACAGAAATGAGCTAATACACCCAAAAGGAATAGAAGACAGGAAATCATCAAACATAGGGTTGAAATCAACCAAGTAGAAAAAAAGAAAACTATACAAAGAATCAACAAAACCAGGAGCTGGTTCTTCTGAAAATCAAAAAGATAGATAAACCTCTAGCCAGACTAACCAAAGGGCACAGGAACAGTATCCAAATTAACAAAATCAGAAATGAAAAGGGAGAAATAACAACAGAAACTGAGGAAATTAAAAAAATCATCAGATCCTACTACAAAAGCCTAAACTCAACACAACTGGAAAATCTGGATGTAATGGACAATTTTCTAGGCAGATACCAAATACCAAAGTAAAATCAGGATCAGATAGACAATCTAAACAGTCCCATAACTCCTAAAGAAATAGAAACAAACATTGAGCATCTTCCAATAAAGAAAAAGCATAGGACCAGATCTTTATTAAAGAATTCTATCAGACCTTCAAGGAAGACCTAACACCAATACTCTTCAAACTATTCCACAAAATAGAAACAGAAGGACTACTACCCAAGTTGTTCTATGAAGCCAAAATTACACTGATACCAAAACCACACAAAGATCCAACAACAAAAGAAAACTTCAGACAAATTTTCCTTATGGCTATCGATGTAAAAGTACTCAATAAAATTCAGGCCACTGATTTCAAGAACACATCAAAACAATCATTCTCCTTGACCCAGTAGGCTTCATCCCAGGAATGCAGGGATGTTTCAATATATGGAAATCCATGAATGCAATACACTACATAAACAAACTCAAAGCCAAAAACAAACAAACAAACAAACAAAAAAACACATAGTCATTTTATTAGATGCTGAAAAAGCACTTGACAAAATTCAGCATCCTTCCATGTCAAAAGTCTTGAAAAGATCAGGAATTCAAGGCTCATACCTAAACATAGTAAACACATATTACAGCAAACCAGTAGCCAACATCAAACTAAATAGGAATAAACTTGAAGCAATACCACTAAAATCTGGGACTAGAAAAGGCTGCCTTCTCTCTCCATATTTATTCAATATATCACTTGAAGTTTTATCTAGAGCAACTAGACAACAAAACGATGTCAAAGGTATACAAATTGTAAGGGAAGAAATCAAACTATCACTATTTGTAGATGATAAGATAATATACTTAAGCAACACAAAAACTCCACCAGAGAACTCCTACAGCTGATAAACTACTTCAGCAATGTGTCCCGATATAAAATTAACTCAAATAAATCTGTAGCCTTACTATACTCAAAGGACAAACATGCTGAGAAAGAAATTAGACAAATGACACCCTTCACTATAGTCACAAACAAGATAAATTATCTTTGTGTGACTCTAACCAAACAAGTGAAATTTCTGTATAAGAACTTCAAATCTCTGAGGAAAGAAATCAAAGATCTCAGAATATGGAAAATGTTTCCATGCTCATGGATTGGCAGGATTAACACTGAAATTGGCCATCTTACCAAAAGAAATATACAGATTCAATCCAATTCCCATCAAAATTCCAACTCAATTCTTCACAAAGTTAGAAAAAGCAATTCTGAAATTCATCTCAAATAACAACAACAACAACAACAACAAAAACACAAACAGGATAGCTAAAACTATTCTCAGCAGTAAAAAAATTTCTAGTGGAATCAGTCATCCAGACCTCAAGCAGTACTATAGATCAATAGTGTTAAAAACTGATTGGTGGGGGGAGAGGACTTATGGGACATATGGTGGGGGGGGGACTGGGAAAGGGGAAAGCCTTTGGAATGTAAACAAAGAGTATAGAATACAAAATGAAAAGAAAAACTGTTTGGTGTTGGTAAAGTGAAAGGCATATAGATCCATAGAATAGAATTGATGACCCAGAAATGAACCCACACATCCTGGGTCTCTTGAGTTTTGACAAAGCAGATAAAACCATCCAGAGGGGGAAAAATAGCATTTTCCACAAATGGTGCTGATTCAACTGGTGGTTAGCATGCAGAAGAATGCAAATTGATCAATTCTTATCTCCTTGTACTAAGCTCAAGTCCAAGTGGATCAAGGACCTCCAAATAAAAACAGATACACTGAAACAATAGAAAAGAAACTGGAGAAGAGCCTTGAGTACATGGTCACAGGGGACATCTTCCTGAACAGAACACCAATATCTTATGCTCTAAGATAAGAATTGACAAAGGGAACCTCATACAATTACAAAGTTTCTGTAAGGCAAAAGACACACTCAATAGGACAAAATAGCAACCAACCAATTAGGAAAAGATCTGTAACCAATTGTACATCTGACAGAGGGCTAGTATCCAATATATACAAAGAAGACAAGAAGTTAGACTCCAGAGAACCAAATAACCCTATTGAAAAATGGGGTATAGAGCTAAATAAAGAATTTTCACCTGAGGAATATTTAATGGCTAAGAAGCCCCTAAAGAAATATTAAGCATCCTTATTCTTCAGGGAAATGCAAATCAAAACAACCCTGAGATTTAACCTCACACCAGTCAGAATGACTATCAAAAACTCAGGAGACAAGGATGGCAAGGATGGGGAGAATAAGGAACACTCCTCCACTGCTGGTGGGATTGCAAGCTGATAAAACTAATCTGGAAATCAGTTTGGTGGTTCCTTAGAAAACTGAGCATAATACTACCGGAGTACCCTTTTATACCTAGAGGATTCTCCAGCATATAATAAGGACACATGCTCAACTATGTTCATAGCAGCCCTATTTATAATAGCCCGCAGTTTGAAAGAACCCAGATGTCCCTCAATAGAGGAATGGATATAGAAAATGTGGTATATTTACATAATGGAATACTACTCAGCTATTAAAAACAATGAATTCATGAAATTCTTAGGCAAATGGGTGGAACTGGAAAATATCATCCTGAGTGAGATAACCCAATAACAAAAGAAGACACATGGTATGCACTCACTGATAAGTGGGTATTAGTCCAGAAGCTTGGAATAACCAAGACACAATTCACATATCAAATGTTACCCAAGGCAAAGGAAGATCAAAATATGGATCCTCTGGTCCTTCTTAGAAGAGAGAACTAAATACCCACATAAAGAGATACAGAGATGAAGTGTGGATCAGAGTCTGAGGGAAAGACCATCCAGAAACTTCCCCCACCTAGCGATCCATCACATATACAGTTACCAAACCCAGACACCATTATGGATGCCAACAAGTACTTGCTGACAGGAACCTGATATAGCTGTCACCTGGGAGGTGCTGCCAGTGCATAACAAATACAGAGGGGGACAATCTCAGAAAGCTCTTGATCTGAGCACAGGGTCCTCAATGGATGAGCTAGAGAAAGGCGCAATGAGCTGAAGGGGTTTATAGCACCATAGGAGGAACAGAATATGAGCCACCCAATACTCCCAGAGCTCCCAGGGGAAAAAAATCAACCAAAGCGTACACATGGATTTACCCATGGCTACAGATGCATAGGCAGTAGAGGATGGCCTTTTTGTACATCAACGGGAGGAGAGGCCCCTGGTACTGTAAAGGGTCAATGCTGCAGTATAGCGGACTACCAGGACAGGTAAGCAGGGAAGATTTGATTGGGGAACAGGAGCAGGGGTGATGGATTATGAGACTTTCGAGGGGGGGGATGGGTCCAGGAAAGGGGACAACATTTGAAATGTAAATAAAGAATATATCTAAAAAATTAAAAACATAGAATATTGTATTATTTGTTTGGATATTACTGTAGATGGAGAAACAAATTAGACAAAATAAGATATTCTAAAACATTACTAAATTTAAGCAATATCTATCCACAAATCAAGTCCTATGAAAGATAAAAGACGCAAAACTCCAACTCAAGGGTGTTGACTATACCTAGGAAAACAGTGAATATATTTCCACACCAGTGAAAACAAAATAAAGGAACCATACACATACACATATACGTGGACACACAGAAACACAGACACAGACACACTCATGTGTGCACGCACACATTTACACACATACATACACTCACATGCACACACACTCATACCATATACTAACTTTATTAAAACAGCAATTAACAAGAATTTGTCATTACTATCTCTCAATACCAATGAACTCAATTCCCCATTAAAAAGATACAATCTACCAGAATAGATGCATAAAGAGAATTCACTATTCTGCTGCATACAAGAAATGTACTATAGCAATAAAGATAGAACTTACTTCAAAGTAAAAGACTAGAAAAAAGCTTTCCATGCAAATAGACCCAAGAAGCAAGCTTGAGTAGCAATGCTTATATCTAATAAAACAAACTTTTAAATAATATTAATTAAAAAAGATGGGAAGGTATACTTCATACACATCAAAGGAAAAATCAACTGAGAAGATTTTACAATTCTGAACATATATTCCCTAAATGCAAAAACACCCACATTCATAACAGGAATATTTCTGAAGCTTTATTGGCACATTGATCCTCCCAATCCAAGAGCATACATTAAAAGCAGGAGATTTCATTTCCTCAATCTCATCAATGGACAAATCACTGAAAATAACAAATAATAATAAATAAATAATAAACAAGTTTGATAAATATTAAGACTAACTGACATTTTGAATCAAATGGACCCAACAAACAGATTTTTACAGAACATTTCACCTGAAGAACACACACACACACATACACACACACACAAATATGTTTTCTCCGAATCTCATGGAACCTTCTTTAACATTAACCATATAGATGGTTACAAAGCAAGTCTCAACAGATACATGGCAAATTAAATTAATTCCTGTGTTTTATCAGACCGCTATTGATTAGACTGGACTTCAACAACGACAGAAACAACTGAAAGCCTATAAACTCAAAGAAACTGGACAACTCTCTCCTTACTTATAACTAGGTCATGGAATAAAGAATGAAAGAAATTATAGACTTTCTAGAGTTTAACGAATACGAAGCTACAACATAGCCAAACTTATTGGACAAAATGAAAGCAGTGGTTAGAGGAAAATTTATAGGACTAAGGGTCTGTGCACAGAAGTTGGAAATCTCTCAAACTAGCAATTTAAAAGTACAACTGAAACTCTATGAATGAGAGGGAGAAAGTGAGAGATGGAGGAGGGGAAGGGAGGGGAGGAGAGAAAGGAGAGAGGAGAGAGAAAAGAAGAGAAGAAAGTAGCAAAAACACCAAGGAGAGGTAGATGACAGGAACTAATATCAGGGATAAAGTGAATAAATTTACATAACAACAGCTGAGTAAATTTTAAAAAAATCATTATTTCTTACTTCAAAACCCTGTACAACTATGGAAACAAAAAAGCCAAAGCTATACATTGTAAAAGTGAAAGAAACTTCAACAATGTTTCTAGACTCACTGGATGTCTGCATGTAGAAGAATGCAGCTGGACCATCTCTATCACCCTACAAAAAAATCAAGGTAAAGTAATTCAAAGACCTCAACAAAAAGCTGGTCACAATAAGCTGGGCAGTGGTGGCACATGCCTTTAATCCCAGCACATGGGAGGCAGAGGCAGGCAGATTTCTGAGTTCGAGGCCAGCCTGGTCTACAGAGTGAGTTCCAGGACAGCCAAGGCTACACAGAGAAACCCTGTCTCAAAAATCCAAACAAACAAACAAAAACAAACAAACAAAAAACAAACAAACAAACAAACAAAAACTGGTCATAGCCCAAATACTAAGATTAACAATTAGTAAATGTGACCTCATGAAACTGAAAATCTTTTGTAAAGCTAAGACACCATCAATAGGATAAAACAGCAGCTGATAGAATGGGAAAAAAATCTTCACCAAACCTACATCTAACAAAGAAATAATATCCACATTTACAAAGAAATCAACAAATGAGTCAACAAGAAACCTAATAACACAATTAAAATATGGGGTACACGGGACTCAGTTGGGATGAACTTAGCCAAAAAGCAAACAGTGGAAAATAGAGCCTAAAAAGAGCACCTCTAATAGATAGACAGGGCTCCCATTGAAGGAATAGGGTCACCAAACTACCTTCAAACGTTTTGACCCAGAAATGTTCTTGTCTATAAAAGTGCAGGGGCAAAAATGGAGCAGAGATTGAAAGAAAGACCATCCAGTAACTAACCAAAATTGGGATCCATCCCATGAGCAAGCAAGCCTGATACTATTACTGCTGCCATGTTGTGTTTTATAAATGGGAACCTGACATGGCTGTCTTCTCAGAAGCTTTACCAGTAGCTGACTGAGACCGATGTACATAATTACAGCCAGTCATTGGACAGAGGTTTTTATAAAATAATACCTTTATGTATATGCTTTAATTTGTTTTAAATTGGCATGATGTAAAATTATCTGTAATTATTTAAAATGATTACATAAATATACTTTTCTCTCATAGGTAGTAAGTAACTCACTAAACTATACAAGGCAAGCTCAATGTATTATGCTGCTCCAGTGGAAAGAATTGAGGATTTTGAAGTATGGAAAGTTTTGGTTTTACATGATATCTAATCTGTACCTGTACCTGTACCTATATCTGTACCTGTACCTATGTCTTTGTCTATACCATCTATATCTATCATCTATATCACATATATTTGTATCATATATATCTTTATCACATATATACATATATATGCATATATATGAGACATATATGTGTATATATGAGACATATATATGAGACATATATATATGCATATATATGAGACATATATAAGCATATATATAAGAGATATATATGCACATATATGAGACATTTATATGAGACATATATATTCATATATATGCATATGAGACAGAGAAGGAGAGGGAGAGGCAGAAGGAGGAGAGGGAGATGGGAGAGAGAGAGAGAGAGAGAGAGAGAGAGAGAGAGAGAACTAATGTGAACATATGTAGTATACTCCTCCTCTCAAGGCTAGGGATTATTGAAGAATGTGAGAAAAATGCAAATGTGTCAAACTTAGTAGATGGCTACAAGGAAACCTTGCCTTCTAGACATACCAGAGTAGCTTTACCTATGAAATCCAATAGTTGCGAAGATAAGTACAAATGCATACAAATAAACCAATAATGGAGAAATAAATGAACATAGAATCCTAGCACTAGTCATTGGGGTTATTGGCAATTGTTTGTTTCTATGAGAGGAAAAGGCAGTGCTCTCTAATAAGACTATTATCTCTGTTAAGTCAGTCATGCTCCAGCAGAAGAGCATACATCAAAAATATTTGGGCAGCACATGTTTAAGAAAATATAAATGAACAAAAGTTAGAGTAGGGAAGAGGGATCGATCTTGGAATCATTGGAGTAGAATAGTAGAATATTATTTTTTTAAAAAAATTGTTACAGTATCAGGACACTAGTGAAAAATTAAACAATGATAGTAAAATATTTGAAAAGGGAATAACTCAAAATAAGTAGACAAATAAAAATGTTAATTGCGTGGAATTTGGAAAGATAACTCATTTATTAAATGCTAGTTTTGGAAGCATGAGTACTTAAATTCATATATGATGAACCAGCGTGTAAAAGGCCTGGGATGATAGTAGTCCCAGTACTGGGAAAGTGAAACCAGGAAGATGCATAGACACAAGTAAGCTGACCTTGTTTTGTATCTTTAGGTTTAGTGAATGAACCTGTTTCAAAAGTAGTGTATAACAATAGAAGAAAAAAAAATGGCGAACTATGACCCCCCACATGCATATATATGCATACATGCACATGCCTGCACATTCATATATGCACACACAAGCTACACACATACACAGATGTTAATGGCACAATGAATTTGCATACATACATGTAAACCCAATATATAAGTTCATGTAAGCAAATTATATCTGTATATGTAAATGAGAATACATATTTTTCTAATATTTACTGACAGAGAAAAGATTCTAAAATAAAAAAAATAGTAGTTCAAAAATAAGTAACTATCCTCTTCCAAATAATTTCTTCTTGGTTCCCTAATGGCAGACTCTCTTATCTCCCATATTTGAGATCTGATCAGTGCTTATCCCATGACTAGCAATCCTTGCTATCTCACAGTGAGCTCTCTGTGAAAATACCAGGGCATCCTTACATTCTTTCTTTCTGCAGTTCTCTCATTTTGCTTTGCACTGGCTTGCATCTATACTTAATGCTGGCTTTCACAAGTTTATTTCCCTGCTTACCAGGATGTCAGGACATATAAAATCCTCCTGTTACTGTTATAATTTATTGTAAATTTGCTGACAGGATTTCGGTTTGAATCTTGTTAAAGATGATCACAGTACTAAGAACTTAAATGTCCTACTATCAGGCTTTATGTCTTTGTAACACTCTCTCTAATATGAGTTGAAGTAAAGCCAGTTTCTTTATCAGTCATTCTATTTCTAAAAGACTTTTTCTAAATATCGTTATATTATACCTTGAAGATTCTGCAATGAATATATCTAGGACAAAGGCTTTTGCCTGAGATCATATGGTGTGCCCACCATTACAGTCAGTGTGAATATCTCATTTTAGAAATGGATTTTCTTTTCCTTCTCAGTCACTGACCAAAGCAAAAGGAGGTGCATTAACATTTAATGGTTGCTCTTTTCTTAGTGGAAAAAGGGCAGCAGGAAGTAATAGCTCTACCTTCACAAGAACAAATAACTCTATGACAAATGAACTTTCAGAATTTGCCCCATACAGTCATCTTAGTCATTAAGTGCCTAAATATCTGTTTCTTTCATTCATATGATTTATTGTACTTTTTACATGCTAAGGTTGATATTATATTCATTTGCATGTATACAATTTCTTTCACCTATACCAAACATATACTTGGTTGTCATCAATAGCATATTGAGTATAAGTTCTTTGAAATTCCTCATTTCACGAGTACTTTACACCAAATACGTTTAATCCGTCCCCATTGAGCTTGACCTTAGAATACAACATACAACCTTTCTCCATTGAATAAGATTACCTGAGAGTTTTTACTAATTTATCTAAGAACCTTTATTCTATTCTAAAAGAAATTGAAGAGAAATTACACATGTAATTTTCAATCATTTATGATTGTCAGTAAGACTAAATAAGAACTGAGCTAAAGATCTCTTATTATAAATTGTCATTGCTTTGGGGAGATTTGTGGCAGATATTTGCTTTAGCTATAATACTAAGACAGAACAAACGTTTATTGAAATGATTCTCTTTCCACTCTTTCCTCTTTTACTTTTTTATAAATGGAAGAGAATAAATATATAAAAATGTCACAATTAGCAATTTTATAGGGTCAAGTGTGTTCTAAATTTTTAAATTTAAGTAATCAAACATTCTGGCAGGACATTTCATGTAGTCTATTCACAAAATGTGCATGTCATTTATAGAAAATTATTAATTTTGACCTATTCTATCTAGGTCACTATTATGACCGAGATAGAATAATAAAATTATTTACATAGATTTGGGGACCATCTCACAGATTACATATATTTTAATTTACTCTAGAAATTAAATCTTACAAAAGATATACTATATTTCTGCTTCTACATTTGGCACACATGCTAAATAAAGTAATTGAAAATATTGGGATAGAGACAAGGCACAATATTTGAAAGCACTGTCTGCTCCTGTTCATGTCCCAGGAATGAGAAGCCAGTTCATCACCATCTGTGAGTAATATGACTCCATGGTTATGAGTTTTCTCCATAAAAATGTGAGAACCTGAACTTTCTTCCAATGAAAAAAGCTAGTCTGGCCTCATGTGTGCCTGGAACCTCAACATGTTTGGGGTACATTAAAAAAGGAGTAGCTCTGGAGATCATTGGCTCACAGACTAGCTTCAGGGCCATTAAGAGTCTGCTTTAAAGGAGCAAGGCAGAGAATGATAGAGCAACAGAATTGATGTCCTCTTTTTTTATTTAAATTTTTATTTTCTATATTCTATGTTTACATTCCAAAGGCTTTCC
The DNA here is from genome assembly GCA_964023405.1 of Apodemus agrarius. Classification (NCBI taxonomy): domain Eukaryota; kingdom Metazoa; phylum Chordata; class Mammalia; order Rodentia; family Muridae; genus Apodemus; species Apodemus agrarius. Next base: position 44,912,141 of record OZ030006.1, read on the forward strand.
CCTTTCCCAGTTCCCCCCCACCACACGTCCCATAATTCCTCTCCCCCCAAACTATTCCCCAATCATCCCCCCACCCCACCCCTCACAATTTCTCTGTTCTGGGTCTACAAAACTGGATCCAATCTTTTCAGGCCCAGGGTCCTCTCCTTGCTTCTTCTTGGGAATCATTTGACTTGCTAATTATACCTTAAGTATTTAGGGCTTCTGGGCTCATTAATATCCACTTATCAGTGATTGGCATTTCATGTGTATTCTTTTGTGATTGGGTTAACTCACTTAGGATGATATTTTCCAGATCTAACCATTTACCTACAAATTGCATGAATTCATTATTTTTAATTGCTGAGTAGTATTCCATTGTATAAATATACCACATTTTCTGTATCCATTCCTCCTTTGAGGGATATTTGGGCTCCTTCCAATTTCTGGCTATCATAAACAAGACTGCCATGAACATAGTGGAGCATGTGTCTTTATTGTATGCAGTGGAATCCTCTGGGTATATGCCCAGGAGTGGTATGCCAGGGTCCTCTGGAAGTGACATGCCCAATTTTCTGAGGAACCGCCAAACTGATTTCCAGAGCAGTTTTACCATTTTGCAATCCCACCAACAGTGGAGGAATGGTCCTCTTTTTCCATATCCTCGCCAGCACTTGTTGTCCTCTTCTTAACTACTCATGTGCAAAAGGGCATGGATTTGTCCATTAGCATGTACTTATATACCAAATGTACATCTACCATATACACACAATTTTAAACTCCCTCAAAATACATATACATACAGAGATAATATCTCTTAATATGAGTGTGTGTGGTAGTGATAGTGTGCATTTGTGTATGTCAATGGACAACCAAATCTTATCCTTGCTCATTGAAGAAAGGCATTCTCTTAGTTTTAGTCCTCTATATGGTTTCATTTATATTGGATATAATAACATAAAATGATACTTTTCAAAATTTTGGTGAGGTACACATTCTTATTCAGGGTTTAAAGGATTTATAGGTGCTTTATTGAAATTTTCTCACATAAAAACTTGCCACTACACCAGCTGTATTAAGATAATTATCATTTGCATCTAAAAGGGTATTGAGGCACAATTTCTCTAGGAGAAATAGTTAGGTAAATCAATGAGGAAATTAAACAAAAGAATATGAGATTTACCAATCTCCAGCACTAATAGCTGTGAATAAAATGAGGGCATTTTATTTATTTATTTATTTATTTATTTATTTATTTATTTATTCTTTTTTTGTTTTAAATTTTTTATTTTCTGTATTCTATGTTTACATTCCAAAGGCTTTCCCCTTTCCCAGTTGCCCCCCCCACCATATGTCCCATATTGAATATAATCTTCATTACATTTCAAATGGCAAAACCTTTCCTGGTTCCTCGCCTCCCCCAAAACCCCCAACCCATCCTCCCTTCCCCTGCCTCCAAGTATATGCCTCTCCACCCGACCCACTCCCCCCTCTCCCACTTGATTTCCCTTTGTTGGGGCATCTAGTGACCTTCACCTGACCAAGGACCACTCCTCCCACTGATATCCAACAAGGCATTCCTCTGCCACAATTGTGGCTGGAACCCTATGTACCCCTTGATTGATGGTTTAATCCCTGGGAGTCCTGGGGTATCTGGGTGGCCTACAATATTGTTATTCCCATGGGGCTGTAGATCCCTTCAGCTCCTACAGACCACCCTCCAACTTCTCCATTGGGGACCCCACACGCAGACCAATGATTGGCTATATCATTGTTATTCCCATGGGGCTGTAGGTCCCTTTAGCTCCTATAGACCACCCTCCAACTCCTCCATTGGGGACCTCCCACCCAGACCAATGATTGGCTGCTAGCATTTGCCTCTGTATGTGAAAGACTTTGGCAGGACCTCTCCTGAGACAACCATGGAATGCTCCTTTCGGTATGTGCTTCTTATTGTCCAGACTAGTGTAGGGGTCTGGTGACTATTTATAGGATGAATCCCCAGGTTGGCCAGTCAAATGAGGGCATTTTTAAAATTAGTATAAAGTGTTAGAAATCTAAGATGCAATAATACAGGTGAGAAGAAATGCTTTCCTGTGTATAGAATTGGACAAAAGCAAGCTTAGAGTAAACGATTTGATTGATTAGACAGTAGGAGATCCCTAAATGAAAAGAGAAAGGGACAATAAAGCAATGTTTACAAATGTAGCATGACTGTTTAGATGTACAACAAACAGAAAATGCAACAACAAAAATATAACTGAATCTAGATCTAGAAATTCCTAAAATTACTTACAAAGCTAAACATTTAGAGAGTTCAGAGAACACAAAGCATAGTAAATATCAATGGTAATCAACGTGGAGGAATGGCATACTCAAATGGACAGAAATCAATGCAATGAAATTTCACTTGAAACACACTGACAGAAGAGGCATTTCTTTGTGACCTTGCAACCAAGTAAGAGTTTCCCAAAATATTTAAAGTGTTGAGAATGAATAACAACTTGTATCGAATTGAATGCTGAACAAATTTTCCTTAATATATAATGAGAAATTGAAAGTTTCTTGGACAAATGAACTAGAAGATTGCTCCTAGCTTGGAAAACACTAACTCAACATCTAATTAATGGATTTTTACCACATTATCAATCTCCAACTTGGTGCAAGTACATTTGTAATTCTTGGTTCTTATTTTGTAATGTATTGCAGTCTTATTCCCAAATAAATGAAGTACTGATAGTCTTAAGATTTCTGTTGCTGTGATGAAACTCCATGATCAAAAAAGAAGTTTTGTCACAAAGGGATATTTGATTTACATTCCTATATCACTGTTCATCATTAAGATAGAGAAATAAACACAGCAGGAACCTGAAGGTTGTACTTGATATGTACAGCATGCAGAAAGTACTGCTCACTTGTATTGTCCTGATTGTTTGCTCTGCTTTCTTACAGAAACTAGGACCACCAGCCTAGTGGTGGCTCTACCCACAATGGCCTGAGAACTTCTCTAGCAATCACTAATTCAGAAAAAAAATACTCATGGGAGGAAATACAGAGACAAAGTGTGGAGCAGAGACTGAAGGAAAGTCCATTCAGAGTCTGCACCACTTGGGTATCTATCCCATATATAGTCATCCAAACCAGCCATTATTGCTAAGCAGTGCTTGCTGACAGGAACCTAATATAGCTGTCTCCTGAGAGGCTCTGCCAGATCCTGACAAATACAAAGGCAGATCCTCTCAGGCAATCATTGTACTGTTCAGGGGAACTCCAATGGAAGAGTTAGAGAAAGGCCTGAAGGACCTGAAGGGGTTTGCAACCCCATAGGAAGAACAACAATGTCAACCAACCAGACCCTCCCAGAACTCCCAGGGACCAACCCACCAACAGAAGAGTACACATGGAAGGACCCATGGCTCCAGCCACATATGTAGCAGAGGATTGCCTTATCAGGCATCAATGGGAGGAGTCTCAATGCTGAACTATAGGTGACTGCCAGGCAGGGAGGTAGGAGTGGGTGGGTGGAGGAACACATTCAGGGGGAGGGAGGATGGGATAGGGAGACTGTGGAGGGGAAAACAGGAAAGGGGATAACATTTGAATGATAAATTAAAAAATCTCCATTAAAAATGAACACAGTATATTTTGAACATTAAAAAAAAAAGAAAGAAAAGAAAAAGGAAAAGAAAAAAAGAAAAACTCTACAGGCTTTCCTACAGCCCAAACTTATTAATGTGTTTTCTTTCTGCAACTCAGAAGGTATCCATTTGCATCAGGTTGACATAAAATTATCCAGCACAATGATGTTGATAGGAACATGGATTCAAATTGACATAAACATTTTACAAGGCAACATAGAGTTTAGTTGTTTCTGAATATGTAAAAATAAAAATTTTATTTCCGAGAAAAATGGGTACTAGGAAGAGAGTAAAGGGTTTGGAAGTTTTGAGCACTAAAGTATATCATTAACTCTGATCTTCATGTATGAAACCAGTACAATGAGGTCAAATAATTAAGATTAATTTTTAAAATAATATGAGTTGAACTATTTACAATAAAATATTTAGATGTATGTGTATATTCATGATCTACTATGAAAAATATGAATTATATCCTCTGTGAGTTTTTCAAGTGTTAAGATGAACAGAACTTGTGTCTTCAACTCTCAGCTTAATGTTGTCTAAGAAAATAGGCTCTGAAATATCCCTTATATTTTTGACTAATTTTCTAAATTTGAACTATAAATTTAGCTTCATTAAATATTATATTCATATATACCCCCAAACATGAGTGTGGCCTTAAAGGATGCATTTGAATGAATATGTAAGAATATTTCCAAAATGATTCAGAATACCATATGCTAGGGCATGCAAAATTGTTTGTCATCTGTTAATTGATTAAATTTTAAGTATAATAACAGCATAAAGCAATAGTAGAAAATATTTAGTTACATGGCATTTATCTTTCATTCTATGTTTTCATAAGAAAGAGATTCCTTCCTGAAGGGCAGGAATTGATATTTCTGCTTTCTGTGATTTTTTTAGAGATCTGAAAACACTATTCTAAAAGTATTATAATTATTACTTTTATATAATTTTGGTTTCTTATAATATCAGAGTTTAGGACATAATCTGTTGTTCAGAAATACTTAAATGTCAGGGGGACACTTTTCTCAATAATCTACACTCAATTTTTGAATTAATAATGAAGATTCTAATTAACCTAATTAGGAAAGAGAAGCACAGTGTAATTTTTAAAGAGAGGTAGTACTGATACAAAATTGAGTGTTTCTGTAACTACAGATTTTAGCTTCAAATTCTTTAGGATAAAATATTAATGAGATGGGAAGTAATATTATTGTGACTTATCTACCTTTTTGATTACTTTTTTGTCAGAACTTATAAGAGCTCTTCTATGTAAACACACACAGTGATTTGCATGCTATAAAACAAGCTGTTCTTTACATAGCATATTTTCATTCAATTATGTCTGCAAGCACTATAATTTTCATTGATGAACATGGCTCGACATACTTGCTTAAGCTTATAATGAACTGAATGTTACATAGGATACAATTTTCCTCTTCATTTACCTTAATTTATTTTGGTTGTAAATGCCATTGACTTCCATGATTGCAGAATAAATTTCAATATAGGATCAATTATTATGGTTTAGGATAAAACTTGAATTATTCGTAACTATATTCACTAAGTATTACATTTTAGCTTCACAGGGTTTGTAAAATTACTGAGCACTAAAACAATGAAATGGGACAATTTTTGTGCTATGTTTGTGTGATTATTAGTTATCATAATATATTTTCTCATTACTGATGTAGTTCACAATTTTATCGAAGCATATTATCTATGAAAAATTCAAACTAAATTTAATACATTACTTGCCTATTTGACTTCAGAAACATTTTTATGCTAAAGGTGTGTATGTGTGTGTGTGTGTGTGTGTGTGTGTGTGTGTGTGTATGTGTGTAATTCTATTTGGACATTCTTTATAAAAAATGCTAACAATTTAATACTTTGCACCATCAATGAGAACTGACATCTTTTTATTTTTCCAAATAAACAAATGCCTTATAAGGTATTTTATTTATTAGAGAGTTTTGTTCAATGTATTTCAATTAAATTCAACCACCTTTACTCTCTCACCTCTTCATGTCTAATCATACATTCTCTCCTTACCCTCATTATAGAAAGCCTTCCAACCAAAAAAAGCACAGGACCAGATGGTATTAGTGCAGAATTCTATCAGACATTCAAAGAAATCCTAATAACAATACTCTTCAAACTATTCCACAAAATAGAAACAGAAGGAACACTACCAAACTCATTCTATGAAGCCACAATTACCCTGATGCCAAAACCATGCAAAGATCCAACTAAGAAAGAGAACTTCAGGCCATTTTCCCTTATGAATATCGATGCAAAAATACTAAATAAAATACTTGCCAACCGAATCCAAGAACACATCAAAACGATCATTCACCATGATCAAGTTGGCTTCATCCCAAGAATGCGGGGATGGTTCAAAATATGGAAATCCATCAACATTATCCACTACATAAACTAACTCAAAGTAAAAAACCACAAGGTCATCTCATTTGATGCTGAAAAATCATTTGACAACATTCAGCATCCTTTCATGCTAAAAGTCTTGGAAAGAACAGGAATTCAAGGCCAATATCTAAACATAGTAAAAGCAATTTACAGCAGACCAATAGCCAACATCAAGGTAAATGGAGAGAAATTTGAAGCAATCCCACTAAAATAAGGGACGAGACAAGGCTGCCCCCTCTCACCATATCTCTTCAATATAGTACTTGAAGTACTAGCTAGAGCAATTCGACAACATAAGGAAATCAAAGGGATACAAATAAGAAAGGAAGAAGTTAAACTATCACTATTTGCAGATGATATGATAGTATACTTAAGTGACCCCAAAAACTCCACCAGAGAACTCCTACAGCTGATAAAAAAACTTCAGCAAAGTGGCTCATCATAAAATCAACTCAAGCAAATCAGTAGCCTTACTATATGGAAAGGATAGGCAGGCCGAGAAAGAAATTAGGGAGATGACACCCTTCACAATAGCTACAAAAAATATAAAGTATCTTGTTGTGACTCTGACCAAACAAGTGAAAGATTTATATGACAAAAACTTCAGGTCTCTGAAGAAGGAAATTGAAGAAGACCTCAGAAAATGGAAAAATCTTCCATGCTCATGTGTTGGCAGGATTGATATAGTTAAAATGGCAATCTTTCCAAAAGCAATATACAGATTCAACACAATCCCCATCAAAATCCCAACTCAGTTCTTTATAGAGTTAGAAAGAGCAATTCTCAAATTCATCTGGAATAACAAAAACCCAGGATATCTAAAACTATCATCAACAGTAAAAGAACTTCTGGGGGAATTAATATCCTGGACCTCAAGCAATACTACAGAGCAGTAGTGTTAAAAACTGCATGGTATTGGTACAGTGACAGGGAGGCAGATCAATGGAATAGGATTGAAGACCCAGAATTAAACATACACATCTTTGGCCAATTGATCTTTGACAAAGGAGCTGAAAACATTCAGTGGAAAAAAGATAGACTTTTCAACAAATGGTGCTGGCTCAACTGGAGGTCAGCATGCAGAAGAATGAGAATTGATCCACTCTTATCTCCTTGTACTAAACTCAACTCCAAGAGGATCAAGGACCTCCACATAAAACCAGACATACTACAACTAATAGAAAAAGAACTGGGGAAGACCTTGAGGACATTGGATCAGGGGGAAAATTCCTGAACAGAACACCAATTGCTTATGCACTAAGATCAAGAATAGACAAATGGGACCTCATAAAATTACAAAGTTTCTGTAAGGCAAAAGACACTGTCAAAAGGACAAATTGGCAACCAACAAATTGAGAAAAGATCTTCACCAACCCCACATCCGACAGAGGGCTAACATCCAATTTATACAAAGAACTCAAGAAGTTAGACCCCAGAAAACCAAATAACCCTATCCAAAAATGGGGTTCAGAGCAAAACAAAGACTTTTCACCTGAAGAAATTCGGATGGCTAAGAAACACCTTAAAAAATGTTCAACATTATTAGTCATTATAGAAATGCAAATCAAAACAACCCTGAGATTTCACCTCATAACAGTCAGAATGGCTAAGATTAAAAACTCAGAAGATATCAGGTGTTGGCTAGGATGTGGAGAAAGAGGAACACTCTTCCACTGCTGGTGAGACTGCAAGCTGGTACAACCACTCTGGAAATCAGTCTGGCGATTCCTCAGAAAACTGGACTTGATACTTCTGGAGGATCCAGCCATACCACTCCTGGGAATATACCCAGAAGATCCCCAGCATGCAATAAGGATACATGCTCCACTATGTTCATAGCAGCCTTATATATAATAGCCCAAAGCTGGAAAGAACCCAGATGTCCCTCAACGGAGGAATGGATACAAAAAATGTGGTATATATACACAATGGAATACTATTCATCTATTAGAAACAATGAATTCATGAAATTCTTAGAGAAATTAATGGAGCTGGAGAACCTCATACTAAGTGAGGTAACCCAGTCTCAAAAAAATACCCATGGTATGCAGTCACCAATAAGTGGATATTAGCCTAGAATCTTGGGACACCAAACACACAATTTATATACCAAATGATGTCTGACAAGAAGAAAGAAGTGGACACTGGTGCTGGAAATGATCAAAGCATCAGTGTAGGGCAATACCAGAACAGGGAAGTGGGAAGGGGTGGATGAGGGAGCAGGGGGAGGGAAAAGGGCATGTGGGACCTTTGGGGGGTGGGGAACCAGAAAAAGGGATATGAAATGTAAATATAGAATATATCCAATAAAAAAATAAAAAAAAGAACTTTGCTCTTTTATTTAACATAAAGATTGAGGAACAAAACTATATATTCCCTTAATTCAATGCACCACATATTTTTATAGATAAATTCCTTTATTCTCTTAAATGAATCATATATCACAGAGACTATGTGAATCATATTTCACATCTGGAATGTATATAAACTGATATTGATTGTTTTAGAAATTGTGATTTTCAAAACGGTATACACTTGTGTATTTCTATGAGTGAGAAATGGCTTAATCACATTTTCAGTGTTCTGTTGTCTTTGTAAGATCCTCTTGGACTTAACCTTTGTATAGGGAGACAAGAATGGATCAATTTGCATCCTTCTACATATTGACCATCAGTTGAAAGAGCACCATTTGTTGAAATGCTTTCTTTCCACTGAATGGTTTTAGCGCCTTTGTCAAAGATCAAGTGATCATAGGTATATGGGTTCATTTCTGTGTCTTCAGGTCTATTTTATTGATCTACCTAGCTGTCACCTTACCCATACCATGCACTTTTTATCACTATTGCTCTGTAGTACATGTTGAGGTCAGGGATGGTGATTCCCCCAGAAGTTCTTTTATTGTTGAGAATAGTTTTTGCTATCCTGTTTTGTTTTGTTTTGTTTTGTTTTTTGTTATTTCAAATGAATTTGAGAATTGCTCTTTCTAACTCAATGAAGAACTGAGTTGGAATATTGAAGGGGATTGCATTGAATTTGTAGATTGCTTTAGGCAAGATAGCCATTTTTGCTATATTTATTCTACCTATCCACTAGCAAGTGAGTTCTATCTAAGTTCTGAGGTCTTCTTCAATTTCTTTCTTCAGAGACATGATGTTCTTGGCATAAAGATCTTTGACTTGTTTGGTTAGAGTGACACCAAGATATTTTATTGTTGTGACTATTGTGAAGGGTATCATTTTTCTAATTTCTTTCTCAGCCCATTTATCCTTTGAGTAGAGGAAGGCTACTGATTTGTTTGAGTTAATTTTATATCTGGCCACTTTGTTGAAGTTGTGAAGTTGTGTATCATCTGTAGGAGTTCTCTGGTGGAATTTTTGGGATCACTTAAGTATACTATCATATCATCTGCAAATAGTGATATTTTGAATTCTTCCTTTCCAAATTGCATCCCTTTGACTTCCTCTGGTTGTCTAATTGCTCTAGCTAGAATTTCAAGTACTATATTGAATAAAAAGGGAGTGAGCAGCCTTGTTTAGTCCCTGATTTTAGTGGGATTGCTTCAAGAATTTTTTCCATTTAGTTTGATGTTGGCTACTGAGTTGTTGTATTTTTTATTATGTTTAGGTATGGGCCTTGAATTTCTCATCTTCCAAGACTTTTCAATATGAAGTGATGTTGAATTTTGTCAAATGCCTTTTCAGCATCTGTAATGCAACCACTTTATTATGTCAACAAAGTGTAAAAAAAAACAAAATTTGAAATATGACTTCAAAGTTGAAAAAACAGGAGCCTATGTGCCTATCGAAGCTTTTCTGGCATCTGAATGGATTCATGAGATTCATGAGATTCAACAAATATATGATGGTTTTAATGTAGTCAAACATTTAGAACAGGTGACAGGTATTAGACTGCAAGTTCAGCAGATGCCTGGTTATTACAGGCACATACAATTACAGATTTAGAGTAAAACTATGGAGTAAATTCTCCCATTGTTGCTTTATAATATGCTATTAATAATCAACTTATAGTGTACCATTAACAATCAATTAAAAATAGCATGTATAGTCTTATAACAGGGACCCTTGCTTAGACATATTCATGGCTTCTCCATTGATAAGGCCAAAAATTATAAACAAACTGGATCTTCTCAACAGAAGAATTGATGAAAATAATAAATTATACTATGGAGTATTATTAGGTCATTGAAAATGACCTCATGAAATTTGCAGGCATATCAGAGTAAGAAAAACTATCCTGTGTGATGCAATCTGGACCCATATATATATATATACCAATATCCATGTATTAGCTGTTAAATAAATGATGACTAAGGTGATGCTTAGACCAAGAGAAAGCAGAAGAGTGGACTAGTGGGGGGAACACATGGATTTTCCTGGGTGTGGTGATAGGATTGATTTTATGGTTGGGCTAGAGTGGGGAATGCGATGAGAATTGCATCATTAGGTGGAATGGGGGGTAGATGAGATTTAGGGATTAAATAGCATTGTAAATCTCAAATCAGAACTAAAAGAGATTCCAGTGATAGTCTGGAAATCTAGTGCTATGGAAAGTTCCTGAAATATATAAATATAATCCTAATGCTATCTCCAAATAATAAGAGAGATGAATCCTCAATTGGTCACTCTTTTTGCTAAAGATTATAGTACCAAGCCTGTTTTTCATCAGATTGAATTGGTGAAAGGGTTTCATGGAAATATCTAAACATTTTACTACTCTACTCAAACTGATAGTAAGTCACATTGCTGAGGATAATACCTACACAACAATTTGAACATGGAAAAAGTATACCTGGTGTGAACGTAGAACTTTTATCTCCATGTTTTAGTGCCATAGACACTGAAAGATACAGCAGGCTACCAAAAGAGTAATGTAAACACCAACCCAATCACAAAACCTGCCAAATATCCTAGTGTAATGGTGGTACAAACCTTGCAAGAGTAACCAACCAATATTTGTTTTGAGGTAAAGCCTACTCCATTAGTAGAACTCATACCTGACACTCTTTGGATGACCAAGACTAGATAACCCAGAGAGACCTAGGATATTATTTTAGATAGATAGATAGATAGATAGATAGATAGATAGATAGATATGATTGATTGAATAAATAAATAAATAAATAAATAAATAAATAAATAAATAAATAATTAAGCAAGCAATCAAACAAGTGTAACTGTCAAATAGTCAAATGACTCTTAGTGGTATATTGATATATTTAAAGATCAGGACTTAATTCAGCCACCAATAAAGAAGCATCTTTATCAGCAGATGGGTGCAAACAGAAACTTACAGATAGACACTGCAGAGAGAGAGAGGGGGGGAGGGGAAGGGGGAGGGGGAGAGGCAAAGAGAGACAGTCAGAGACAGAGAGAGGCAGAGACAGAGACATGTATACACACAGACATAGACACTCAGAGAGACAGTGATAGAGACAGACACACATACACGCATACACACACACACACACACACACACACACACACACACACACAGAGAGAGAGAGAGATTGAAACATACTGTTCTAAACAAGGTGTTGCCATAAAATCCCACCCTCCACTTGAGAGCAAAGCTCATATGACTATAGAAACTGACAAAACAATTACAGGGTCTACAATCGTCTGAACCAGATCCTTTGCATATACTATGCCTTTCATTTTAGTAATTTTCAGGAACTCCTGAATTCATGAATCAGAGGACCCTGTACGCCTGAATCTTCTCTTGGGGATTTTTATTTTTGTTTTCTTTTCTTGTCCAACTTTCATAGGTCGATTTTCTTTTATATTATCATATTTTATTTTATTATGAACATTATTCTCAAGGTACTCATAATATTAATACACTGAAATTCATGTACTATTTGAGGTAAAGAGTTTATAGGAAAATGAAATAAGAAAATGAAATAATGTGGTTAGTAATAATTCACTGTGTATCTCAATTTATTAAAATAATCTGAATATGCTCATTATATAAAAATGTACATTATAATGTGAGTATCTGTCCTAAGTTGGTAATCTTCAAAGTATCTATTCCTCAACCTATCACAATGTATCAGATTTTGTTCCAATAAAAAAATCTTAAAATAGATGAGAGCTGGAGATATAGCTTAGTGTTTAAGAGCACTTGTGTAAGCATAAGAGCCTGTGTTCATATCCCAGAAACCACACATAAGTCTATTGTTGACACATAATAGTACTTATAACCCTATTGGTATGGAAAGCATGTACAAGAGGACAACTGGGACTTAGGGTTCACAGCCTGTCTACAGTTTCACTGAGTTACCCTGACTCCTCCTAGGAACAGTGTGGAGGAACATAGAAAACATTCACTATTACTTTGGCTGGTGTAGATAGCAGAAGTCCAAGAAGCCACAAAAAGGCACACAGTCAGTCCACAGATACATAGCTTTAAAACACCACAAAACACACACACACACACACACACACACACACACACACACACTTAAATGAAAATGGGTAATACTTAGGAAAAATAGTTTTAAAGAAAATATAGCTTAACAACACCTCAAACACCTCATATCTTCCTTTGCCTTACATGGTGACTTTCTTTGTTTCTACTTGTTTTTCAGTATTTAGCAGTCTGCGTGCTGTATCTTGATGTGTCTTATCTGAAATAGGAGTTCTCTGTAGTTTGGTTGAGAGACTTTGATAAGCCACAGACAATGATACATTTTATTTTAGTTGGCAATTAATTCAGGTGAATTGCCTTCTTCTAAGTCAGGGCTAATTGTAGTTAATACGCTGTGCTTATTTTAGCATGTTTCTCTGACATTATACCTTTATCATATTACATAACCTTCATTTTTTTAAAGAATGGTTTTCAGATTTTCATTAACAGCCTTCCAATGATTCGCCAAGACTTTCTAATTTGATTGTACTAGTCTCTGCTCACCAATCATTTCTTTCTAAAGCACCTCCTGCCTGTGTACTGTGGTGTACAGCCTCAGTCTCCTTCAGTACAATACGATGTCAGCCACTGTTTTAATTAAGTAGTATATTTACTATTCTTTATTTTCCTTTTCCTTCCTGGGCTTGCTATTCTCATTGTGCAGCCACATTTATATTGCAAAACGCAAATTCTTCTGTCATATTCTAGTATAGGAATGTATAGGTTGGAAGTTTTTTATTCCCTCAAGAAAAAAATATTGATAAATAAAATATGTGCTTATTATTTTATTTCTTCTTTTTTATATGTGCCTAGTTTAGTTGGTTAACAATGAATTCAAAAATTACCTTCAGATATTAAAAGGGATATTAGTGGGATATAGCTTTTTATTTATCAAAATATTGAGTTTGATTAAAAAATAAAATGCAAAGTATTACATATTTCTATGACTATATTACTACCCATAACTTAAAATTTTCTTTAAGTGGTGGTGAAAATTTATTTTTCAATGTTTTAAATTTGTGAATGCACCTGCACCTATTTATTTGATTTTTCACAGTCTTATAAACTAAACTTTTGAAGATAAGGTATCAAGATTATGAACTAGTAAATAAGAAAATCAAAGTCACTAATGCTTTTAGGTAGCAGGCAGAAAGTTGACCTATATTTGATATATGAACAAATGAAATAGTGACACCCAAATATCAGAGATTTTGTTTTTAAAGGTCCAAATTTAAAAGCACAACGCATTAGATTTTTTACATTATTGATGAAAAATAGTAATTTTTTTCTTTTGGCCACTTTTCTGCTTCATGTTTTAGGCAAACAACAGTTTAGAAACAGAATTCATATTTAAGCCCCCTGAATTCAGTCCCCAAGCTCTATGGACCCTGGGATATTACCAGATTTTCTACTCTAGGTAATTTTGAAATCTGGCCTATAATAGGCTGAAATCTTTTTACTCCTCAATACTGAGTCTTTTTTTTAATTGACTTTTTGGATATTTTATTTATTTGCATTGCAAATGTTTTCCTCTTTCCCAGTTTCCCCTCCCACTACCCCTGCTTCTGTAAGAGTTCCCCTCCACCCACCCACCCACTCACATCTCACTGCAATGGTATTCCCCTGCACTTGAGGCTGCAGAGGACTGAAGGTCTCTCCTCCCACTGATGCCAAATAAGGCCATTCTCTGCTACTTATGCAGTTGGATCCATGGGTCCCTCCATGTGTACTCTTTGGCTGATGGTTTTTAGTCCTTTCCTGCAGTCTTCAGCATCCACCAGAAACCAGACTTTATGTACGTACTGTTAACCTACCCATTTTATTATCTGATCTTTGACACATCACACATAGTACATTTTCCTTTTATTACCTATCCAACAAACAAACAATAAATAAACTTCTACTCAAGCAAACTTTGACACTTTGATTTTCAAGGCAAAAATTATCAGAGATAAATATAAGGAATTAAAAGAAATTTGAAAGAAATCAATAAAACTCTCACATGCATTCATGAAAACACACACACAAACACACACATGTGTCCTATTCACCCAGCCTCCCCACTCACTGGGGTCTCAAGTCTCCTGAGGGTTAAGGATATCTTATCTCACTGCGGTCATAACATTCAGTGTTCTGCTGTATATGTGTCAGAGGCCTCATACCAGATATGAGTATTTGTATGTATGTATGTATGTATGTATGTATGTATACATGCTGCCTGATATCTGTTATATGTCTCTCGGGGGTCCAGGTTAGTGGAGATTACTGGTCTTTGTATAGGGTCTCACTCCTCAGCTTCTTCCAGCCTTTCCCTAATTTACCCACAGGGATTCTCACTTCTTTTCAATGGGTGGATGTAAGTAACCGTCTTAGCTGCTTGTTGAGCCTGGCAGATGACAGAGATACTAGGCCCTTATAAGAATGCACTCCATAGCATGAGTAATACTGTCAGACCTTGGAGCCTCCCTTGAGATTGTTCCCAGTTTGGGACTGTCAGTGGACCTTCTTTCCCTCAGTAACGTCTGCATTTTTGTGTCTGCAGTTCTTTTAGACAGAAAAAAAATTGGTTTAGTTTATGACTGTGGGATGGCAACCCTATCCCTCCACTTGATGCCCTGTCTTTATAGTGCAGTTGGTCTCTACATGTTCCCTCTCCCCACTATAGGGCATTTCATCTAAGTCCTTTCCCTTTGAGTCCTGACAGTTTGTCACCTCCCAGGTCTCTGTTATACTCTACATGCACCCCCCTAATGCCTCCTGCCTCCTGAGGTTTCCTGTTTCCATTCACTCTGCTGGCCCTCAGAGTTTCACTCCTGTTCCCCAATCCTGTGGATTGTATCCTGGGTATTCTGTATTTTTTAAGGGGGGTAATATTAACTAATTAGTGGCTACATGCCATGTGTTCCGTTTGGACTGAGGCACCTCACTAAACATTATATTTTCTAGTTCCACCTATTTGCCTGCAAAACCATGATGTCCTAATTTTTTTTTAATTTTTCGTTTTGTTTTTTGTTTTTTGATTTTTTTTTTTTGAGACAGGGTTTCTTTGTATAGCCCTGGCTGTTCTGGAACTCACTCTGTAGACCAGGCTGGCTTCAAACTCAGAAATCTGCCTGCCTCTGCCTCCCAATTGCTGGGATTAAAGGCATGTGACACCACTGCCTGGCTTGATGTCCTAATTCTTAATAGCTGAATAGTATTCCATTGTGTAAATGAATCATATTTTCTGTATCCATTCTTCCACTGTGGGACAACTGGGTTGTTTCCATCTTCTGACTATCTAAAAAAGGCTGCTTTGAACATAGTGGAGCATGTGCCCCTGTGGCATGGTGGGGCATCTTTTTGAGTATATGTCCAAGACTGGCATAACTGGGTCTTCAGGTAGATCTATTTCCAATGTTCTGAGGAAGCCCTAAATTGATTTGCAGAGTGGTTGTATCAGTGTGCCACCCCACCAGCAATAGAGGAGTGTTCTTCTTTCTTCACATCCTCACCAACATATGCTGGCATCTGAGCTTTTGATCTTAGCAATTCTAATTGATATAAGATAGAACCTCAGGGTCATTTTGATTTGCATTTTCCTGAACACTGAGGATTTCAAACATTTCTTTAAGTTCTCACCCATTAAAGATTCCTCTGTTGTAAATTCTCTGTTTAATTCTATAACTCAATTTTTGATTGAGTTATTCTGTGTTTTGGAGGTTAGCTTCTTTGAGTTCTTTATATATTTTAGATATTAGCCCTCTATTAGATTTGGTGATAGTGAAGATTTTGTTCCCAATCTGTAGGTTTCTAGTTTGTCCTATTGACTACATCAATTGCCTAACATAAGCTTTTCAGTTTATGAGGTTCCATTTATCAATTCTTGATCTTAGAGCTAGAGTCATTAGTTTTATTTAGGAAAATTTCCCCTGTGCCAATGAGGTCAAGGCTTTTTGCCACTTTCTTTTCTATTAGATTCAGTATATATGGTATTTTGTTGAGGGCCTTGATCCTCTTAGACTTGATCTTTGAAAAGGTTCCTGACATGGATCTATTTTCATTTTCTACACACGACTGCCATTTAGACCAGCATCATTTATTGAAGATGCTTTCTGTTTTCCACTGTATAGTTTTGGCTTCTTTGTCAAAGTGCTTACATGTCCATCTTATTCATTTTTTGGATGATATCACTACAGAACTTAAGCTTTTGAGGTGAATTCTCCTAGAGCTTGTCCTCTTCAGACTTTGTCCTTTGAAATTTTCTGAATCTATCCTCAATCATGTCAAAACAACAATGCATACACTTCTTTTTGGTTTTTTTGCATCATTATACCACTTAGTAAAAACTAGCATAATGACTGAGGACTTTTCATTAATAGGATACTATCAACCATTTAGGTCCTATATTAACATATTTCCTCATGCCTACAAACATGTACATAAACATTTCATTAATTTATCACTATAGGAACACCTTTGTGATTTCCTTAGTTTTGATTTGGAAAATTTAGATTAAATACTTTTAATTACATATTTAAAATTTCATCAAATAACTAAAGTAGTATTATCATATAATCATGACAAATAAATTGATAAAAATGATGTCTGGCTATGCAAACATGTCATCATCTCATTACTAATTTATTAGAGGATATTCTTGAGTTTTATGATAGTTTATTTTGAACAAAGCATACAGAAGCATTTTATTCCATTATTTCTATATTGCTCGAGTCTTAGACTGCTATAAAGAATCAGATGCTAATTCCTAATTTACTAAACAAATGTAAAGTATTTGCAGTTTTAAATCGCATTATCTCATTTTTTTACCTTAATGAACAATGTAAAAATAAAATGATATAGAGTCTTTCTACATCAAGACTCCGAAGTTCACAATTAAACATGCAACTAGACAAATAAAACAACAAATATCAATGTCTAAGGTCCCTACACTTATATGTAGATGTCCTATACCTAACACATTTTGTCATATTGAGTTTTAACTTCTGCTCTTGATTCAAATTAGCTCTACTTATTATATTTCCATAAATTTGTGTTATGTTGTCTTCAATCCAGAAATAAACTTAACAGTGATTTTTCTATTTTAAAAGTATTGTTTTATGAGGATCAGTTCGCCTCCATGCAATCCCCAATTGGTTTTCTAAATTAACTCTTCCTACTTTCCCAATTAATACCATAACATTTTGTCTTTGACTCTATTTAATTCTGCAGCATACATTAAATATAATTCTAATGACCTTTTATGGCATTATTAAAATGTTCATATGTTTATCTGATTTTTTACATAATTTCATTGAATGGAGTCTTCATATATTGCAGTGTACATATGAAAATTTTAATGGGATATACAAAATGTTAAATATTTTATTAGAGAATGAAGGAAATAATTTAATATTAGTGAGGGTGTATTTAATTATGAAGAAGTACCCCCATTGAAATGATATTTGCTGAAAAAACATGTCTAATTCTGTCACTCTAGTAGTTAAATCCCTTCATCAATAGCTTGTTATCTCACTGACAACATTTCTGAAGATTCAGACAACTGACACCTCCTTCAGCACTCAGTATCTTCTTATATTTTTGCTGCTGTTCTTACAGTATCATCTAAACATAGATTGCTGTATTACTCTATTACTTTTATTACAATATCCACAACTTTATTTGAGCCTAATCTAGATTTAACCCCCGTTTTGCTCACATAGAGAATTTTTCTTTAGAGACATGATATAATATCAAGGTCAAGATAATGAGCAGTTTTGAATTTTATATCAAACATAAAACACAAACCATGACTGGAGGTTATCATTTCATGTGTCTGTAGAGAAAGAAATGTTATATTAAGATATACCTAGCTGGGCGTTGGTGGCGCATGGCTTTAATCCCAGCACTTGAGAGACTGAGGCAGGCAGATTTCTGAGTTCGAGGCCAGCCTGGTCTACAGAGTGAGTTCCAGAACTATACAGAGAAACCTTGTCTCGAAAAACCAATAACATATATATATATGACAATGAAAGCAAACAAATGCATGAAAATGCACAGCTAATGCTTCAATACGTTGACCTAATACAGTTTTCCAGTTTTAGTAAAATGAGACAAAAGGTTTTTACAACAGGGAGAGGGAACTATAAAAATGGGTAAAGGAGATAAATAAGGATGAAGGCAGGGAAAAAAAAACAAAATAACAATATAAATGTCTGGAAAATCATAACAATTTACTAACTATAATCTGAAAGTTAAGTGTGATACGCAGACTTTTGTGTGTATTATATTTCAAAATAAAAGTATAAAATACATAAATCTGCATAGAAATATATAATTAAAATGGAAAGTATTTTTTACTCTAAGAGGTAAAACACACCTAATAAAACATTAACACCAGGAATGTGAAACCTTATCACATGCTGTTTGTCATGGCTGTGTAAGACAACTGACATTAGTTGTTCACTGTAGGTAGAAGGACACTATTACTTTATAGTGTAATAAAGGGGTTCAATACTCCTTAAATGGTACTTACTTACATGTATGTTTTCTTCATGAGGACTGCTTTTCTGGCACCTTATTGTGAAATTTCTGCCTCAAAAAAAAAAAAAAAAAAAAAAAAAAAAAAAAAAAAAGAAGCAACCCACAGCACTACCTAGCGATGCTTCCAATGAACCACAACAATGGCCAAAAATGGAATGATAACCATAAGGATACAATAGTGGCAAGCCCACCTCAGTTGAAACCAACAGCTCTCTAATTGAATTTAAATTAAAAAGTTCAACCAAGTAAAATCATGCCTGATATTAGAAACAGCAAATTACTCAACACCATTTATATCATAAATATTAATCTTAGCCATTCTGACCGGTGCACAGTGAAATCTTAGGGTTGTTTTGATTTGCATTCCCCTAATGACTAATGATGTTGAACATCTCTTAAGGTGCTTCTCAGCCATCTGAAGTTCTTCAGGTGAAAATTCTTTGTTTAGTTCTGTACTCCATTTTTAATAGGGTGATTTGGTTTTCTGGGGTCTAATTTCTTGAGTTATATATTGGATATTAGCTCTCTGTTGGATGTAGGGCTGGTGAAGATCTTTTCCCAAATTATTGGTTGCTGTTTTATCCTTTTTTACAGTGTCCTTTGCCTTACAGAAACTTTGTAATTCTATGATGTCCCATTTGTCAATTCTTGATCTTAGAGCATAAGCTATAGGTGTTCTGTTCAGGAACTTTTCTCCTATGCCCATGTCCTCAAGGGTCTTCCCCAGTTTTTTTTTCTATTAGTTTCAGTGTGTCTAGTTTTATGTGGAGGTCTTTGATCTGCTTGGAACTGAGCTTAGTACAAGGAAATAAGAATAGATCGATTCGCATTTTTCTGCATGCTGTCCTCCAATTGAACCAGCATCATTTGTTGAAAAGGCTACCTTTTTTTCCATTAGATGTTTTCAGCTCATTTGTTGAAGATGAATTGGCCAGAGGTGTATGGGTTCATTTCTGGGTCTTCAATCCTATTCTATTGATCCTCCTGCCTGTCACTGTATCAATATCATGCAGTTTTTAACACTATTGCTCTGTAATATTGCTTGATTTCCGGGTATACTGATTCTCCCAGAATCAGTATTTACTATTGAGAATAGTGTTAGCTATCCTGGGTTTTTTGTTATTCCAGATGAATTTGAGAATTGCACTATCTAACTCTATGAAGAACTGAGTTGGGGTTTTGATGGGGATTGCATTGAATCTCTATATGGCTTTTGGAAAGATGGCCATTTTAACTATATTAATCCTGCCAATCCATGAGCATGGAAGATTTTTCCATTTTCTGAGGTCTTCTTCAATTTACTTCTTCAGAGACCTGAAGTTCTTGTCATACAGAAAGAGCTTTCACTTGTTTGGTTAGAGTCACACCAAGATACTTTGTATTGTTTGTGGCTATTGTGAAAGGTGTCATTTCCCTAATTTCTTTCTCAGCCTCTTTCTTCCTTTGAGCATGGGAATGCTACTGATTTGCTTGAGTTGGTTTTACAACCAGCCACTTTGCTGAAGTTGTTTATCAGCTGTAGGAGTTCTCTGGTGGAGTTTTTGGGGTCACTTAAGTATGCTACAATAACATCTGCAAATAGTGATAGTTTGATTCTTCCTTTCCAATTTGTATCCATTTGACCTCCTTATGTTCTCTAAATTGTCTAGCTAGTACCTCAACAGCAGGTGTTGGCGAGGATGTGGAGAAAGAGGAACATTCCTCCACTGCTGGCGGGACTGCAAGCTGGTACAAGCACTCTGGAAATCAGTCTGGCGCTTCCTCAGAAAACTGGGCATGACACTTCCAGTGGACCCTGCTATACCACTCCAGGGCATATACCCAGAGGATTCCCAAACATGCAATAAGGACACATGCTCCACTATGTTCATAGCAGCCTTATGTAAAATAGCCAGAAGCTAAAAAGAACCCAGATTGTCCCTCAATGGAGGAATGGATACAGAAAATGTGATATATTTACACAACGGAATACTACTCAGCAATTAAAAACAATGAATTAATGATATTCTTAGGCAAATATTTGGAACTGGAAAATATCATACTAAGTGAGGTAATTCATTCACAAAATAACACACATGGAATGCAGTCACTGATAAGTGGATATTAGCCCAGAACCTCAGAATACCCCAAACACAATGCACATATCAAATCATTCCCAAGAAGAAGGAAGGAGAGGATGCAGGTCCTAGAAAGGCTTGTTGCAGCATTGTAGCATTTTGCCAGGACAGAGGAATAGGAGGTTGATTGAAGAACTAGGGGAGGAATGAGGATTTATGGGACATAGGAGGAAGAGGGAATTGGGAAAGGGAAAATCATTTAGAATATAAACAAAGAATATAGAAAATAAAAAAATAAAAATGAAATGCTTAAAAATAAATCATAAATATTGTAAGAAAACTTACAACTCTTATTTTACTAAAACAGAATAATCCCTAACTTTATCAAGCGTATTTATCTTTACACCAATAAATTAATAGTTCATACCTCATATCAAACAAACAAACAAACAAAAATTCTCTCTGCAACTGAAGTTTCATTACAGAAAAGCACAATCCATCAAACTACAGAGTTGTGGAGTCTAGTCCCAATGGATGCTTCTATAAAAAAACCCTGTGTCTGAAGCTCAGGGAATATGAAAGAGGCAAAACAAACAGAAGGAACAGAAAATGAGCAATGGTACTGTCAGAATATGTGATCATGTAATATTGTAGCTATAACTTTATAATCTTATTTATATGAATGACTAAATATAATTCAAGCAAGCATTACAAAAGTAGACATCCTAAAGTAAATGTTAGAAAAACCATGTGATACCAAGCATATAAAAAGAACTACCTGAAATTACTAAGTGGTGAGAGTGGGAGACATAGTCTTTCTTAGAAAGGATCACACCAACTAGTGATCCAATACCAAATGATCTGTCCTGAATATATACATACAAATGAAATACACACTGATAAGATCAGACCATGGATATGTTCATAGATAATTCATAGGTGTATGTATATGTACACATATGAATGTAACAACTAATATAAACAAAGAACATATATTTGAAAGAGAGAAAGCAGGGGCATTTGGGAATGTTTGGAGTGAGGAAAGGGATGTAGATAATGATGTAATTATATTGTAATCTCATCTATGGAAGACATAATTAAAATATTAAAATATAACTTGATGAGTTCAACAATTTTCAAATAAAACATGAGTGAATTACTTTAAATAGTGTCATTTTTAAAAACGTCAAAAATTACTCCTCCAGTTGTATTCTGCTATACTAATAGACAGTTTTGTATATATTCAGCATAAGAAATATTTTCTCTGACAGAAAAAGAGGACAGATTCAAGGTTCACATTCAGACTTTATACTCAGAGAGAGTCAGAATTCCTAGAATTCTGTGTAAGGCACGGCAGAAATATTGTAATACCCAGAGAGGATAGAGGACACTAGAAAACAAGACCCTCTGAATCAACTAAGGAAGGTGCATATTACCATAAGAAAATTCAAGAAGTAAGCACACAGTCTATACACCTCTGAAACAATTCCTCTGTATATATAATGTATTTTTATGGGATTCCTAACTGTGAGAATGAGTGGGCCCTGGCTTTTGTATCTGCTCTTGTGATTCATTTTTTCCTGTTAGACTACTCTGTTAATTTCAACAGGATAGTCTTTGCTTCATTTTATATCATATTTTGCCTTGTTTGAAATTCTTAAATGTGGAACATCCTCAGTCATCAGGGAAATGCAATTCAAAACAACCCTGAGATTTCACCCTCACACGTCAGAATGGCTAAGATGAAAAACTCAGGTAAAAGCAAATGCTGGCTGGGATGTCAAGAAAGAGGAACACTTTCCCATTGTTGGTGGGATTGCAAGCTAGTACATCCACTCTGGAAATCGGTCTGGTTGTTCCTCAGAAAATTGGACATAGTATTACCTGAGGACCCAGCTATACCACTCCTGGGCATACACTTAAAAGATTCTCCAACATATAACAAGCACACAAGCTGTTCTATGTCAATAGCAGGCTTATTTATAATATGCAGGACCTGAAAAGAACCCAGATGTCCTTCAACAGAGGAATAGATACAGAAAATGTGGTACATTTACATATTGGAGTACTACTCAGCTATAAAAACAATGAATTCATGAAATTGTTAGGAAAATGTATGGAACTAGAAAATACCATCCTGAGTGAGGTAATCCAATCACAAAAGAACACACATGGTATGAACTCACTGTTAAGTGGATATTAATCCAAAAGTTCGGAATACCCAAGATACAATTCACAGATGACATGAAGCTCAAGAAGGAATATCCATGTGTGGGTGCTTCAGTCCTTCTTAGAAAGGGGAATGAAATACTCAAGGGAGCAAATACAGAGATAAAGTGTGGAGCAGAGACTGAAGGAAAGGCCATTTAGAGACTAATCTACCTGGATATCCATCCCATATACAGACACCAAGCACGGACACTGTTGTGGATGTCAAGAACTTCTTGCTGAAAGGAGCTTGATATAGCTGTCTCCTGAGAGGCTCTGCCAGAGCCTAACAAATACAGATGCAGGATGCTCATGTATAACCATTGGACTAAGCACAGGATCTCCAATAGAGTTCAACATGCAGAAGAATGCAAATCGACCCACTCTTATCTCCTTGTACTAACATCAACTCCAAGTGGATCAAGGACCTCCACATAAAACCAGACACACTGAAACTATTAGAAAACAAACTTGGGAAGACCCTGGAGGACATGGGCACAGGGGGAAAGTTCCTGAACAGAACACCAATAGCTTATGCTCTAAGATAAAGAATTAACAAATGGGACCTCATAAAATTACAAAGTTTCTGTAAGGCAAAGGACATTGTCAGAAGGACAAAACGGCAACCAACAAATTGGGAAAAGATCTTCACCAACCCCACATCCGACAGAGGGCTAATATCCAATATATACAAAGAACTCAAGAAGTTAGACCCCAAAGAACCAAATAACCCTATCAAAAAATAGGGTACAGAGCTAAACACAGAATTTTCACCAGAAGAAATTCAGATGGCCGAGAAACACCTTAAGAGATGTTCAACATCATTAATCATCAGGGAAATGCAAATCAAAACAGCCCTGAGATTCCACCTCACACCAGTCAGAATGGCTAAGATTAAAAAAGAGACAACAGGTGCTGGCGAGGATGTGGAAAAAGAGGAACACTCCTCCACTGTTGGTGGGATTGCAAGATGGTACAACCGCTCTGGAAATCAGTTGGGCGGTTCCTCAGAAAATTGGGCATGACACTTCCAGAGGACCCTGGCATACCACTCCTGGGCATATACTCAGAGGAGTCCCCGGCATACAATAAAGACACATGCTCCACTATGTTCATAGCAGCCTTGTTTATAATAGCCAGAAGTTGGAAGGAGCCCAGCTATCCCTCAAAGGAGGAATGGATACAGAAAATGTGGTATATATATATATATATATATATATATATATATATATATATACACACAATGGAATACTACTCAGCTATTAAAAATAATGAATTCATGCAATTTGTAGGTAAATGGTTAGATCTGGAAAATATCATCCTAAGCGAGTTAACCCAATCACAAAAGAATACACATTAAATGCAATCACTGATAAGTGGATATTAATGGGCCCAGAAGCCCTAAATACTCAAGGCACAATTAGCAAGTCAAAGGATTCCCAAGAAGAAGAAATGAGAGGACCCTGGGCCTGAAAAGATTGGATTAAGTTTTATGGGAGAATACCAGAACAGAGAAATGGTGGGGGGGTGATTGGGGAATAGTTGGGGGGAGAGGACTTATGGGACATATGGTGGGGTGAGGGACTGGGAAAGGGGAAAGCCTTTGGAATGTAAACAAAGAATATAGAATAAAAAATGAAAAAAAAAAGAAGAGAAAGAGAAAGGGCTGAAGGAGCTGAAGGGGTTTGCAACCACATAGGGAGAACAACATCAACCAACCAGATATCCCTAAAGCTCCCAGGGTCTAAGCTACCAACAAAGGAGTACACATGGAACAACTCAGGGCTCCTGCTGCATATGTAGCATTGTATAACCTTGTCAGGCATCAGTGTGAGGAGAGGTCCTTGGTCCTTTCAAGGCTTGATAGATGCCACAGTGTAGGGAAATTCAAGGTCAGGGAGGCAGCAGTGGGTAGGTGGGGGAACACCCTCATAGAAATGGGGAGGGAGATGGGATAGGGGGTTTCTAGGACAGGGAAACTGGGAAAGGGGATAATTTTTGAACTATACATAAAGAAAATACTGAATAAGAAAGAAAGAAAGAAAGAAAGAAAGGAAGGAAGGAAGGAAGGAAGGAAGGAAGGAAGGAAGGAAGGAAGAAAGAAAAAGAAAGAAAGAAAGAAAGAAAGAAAGAAAGAAAGAAAGAAAGAAAGAAAGAAAGAAAGAAATCCTAAGGCCAGGTGTGATTGTTTATGCCTTTCATCCTAGTACTAGCGATGCAGATACAGAGGTAGGTGGATATCTGAGCTTGAGGCCAATATGGTCTACAGATTCAGAGTTCCAGGAGAGTCAAGCTTAAACAGTAGAGAAAACTGTCAGAACAGAAAGCTGGTGAAAATACAAATGAGGGGATTATGCTTGAATTCCAGCAAGTAGCTGACCTTGGCAGCTTCAGCAACATGGTTCACACTGTACAGTCAACGATACAAGGAAAGGGCTATGGAATCTTCCTCCACGTCTGAGGAGATCAGGTAAGACCAGGTATGTATCAGGAGTGTCTCTGCATGGAGGATCAAAGAAGCCATGGTATTAATATGTGGGGCGTGAAGCCAAGATTGTGTTGGAAACTCCAAGAGGTTGTTGATGTCAGAGTTATGGGATAACTGTTGAAGAAAGCTGATAAAGAGGCAGGCCAAAAGAAAGAAGTGTGTTGCACTTAACAAAGCTGAAAGGACTTAGAGATCTGAACACATTGATATCAGTCATGAAATGCAGAGTTTGCAGTCTTGTTTATCTCGTTTTGGGTTTTGCTTTTGTCAAATATTACTCCACAGTGCCTCCTTCCTCCCTTTTAGAATACTAATGTATACCTTGTTCTGCTATTGGTTGGAAAATTTTTGATTTTCATTTTATATGGGATTACATTTAATCAATTGCCATGAGACTCAGAAGACATTTTGGGCTTTGGACTTTTAAACAGGGTTGATATTTATAGGCTATGGAGATTTTGGAGATTGCACTGAATGCTATTCTGCATTGTGATATGGCTCCAAGCTTATGGGGGCCTAAAGATTAAATATGATTGTTTGGATTAGAATAGTTACTATAGATTCATATTTTTATGCTTAGCTTTCAAATGTATGATATAACATTAGGAGGGGAGGCCTTGCTGGTCTAAGTGTTGCTTTATTGGACAAAGTGTGACACTAGAGGTGGGCTTTGAGATGTCAGAAGGTTTTGAGCTGTCAGAAGCTCAAGCTGCACCCAGTGCCTCACTCTCTCTTCCTGCTGCCTGCCTATCTGGATATAGAATGCTCATCCAAAATTCCATCTCGATGAGAGAACCCATCCCTTGTGTCCTAGAGGTCTTGGAGGACACTTTAGGATAAGATACTTGGATTTATAGACCTGGTAACCCACTTCCAGAGTTAGCTTCTCAGTGATCTTGAACAGCACATGGCAGGTTAGTAATAAAATGTATGTAACAATTACTGCGTGCTTCTGAGATATTCATTGAAGAGCAATAATGATTCTTCTCCAGCATTGCTCTAGCATTGTTCTGGTTTTGCTCCGATTTTGTTATATCAAACTCATGCTTCCCATGGTGGCCTCCAGATCACTGTGTGTTACTGAATTTGCCACAAAGTCCTACTTCTGCCTCTACCTCCCTAACTGAAGGAATCACAGATAATTGCCATCTAGCCAATGTTAGATGTTTATTTTATTTCATTTTTTAATAATGACAATGTGTTTTTATACTTGTATGATGAAACACAAACAATACATTTTGCTAGTGCTTCTCAATTTTTTCTTTCTGAGAATAAAATTTCAATATATTTTATTAAGTATCTTAAAAATGATGGTTTGTCCGGAAAGGATCAGGAGTGATCAGATACAGGGGAGATAAGATGGAGCAAGAATGTGCAATGAGAAACAGAATTGTGTGGAGGATTTTTTGATAGCATGGAAATCTAGCAGTGGAAACTAACTAGAATTTGCACTCTTAATGATAAGTGATACAAAAGGAAAGAAGAACAATATTCTCTGAACCAATTAAATAAGCTGTATATAAGCTCACAGAGACAGAATCAGCAACCACAGGGCTTACATGACTGTTAACCACTTCCTCTCCATATATGTTATGGCAATTATCTTATTATTTGGAAGAGTTCTTGCCAATGAGAAAAAATTGGTCTCTGATTTTTGTGCCTGCTCTAGGTACTCTTTTCTTCCTGTTGAATTGCTGCGTCCAACCTCAATGTGATAGTTTCGCCTAATCATATTATATTTATTTTGACATGTTTAATTATTATCTCTTAAAAGCCTCTTCTTTTCTAATAATAGACTAAAGGTAGTGGATTGAAGAGGAAGAAAAATGGGGAGGCAATAGAGGGAGGCAGAACAATGATCAGGATATATTGTATGAGAATAGAATCTATTTCCAAGAAAAATACCTGTTAAATTATATCTCTTTGATATTATATATGAGATAAATATCAACATGGGTATATATAAATCTGCTGTAATTTTCTATGCAAATATACAAAAGTAACAAAATAAAAACGATGTTATAAAAATGCCCAATCTTATACAATATTTTGCATGCACATACATTATGAAATGTATGACCTATCAACAACAAGGAATTCCAGTAGCCATTTAATGGGTGCAGAAGTGGCTATATATTTCATGGCCCATGTGAAATATATGAGAAGGAAATATTCTACCCCACTCTCCTTTGAAATCATTGTCAAACATTACTATTGCTGGGAAGATTGTTTTTCATTATAGAGCATTTTAATCATTTTTAAAACCCTTTATAAATCTTCCAACATTCTAGAACTTTGATATTGCTGTGACATGTTGATTAAATTATAAATCCCTTAGTCTGAAAATAGGTATCTGAAATAGTAGAGAGTACAAAAATATGATTTAAATAAAACATTAAAGGCTTAGTAAACATACATGTCAGGTAAAATATTGAAAATAATTTTCCGATTACCAAAGAGTGAAAAATAAATTTAAAACTGAATCATGTATGATGAATATACAAGTCAAAGAGAGAGTGTGTTTATGTATTGAAGAGAGCAATATACTCAGAATGTATTGATAGTTTATTAAAATTCCTAGATTCTTTGATTATGTAAAATTTTTAGGCTTGTATTAAGTAAAATTGTGTGTGCTCATAGAAAATTGTTCTATGTTTCAGAGAAAAGTGTAGATAATTTATTGTTACTATGGATAAAGTTCTTAAGTAAAATTCCTTCCTCATTTCAATAGAAAGTGAGCCAGAACATCTTTATGAGCCATATATTCTATGAAACTGAATTTATAATAATACATATTATCATTGTTTTTCCATTTTAAATAAAGTATTAATTCCTTATATTCGATATATACTGGTATATTACTCAGGGTTCTCTAGAGTCACAGAATGTATGGGTAGTCTTTAAATAATTAGGGAATTTGTTGATGATTTACAGTCTATAGTCCAACAATGGTCAGCAGCAGCTGTGGTTAGGAGTCCAAGAATCTAGCATTTTCTCAGTCACATGAGGCAAGCAGGCAAAGGGTAAATGAGTCTTCTTTCTTCCAATGTCCTTATGTAGGTCAACAGCAGAGGGTGTGGCCCAGATTAAAGGCATATGCCACTATACCTTTAATACCCGATGACCTTGAACTCTGCCGGTCTTAATCTTCTGGAATTCATAGTCACTATGCTTCAAGATCTCCATGCCAAAATCCAGGTCAGAAACTTGTATTTCCCAGCCTCCAGATTAGGATCATAGGTGAGTCTTCCAATTCTGGATTGTAGTTCATTCCAGATATATTCACTCAAACTTCCTTCTCATTTTATCCTCACCCCCATATCCAACAAAACCTGAATTCTTTGTCTATTTATGTATTGCTTTACCATTAATAGGAGTATGGATTAGCCTGACTGTCTGTCTACCAAGGATATCAATAAAGAAAACTGAGTCTTTTCAATCAACTCTATAAAGTGTTAACCATTCCTCTACTACTGTTAGCATCTAGTCTAAACTGTACACATTGATTCTGTTTGGCTAGAGCTTGCATAGATCTCATGCTGTCATAATTTCTGAGAGTTCATATGTGTCATTTCCTTGTGGTGTTCAAAGAACACCATTTCCTTATCTATCACCTCTGACCATCACCTCTGACTATTTATATGTGCAGATCAATTTTAATCCAGTAACATAGCAGCTCTGGCAAAGGATCATATCCAAAGACCTTCAAAGTCTATGTCATCTGGCTAGAATACAGAAGCAATCTTAGTACACACCTGTAATCCCAAACAGTTAAGGTAAGGTTAATTGGTAGAAGGACATAATCATGCTTGAAATTTACATCTAGTAGAGGGACAAACAAAGTGATAAATCATAGAAAGATTTACGAGAATGAGTCATAGATAGGATATGTCCAACACTTAAGGGAAGAGACAGGATAGAGTGGATACTTTAGAGCAATACAGAGAGAGAGTGTGTGGCAGTTTTCCTGGGACAGTTTCCAAAGACAGGTGAGAGAAAATAAAAGGCTTGACATGGGTAAAAACTGAATCAACCAGAATAGGAGAGAGAGCCAGAAGATTAGAACTTATTGAATATTTTCTAAGTTAATATGAAGCCAAGCAGAACAATTCACTGAGAAGCCAAAAGGAGGTGGATTGAATTGTTGTACCTGTTCAGGATCATGACCTCAAAAGGACACCAAGTAACCAATTAAGACGCAATTGCATTAGTTTCTTTTTTATTCATACTTTAACTTGAGCTGACCACTGACTCTGATGCAGCAGAACAGGAGGGTGAAGCCCCAAACCCAGATTAAAGCAAGAATTTATAGAGGCAAGCAAATAAGCAAGGGGTGGGGTTGCAGCTTGGCACACACCCGATTGGGGGCTGTTAATGTCCTTTAAAATGATAGGCTGGTACTGGGATACAAATCATAAATTCAACTTCTGTTTTCCTGCTGACTGGTGGTTGTTAAAGGGTGACTTGGAAACTAGCGATAGGTTTAGACTTGTTGGTTGAGTATAATCTTAGGTCAGGTTCTCTACAATGCAACCACAACCCAAGATTCAGTTGGTCTGATCTCTCAGAATCAGAAAACTTGGAAGATTAGATTATAGAAAGGATAGAAGCTTCCAGTCCCAGGTGCAGGGATAGTTAAAAGAAAGAAAGAAACACTTTTGGTTCAGCTTAATCCCACCTCAACTCACTCATCTCTACAACTCAGAAAATGAAAGTGAAATTTACATCTCAAGTCCAATGTAAATGGAAGAAATACCCAAAGAGAGAAAGAGAAAGCAGAGCAACACTGGAGAAAGCAGAAGATATCTGAAAGAAATGTCACAGAGTACTGGAGACATCTGACAGAAAGACACAGAAGAGAAATTTACCTGGAACCATTTACAGAGAAAACATCAGTTATTTGAATTTGGCAGCATATCCAAGAGACTCAGGAGACTTGTGATCATCAAGAGCCTCTAACTCATTATGTCAAATCTTTCTCCAATTCATGATTTTTTATGCACCTCAATTAGGTTTGACTTTCAAACATTACTGCTCCTCTCTAGAAATGACTTTATCTTCACTTTTTAATATTGAAGGTAAGTACTAAGGGTATGAGTGTCCTAGACAGAAGAATTAAAATTATATCATTGCAGAGACATAGATCTTTGGATTTGATTCTTTTCCTGAGCTGTTATGCTGGATAAAAATGTCTCTACATCCATATGTTTTGGTTCAAAACATCAGATATAT
The DNA here is from genome assembly GCA_964023405.1 of Apodemus agrarius. Lineage (NCBI taxonomy): Eukaryota > Metazoa > Chordata > Mammalia > Rodentia > Muridae > Apodemus > Apodemus agrarius. Next base: position 44,943,124 of record OZ030006.1, read on the forward strand.
TTGCAGTTCTTATGGCTTTCTGAAACAATCAATAGGATTACTGACTTACAATATACAGAGGGCTGTGCTACAAACAGAAAGTGCTGAAATTTTTTCTAATATTTCAGAATTAGCAGCATTATTTATACAACTATAACAAATAATTTGAAAAAGAAAGTATTTTTATATATCACTCTTATTAGATCTCATACTGGTTTGCCTGGTCCACTGGTAAAAGGAAATGAATATGTTAATCAATTAGTAGGAAATATGCTTGAAGAATTGAAAGTTAATAGAAAAAATCATATTAAATACAAAAGTTTAAAAAGAATTTTTTCCATAACTTGCCACAAGCCAACAAAATTGTAAAAAAAAGAAAAATTCAATTATTCTTCATATTCTCAGTTCTATTACCTTCTGGAAGTAAGAGTATGAAGAGAAATTAAATTTGCACATGGGTGTCTTTCACTTTGCAGTATTTGAAATCTAAAATTTTTACATTATACTATTGATAGATATTTAAGATCTCATAGATTCTGCTTTGAGTTCAAAAAGTCCTGATACTGTAACTCCTCATTTGTTGGAAGAGATAACTCTTATGGGGATACCTTTAAAAAGTAAGACTGACAATGCTCCCACATATGTTTCCATTGAAATGAAATAGATTGTTTTGAATATTATAATGTAAAATATATTACAGTTATACCACACAATCCAACAGGTCAAGCAGTTGTAGTAATGCCCAATTGGGCCTCCAGCTGCATATGTAGCAATGGATGTCCTTGCTGTACATCAATGGAGGAGATGTCCTTGGTCCTGGGAAGCCTTGATGGCCCCAGTAGAGGGGAATGCCAGGACAGGGAAGAGGGAGTGGGTGGGTTGGAAAGCAGTGGGAGGGGGGATGGGTTAGGGGATTTGCAGAGGCAAAACCAGGAAAAAGGATAACATTTGAAATGTAAATAAAGAAAATATCTAATAAAAAGTGGGGGAGGGGGAAGACACGCTTAATAAAAAGAAAGCTGGAATTAAAACTTCCAGAAATGGACTGAATGATTTATTAACTTTAAAATTTTTGAATGTCAATGAGGTAGGAAAAACAGCTGCTGAAAGACACTGGATTATAGAAATAAACTACAAAATTAGATCAACCTTTATACTCAAAAGATGTTTTAACATCAGAATGGAAGCCAGGGAATGTATTAGGTTGGGGAAGTCATTTTTTCTGTATTTGCACAGTTGATAAAAGACTATAGGTTTTGGAGGTCCAGAAATCGCCACACAGACCATACAAACACTTATCTCAGCTAAGCAAAAGTAGGTTCTTGAATATACAATCCAAGATTGAATACTCAGTCCTGAATAATAATGATAATGATAATGATAATGTTGATGATGATGATGATGATGATGATGATGATGATGATGATAATAATAATAACAATAATAATATAGACCCAGGAGCCTAATTGTGGTATTAATCTGTTCCTAGGGCAGGATTTTTATAGGAAAAACCAAGTTCAGAAGTTCAGAATTTCAGAAGTCATGCTGGAGGCAGTTTCTTATTCTGGCTAAGGAGACTAAGTATTATCAGCTGACTTTTAAGCCAGTTAATCATAAGTCATATAAGCAGAGTGGTGAATAGGTGGTGATCTTCATAGATTTGAGATAACAGATTGTCAATAATAAAAACGGTAGCTTATGGCCCTTGAGGAGAATTTTTCTTTTATTTTTTTTCTTTTTGGTTTTTTTTGAGACAGGGATTCTCTGTGTAGCCCTGGCTGTCCTGGAACTCACTCTGTCCTCAAACTCAGAAATCTGCCTGCCTCTGCTTCCCAAGTGCTAGGATTAAAGGCATGTGCCACCACCACCCGGCAAGGAGAATTTTTCAGTGTCATCTGTGAATAATTACTTCTGGGAAATGGAGTCTGAGAACCTGAAATTAATTTTACTGTATATGAAAAATGGGGACTGAATACAAAATGGCTACAGTTATGTTAAAAGGAGCAGGGCTCAAATCAACATAGATCTCATCAACAATGATAAAGTTATGATCTGAATAAGAGAACTATCCACATGAAAGGCACTACTCAAGGAAGGACAATTAGTAGAAAGACAGCAACTCAGAGTACTAAGAAAGCTGACCAACCTGTACTGTAACCTCCCAGCAAAATGGCTAAAAAGGACAGATATTTTATCAGAGTGAGATACTAGAAAACCTTTAGCAAACTGGAACATCTAATCTGGCTCATAGCTTGAGGGGCTATATTCAGTCCTAGCATGAAACCCCTGTGACAGGAACACCTCACATCTCTACTAGCTGATTCCTTTACATGTAGTCACTATAAATGTAGACAGGTGACTGTAAGTGAGGTCAAAGCCTCTCTAGTACACCCTTGCTCTACTTTGGCTTCATCACCAGAAAGATTCCATGGACTCTCCAAATAGCCTCTTCTTCAGGGCACAAAATATTCAAACACATGAGCCTGTAGGAGATATTTTACAACCTTCCATAAAAGTATTCATGTACATACAAAACAACATTGTAGTTTTTTTCTAACTTTATCAGTGATAAAATAAACTGTTCTAAAGAACTGGGTGTATTTTTTGTGTAGACATATTTTCAATAACTTTAGATAAATATAACATAGTCTGACTTTTATATCATGTGATGAGGATATACTTAATTTTGTCAAGAACCTGTCTCTTAACATGAAGTTATCATTTGAAGTCCCACCAGAAATGAAATTTTTTGAATATTCTCTAACCATTTGGCAGCATCAATTATATTGTGGGCACTACAGATGCAAAGTGGTTTTGTTTTATTTTGAATTTCCCTAATGAAATATACATGAAAAGCCTCCATATGCTTATTTTCATCTTTCTCCTTTTAGTGAGATACCTGCTAAGATCTTTGGCATTTTTTAGTTTTTACTTCTTTATTGTTTTTTGATTGTTTTATTTTTTTAGTTTTTTGGAAACGAGAAATGTGTTAGACATTTATCTTACAAATATTTCCTTCAATGTTTGACATTTACACTTTTATTATCTTGAATATGATTTTTCAAAGGAAGTGTATTATATTTTTAACAAAGTCCAATATATAAAACATAATTTCATAAGGAAAACTACTTGTCTTCTGTCAAATGTGTTGTAAGTCAGAGAAGGGTCATTTGGATCTTAGTCTATTGGTATTCTCAGTGGTATTTACAGATTTATGTTTTACACATACTTCAACAATCTACAATGAGTAAGCAGACAAAGATTACAAAGATAAAGGAAATAAGTTAGGTATAAAAATAATAGGTGAAATAAAGTTTAAGGCTATCAAAATTTAATATTCTATTTTATATTAATTCTTTTTTATTTTTTTATTTTATACGATATTTGCTTTATTTACATATCAAATGGTATCCCCTTTCCTCCTTACCCTCCATAAAAACCCCATCCCGTTCCCCCTCCCCCTTTCCTGACCTGGCATTCCCCTTCAAGGGGTTATCTACTCTTCACAAAACCAATGGCATTTCCTCTAGTTAATGTCTGAAAAGGTCATCCTCTGCTACATATGTAGTTGGAGCCATGGGTCCCTTCATGTGTACTCTTTGGTTGGTGGTTTAGTCCCTGGGAGCTCTGGGGTAGTACTGGTTGGTATATATTTTCGTTCCTCCTATGGTGCTACAAACCTCTTAAGCTCATTGGATCCTTTCTGTAGCTGCTCCATTGGAGACTTCAAGTACTATATTGAACAGGTAGGTAGAGAGGGGACAGTCTTGTCTAGTCCTTGATTTCAGTGGAATTACTTCAGTTTCTTTCCATTTAGTTTGATATTGTCTACTAGTTTTCTGTATATTGCTTTTACTAAGGTTAGGTATGGGCCTTAAATTCCTAATCTTCCCAAGACTTTTATTATGAAGGATGTTAGATTTTGTCAAGTGCTTTCTCAGCATCTAATCAAATGATCATGTAGCTTTTTTCTTTGAGTTTGTTTATATAGTGGATTACATTGATGGATTTCCATATATTGAACCATACCTGCATCCCGGGGATGAAGCCTACTCTATCAGGGTGGATGATCATTTTGATGTGGATTCTTGGATTTGGTTTGCAAAATTTTTATTGAATTTCTATTTTTGCATCAATATTCTTAAGAGATATTGGTCTAAAGATCCCTTTCTTTGTTGGGCCTTTGTGTGTTTTAGGTATCAGGGTAATCATGGCTTCATAGAATGAATTGGGTAGTGTTCCTTCCTTTCAATTGGTATTAGATCTTCTTTGAAGAACTGATAGAACTCTGCATTAAACAAGTCTGGTCCTGGGATTTTTTTGGCTGTGAGACTATTAATTATTGATTCTATTTCTTTAGGGGATATGGGATGATTTGGACCTTTTATCTGATCCTGAATTAACTTTAGTACCTGGTATCTCTCGCTAAAATTGTCCATTTCCTCTAGATTTTCCAATTTTGTTGAGTGTAGGCTTTTTTAGTAGGATCTGATGAATTTTTGGATTTCCTCAGTATCTGTTGTTATGTCTCCCTTTTAATTTCTGATTTTGCTGATTTGAATACTGTCTCTGTGCCCTCTGGTTAGTTTGGCTAAGGGTTTATCTTGTTGTTTTTTCAAAGAACCAGCTCCTGGTTTTGTTGATTCTTTTTTTTAGGGGAAAATATTGAAATATTTTATTATTAATATTGAACAAGCATCAAACTTTCTTTTTTTTCATGAGTACTATTTTGTTTCATTTAATTCTCATAACTTTAAAGTCAACCAAGCTTGAAAAATAGTTTCTTTTTTTTAATTTTTATTTTCTATATTTTATGTTTACTCTTTGTATAGCTCTTTTTGTTTCTACTTGGTTAATTTCCACCCTGAGTTTGATTAATTCCTGCTGTCTATTCCTCTTGTATATACTTGCTTCATTTTGTTCTAGAGCCATCAGCTGTGCTGTCAAGCTGTTAGTGTATGCTTTATCCAGTTTCTTTTGGGAGGCATTCAAAGCTCTGAGTTTTTCTCTTTGCACTGATTTCATTGCATCCCATAAGTTTGGGTATGTTGTGCCTTCATTTTCTTTAAATTTTAAAAAGTCTTAAATTTCTTTATTTCTTCCTTGACCAAGTTATTGTGGATTAAAGTGTTGTTCAGTTTCCATGTTTATATGGGCTTTTTGTTGTTTTTGTTGTTATTGAAGAGCAGTCTTTGTCCATGGTGATCTGATAGGGTGCATGGGATTATTTTAATCTTCTCTTATCTGTTGAGGTCTGGTTTTGTGACTAATTCTATGGTCAGTTTTGGAAAAGTTACCATGAGGTGCCGAGAAGATGGTATATTCTTTTGTTTAGCATAAAATGTTTTATAAATATCTGTTAAACCATTTGGTTCATAACATTTGTTAGGTTTTGTGTGTGTGTGTGTGTGTGTGTGTGTGTGTGTGTGTGTGTCTTTAATTTCTGTTTCCATGATTTGTCCATTGATGAGAGTGTGGTGTTGAAGTCTCCCACTATTATAGTATGAGGTGCTATGTGTGCTTTGAGCTTTAGTAAAGTTTCTTTTATGAATGTGGGTACATTTGCATTTGGAGCATAGATGTTCAGAATTGAGAGTTCTTCCCGGTTTATTTTTCCTTTGATGAGGATGAAGTGTCCTTCCTTATTTTCTTTGATTACGTTAGGTTGAAAGTCGACATTTGAATGGCTAAACTACCTTGTTTCTTGGGACCATTTGCTTAGAAAATTGTTTGACAGCCTTTTACTCTGAGGTAGTATCTGTCTTTGTGCCTGAGATGAGTTTTCTGACTGCAGCAAAATGCTGTATCCTGTTTTTGTATCCAGTCTGTTAGTCTGTGTCTTTTTATTACAGAGTTGAGTCCATTGATATTAAGAGACACTATAGAAAAGTGATTGTTGCTTCCTGTTATTTTTGTTATTAGAGGTAGAGTTATGTTTGTGTGGCTCTCTTCGTTTTTATTTGTTAAAAGAAGATTATTTTCTTGCTTTTTCTAGGATGTAGTTTCCCTCTGTTTGTTGGCGTTTTCATTATCTTGAAGGGTTGAATTAGTGGAATGATATTGTGTAAATGTGTTTTTGTCTTGTAATATCTTGGTTTTTTCCATGTACGGTAATTCAAAGTTTGATTGGATTAGTAGTCTAGATTGGCATTTGTGTTCCCTTAGGGTCTGTATGACATCTGCCCAGGTTCTTTTGGCTTTCATAGTCTCTGGCGAGAAGTCTTGTGTAATACTGATACCTTGCCTTTATATGTTACTTCATATTTTTCCCTTACTGCTTTTAATATTCTTTCTTTGTTTAGTGCATTTGATGTTTTGATTATCATGTGACAGGAGGAATTTCTATTTGGTCAAATCTATTTGGAGTTCTGTAGGCTTCTTGTATGTTCATGGGCATCTTTTTCTTTAGGTTAGGGAAGTTGTCTTCTATAATTTTGTTAAAGACATTTACTGGCCTCTTAAGTTGGAAGTCTTTGCTCTCTTCTATACCTATAATCCCTGGCTTTGATCTTCTCATTTTGTCCTGGATGTATTGTGTTAGGAGCTTTCTGCATTTCACATTGTCTTTGACTGTTGTGTCAATGTTTTCAATGGTATCATCAGCACCTGAGATTCTCCCATTTATCGCTTGTATTATGTTGTTGATGCTTTCATCTATGACTCCTGACTTCTTTCTTTCTTTTTTTTTTTTTTTTGGTTTTTCGAGACAGGGTTTCTCTGTGTAGCCCTGGCTGTCCTGGAACTCACTCTGTAGACCAGGCTGGCCTCGAACTCAGAAATCCACCTGCCTCTGCCTCCCAAGTGCTGGGATTAAAGGCGTGCGCCACCACCGCCCGACTTTCTTAACTTTTCTATGTACTGAGTTGCTGTTCTTTGTGATTTCTTTTTTGTTTCTACTTCCATTTCTAGATCCTGGATGGTTTTGTTCAATTCCTTCAACAGTTTGGTTGAGTTCTCCTGTATTTCTTTAAGGGAGTTATTTATGTCTGTCTTGAGTCCTCTATCAGCTGTGATTTTAAATCCAAATCTCACCTTTTCAGTGGTTTGGGGTTTTCAGGATTTGCTGTTGTGGAAGAACTGCATTTGGATGGTACCATGTTGCCTTGGTTTCTCTGAGTAATGTTCTCAAGTTCGCCTTTCACCATCTGGTTATCTCTGGTGTTAGTTGGTTCAGCTGTCTCTGGCTGGGTCTTGTTCCTCCTGTGGGCCTTCTAGCCTGTCTCAGTGCCCCTGGGAGATCAGCTCTCTCCTGGTATGTAAGATTGTGGCTCAGGCTAGCTCCTGGGTGCAGATGGAGCCTGAAAAGACCCTGTCCCAGCTGCTCTGCCATTCCTGTGTTCCCTGTGCTCCTGGATGTACTTGCCTTGCACAGACACTAAGAGAAAATGGTGGTCTCACCTTCAAACCCAGGAGTTAAAGCACTCCCTGGAGACCTGTGCACAGATGGCTATGGAGCAGCCCAGCTCCTGGGCGCAGATGAAGACTGGAACGACCCTGTCCCAGCTGCTCTGCCACTCCTTGGTTCCCTGTGCTCCTGGATGTACTTGCCTTGCACAGACACTAAGAGAAAATGGTGGTCTCACCTTCAAACCCAGGAGTTAAAGCACTCCCTGGAGACCTGTGCACAGATGGTCATGGAGCAGCCCAGCTCCTGGGCGCAGATGAAGACTGGAATGTCTCTGTCACAGCTGCTCTGCCACTCCTTGGTTCCCTGTGTTCCTAGCTGTACCTACGTGCACAGTTACAGGAGAGAAAAATTATATTAATTCTTAATTTAACCCAACAATAATAAAATACTTGAAGAAAACTCGATCTATTATCTTATTTTATATATATATATATATATATATATATATATCAGATATGCAGTAATGAGAATTAAGATATATTAATAGTGTGCATTTTTATTAATATAATACACTAAATTCATATATTCTCATTTATACTAAATATTTTTATGATATATTTTAAATAAATTAAAAGTGTATTAAATAGTCTTTTTCAATTTTGCAACTATCAACAACAGATATAACATGGTTTTATGTATCTATACCTATAAATATCTATGTATGTATATATGCATATATACATGTGTACTCATAAAACACACATACAGAAATTGTAGGGTTAATATAATGTACATGTTATAAAGAAAATATTTCTATTTTCTTATAAATAGGATATATCATAAAATACTGAGAATTAATAAATTGCTATTAATACAGTTTATTTTTAATCCATACAATCCACATATATATGGTTATCCCAATTTGTAATCATCTGACTTTACTTGGGATGTGGTGCTTTACAAATTGGATTAAAAACTGGGACCTTTTTAATTTAAGGAACTATTTACATCTATTTTAATGAAAAAAAGGAGTATTTTGGATCAGTCCTGCTTTTGTGACACTGTTGACAATAATCAACACAGGGCCTCTACTGTTATCTCTCTGAAGGCTACATTTTATGGAATAACCAATATTACTATATGTTAAAATTGATAGAGTTAAAAGTGTTTATAATTATATATAAAATATTAATAGTAATTAAACAAAGTTGTAAACAAACTTCTTTCTAAAAGCTCCACAAAATTAGGAAAATAATTTATTGTTAAGATATGTATGTGCATATATAGATAATTACATATATTTTATAGATAGTTCAATATATGCATATATATACAATAAACTATATACTAATTTGAACAACTTATTCCAACACAAAATAATGTGATATTTCCACTAGATGCTTTGTTCAAATTGTATATACAAAATCTGGAACAAACATGTATATAATCACTGAAGCAAATTTGTGTCAAATTAAATATGATTTCCCTGAATACAATGTAGCAATTGGTTTTAAATTCTTATACTTCCTTATATTGCTGATGAGGGGTAATTCATCTGATAGAATTCTGTAATTATAGCTGTGTTAGGCACCTCTGTTTGATTGAATTAACTGTTAAGAGACTTTCAAAGTTATACACGTTACTTACATTACTCCACCTATATCTCCAATGGCTGAACTTATAGGTCAAAAATGAGATTACAATCATCTTTGGTGTTTTGGTTGGTTTGTCAAAAAATTATTTTTTGCATCTAAGAGCAGATGTGCATGATGTCTATCCAGGGTGAAATGTAAATTGAATAGTTTTATATTACACCTGAATTTTTCTCCCCTGCAACAAAGCATTTTCAATTAGGTTTTATAGAATGTTGTCCACAGTCACAAAGTCACCGTCTGCTGTTTTTACCAAGAGTACTAATTTGTCTAAACTATGTAGATCTTCTATAATGGGTTTTATGTTGTAACTTATTTCATGTTATTGTTTAAATAATAAAAAAACAAAGTGAGTAGGGCTATTAAACTTGCCAACAATTGTTCCCTTCCCCCAACCTTCTTATCCTCCTTTCTCTATTTTCTTATTCCTTGCTTCCTTTCTTCTTTATTTCTTTCCTCCCAGGTAAAGAAAATCATGTATCTATTCACCTAACTAGATTCCCTTAAAGGAAGCTAAGATGTTCTATAAAGAGCTGGCTGCTTTAATATTTTTAACTTATATTTTTGGGGAACCTTATACAAAATTAAACAATAATAAAGTTGAAAGAACAACTTGTCAAAAGCAAAACAAGAAATTGGAAAATGTCAAGAGATGATCAAGAAAACTTGTAATCAGAGTCTATTTTCATTGACCATAGAATGTACCTAGAAAGGACAATTGAAAGGCATACCATACTTCTTGTATCGACTACACCAAAAAGCTCTACATCTCCCTTTCAGCATACATAGTGTCATAAAATTGTTTACCTTACTCTTCCTCCTCCTGCTGCTGCTCATCACTCTTCCTGATGGTATTGCTAACATCAACAAAGAAATCTTTCTCCTGGATGAGTAGAAGCAGAACAGAAACAAAAAAATTAAGTTAATATTTCCATTTAATGATTTATTATTGGCATTAAAGAAATTTTTATAAATATAGATTAAAACCACTTTCCTTTTATTTAATTAAATGCACTAATATTTTTAAATTTTATAAAATTTTCTCCTTAAGCTCTAGCCTCCTTATAAATCAGAGAAAATCAATTCATTATTTCTGCTTTGCATATGTTTTTCCTATCAATGTCTTATGAAAGTCAACTTATCCTAAAATGGCAGATCTATGAGGTCTATCTTCATAGAAATTTATCAAACTGTAAGAATAAATTACATTTTGAATTTTAACATATTGCCATTTCTTATATAATACATGTGTTTTAAAATGTATGTAGATATTTGAATCTCATAAACTCAATGAACATCATTTAGTTGACAGGCTGTTTTGTGTTTATATTTAAATTACCCAAAGCTTAATGAGTCTTGAACTTATTTATAATTCTAAGTCAATTATTCATATTTCCTACAATGCTAATTTGTGGAAATGTTAATATGGGGCAATGTTTTAAGATGTTATTGTACTATTCAGCTTGTGTTTTTAAACAATGACAAGCTTAGAATGGATTCAATTCCCTAGTCTGAACTGCACAATTACTAGAAAGGACTCTTCTGATCCTTTGGTCACTACAGTTTGTGATCATGAGTAAATTTATGTGAGATTGTTGGATACATTGTTCTTAAAAACACACAATTCTAAATCCTTGAGCATAAGTGCTGAAACATTTATAATAACACAGGTGCCTTGTGCCAGGCAACATTGAGTTGGCCTGGTCCAGCTGCCTTCAGCATTGTGAGTGATGGGAATTTCATGTTCGAGTCTATGGCTCCTGGCACACTATGTGCTTTAGTTCCTGAGAAACTGAGTAAATCCTTAAGGAAGTGGATCTTTCAAGCCAGCTATTTATCTGCATTCTCTATAGGTCAGTGAAGCATATAGAAGACTAGCAGTACTATTAGTTTCGGACATTAATCTTACATACCCTGTATAGCTTACAAACATAATTATATCCTGCTAACTACAATTTTCCTCTCCCAGTTTCAAAAGAGATATTAAATATATCTCTTCCTTAAAATAAACTTGTCACATTCCCAGTCAGTCCTGCTGTGATCTCTCCAACCTGAACAAGTCAAGATTCATTTTTCATCAGTCTTATCAGGAAATTTTGGCCTGGTAAGTGTGTGCTGGCATTTGAGTTCTTGTACATGTTATTTGTCAGCATCTGGCCACTGTCACACATATTAACTAAATTCATCATTCTGATATGTAATAGTCAAAACAAATTTTCCAAGTTTGGGTATTTTGGTTTTTCCTAAAGCTGTTCTCTAGAGCTATGGCACCTCAAATCACATCAGTACAGTTTCAGAAAACTCTGCAAAGAAAGTACTATCAATTATTGTTTAAACTATCAACACTATGGTGATTAAGTATTAAACACTAATCAATAATATTAATTATTCATCTATATGCATCTGAAATATGCAGTACTTTAAGTAATTTTCAATGATTATCCCATTATATTTTAAAAAGTTTAAATAATATAATTTTAAAATTATCACATTTTAAAATTAAATTAAAACTGTATTCATTTTACTAATATCTTATAAATAGTAGCTACTCAAGAACTTTCTGAAGATCCTGTATGAAAATAGTAGAGGAGGGGCTGGAGTTCAGTGTTCAGAAGAGTAAATGGCTCAAACAGAGAACCCTACTCTGGTTCTCATGGTCACTATATAATTAAGGCATATCTTATTTTATTAAAGCATATCTTTCTGAAGATACTTCACTCAATTTTCAACTTAACATTGGCACAAAGTGAGAATAAATTTAAAAAATTTAAAGATGTTTAGCTCTTTAAAAAAGTCATTGTTTTATTTATTTTTATTTTTATTTTTTGGAATAAGCACAAAAAAGGAATTTATTTTATTTTATTTTTCATTAGATATTTTCTTTATTTACATCTCAAATTTTATTCCCTTTCCTCTTAATGATGTCCAGCAAGGCAATCCACTGCTTCACATGTGGCTGGAGGCATGCACCCCTCCCTGTGTACTCTTTGGTTAGTGAATAAGTCTGTGGTATCTCTAGAGATACTGGTTGGTTCATATTGTTGTTCCTCCTATGGGGCTGCAAACCCTTCAACTTCTTGAGTCCCTTCTCTACCTCCTCCATTGGGGAACCTGTGCTCAGTTCAATGGTTGGGTGAGAGCAATGCCCTCTGTATTTGTCAGGCACTGGCAGTGCCTTCCAGGAGACAGTTAAATCACACTCCTCTCATCAAGCACTTCTTGGCATCCACAATAGTGTCTGGGTTTACTAACTGATATGGGATGGATCCCCAGTTGGGGAAGTCTCTGGATGGCCTTTCCTTCAGTCTCTGCTCCACACTTTATCTCTCTATTTCCTCCCTGGGTTCTCTGTTCACTTTTCTTAGAAGGACCAAAGGATCCACAATTTGTTATTTCTTCTGCTTGCACTTCATGTGGTCTGTGAATTGTATCTTTCGTATTCTGAGCTTCAGGGCTAATATCCACTTACTTATCAGTGAGTGCTTATCATATGTGTTCTTTTGTAATTGGGTTACCACAGTCAGGATGATATTTTCTAGTTCCATCCATTTGCTTAAGTATTTTGTGATTTCCGTATTTTTAATAGCTGAGTAGTACTCCTTTGTGTAATTGTACCATCTTTTCTGTATCCATTCCTTTGTTGAGGGACATATGGCTTCCTTCCAGCTTCTGGCTATTATAAGTAAGGCTACTATGAACATAGTGGAGCATGTGTTCTTATTACATGTTGAAGCACCTTCTTGGAATATGCCCAGGAGTGGTACAGCTGGGTCCTAAGCTAGTACCATGTCCAATTTTCTGAAGAACTGCCAAACTGATTTCTAGAGTGGTTTGACCACAATCCCATCAGCAATGATGGAGTGTTCCTCTTTATCCTCGTCCTTGCTAGCATATGCTGTTACCTTTCTCTTAACCATTCTGGTGTGATGTGGAATCTCAGGGTTATTTTGATTTGTATTTCTGTGATGCCTAATGATGTTTCATTTATTTATTTTCTCATTGACATTACATTCAATTTTATGGTCAAAAGTATGAATAGTAGATGTTTGGAATAACAACATAGTAAATAACAAATATTATTGGCTTTATTCAATGAAGAAGAACTTGTACTGGGACTTTATTTATAGAAGTCTTAAAAGTATCCAAATTACTTTTTCAAATCTACTGAATAAGATGATAAAACAATGATTCGTGGGAAAATTGAAAACTGTTTTTAGTGTATACATAAATATTTACCCGATTAGTAAAATATTTTAATTTTCAGTTAACTATGGGTTATTATTTTTTCTATGGATATTTGAGATAAACAGGAGAGATTGATTCATTTATTGGTTGATCTTCAGATATGATGTATCAATTGGTGAATATTATGCTCTAGCATGTGAATATACAAACTTAATGAAGAATGGGTACATTAAACTATTCAAATACATTCATTCTTATTTCAAAACAAGGGAACTCCACTTTGGTAAAATCTATTTTTAACCATCATGAGAACATAATTAATTTTCTTGACTACATCTCAAAGAAGATGAATCACCTCTATCATAAATATTGTTTTTGTTAAAATTAAAAATACTTTATTCCTGCACATACAGAGATAATACAGGTTGTCTCAATGTCATTTGCAGATGCATTAATCATGATGTTAATGTGCCATGGAATGATGCAAGGTACTATCTATTCTGTCTCTTATCATGTCAAAGATTTGTTTATGTCCATTTCAGTGAAAGCCCTGCTTAATGCTTGCTGCCTCCTATGTGAAGTATGTTTTACTCTAGTATATTTAAACTACATTAATATAAAAATAAGAATTTTATGACCATTATGGTATGCTAATAATTTAAATAAATAACATAAAACTCTCTTCCTCAAAGCACATAAAATATTTATAGGGTCTAAATACTGGTTAATGCTGAAATAGACTTCCTTATTTCAGTAAATTATGATAAAGATCACAAAATTTAGAAGTTGCAAAGTACCTGCATTTTTGCTTATTTCTGAATTACTATTTATTATCTCCACTGTACTGGAAGTCACTGTCTTAGTTACAGTTTTACTGCTGTGAACAGACACCATGACCAATGCAAGTTTTTATAAAAGACAACATTTAATTGGGGTTGGCTTACAGGCTCAGAGGTTCAGTCCATTGTCATCAAGGCAGAAACATGGCAACATCCAGGCAGGCATGGTACAGGAGGAGCTGCGAGTTCTTTCTACATCTTCATCTGAAGGCTGCTAGTAGAAGATTGACTTCCAGGCAACTAGGGTGAAGGTCTTAAGCCCACACCCACAGTGACACAACTACTCTAACAAGGCCACACCTCCTAATAGTGCCACACCCTGGGAAAAGCATATACAAACCATAACTGTCACTATTGGTAAACAATTTCTGTATCCTTCCCAAAAGAACTAGTATGCCACTTGTGAAGTCCCTCTATACTGCAATAGAGATATCAGGAAGTGTCCTGACATAGAGGAGAGGCTTACAGAATTACATGCCAAAGAGTTCACTTTCAGAATTTGTTGAATATATTATATATTTTATTAGATATGTTCTCTATTTACATTCAAATGTTATACCCTTTCCCTATTTTCCCCCAGAAACCCTCATCCCATACCCCCTCCTTCTGCTTCTATGATAGTGTGCTCCAACCACCCCCTCTTCTGCCTCCCGGCCCTCTCATTCCACTATCCCAGGACATCGAGCCCAAGGCCTCATCTCGCACTGATGCCCAACAAGACCATCCTCTGTTACATATGCATCCGGAGCAATGGGTCACTCCATGTGTACTTCTTTGTTGTTGTTTTAGACTCCAGGAGCTCTAGTTGTTTGATATTGTTCTTACTATGAGGTTGCAAAACCCTTCAACTCCTTCAGTCCTTTGTTGAATATAATTCAATGAGTAATATGAAACAGTAGAAAAAGCACAGTAACTTGTACCAGAATTACTATGTACTTGCAAATGTGCTACTTTTACTTAAATATAATCTGATTAACTATACAACACATCAATATAGGACACATGCAAAGTTGTACATTATATGGAATTGAAGGCCCACTTCTGCTCAGCCACAAGGAGCTGCTGCTTGGTGAGGCAGAACTTGGGGAGTTTGAGAGTGCTTATACAACACTGATGCAGGGCCAGGTGCAGAGCTATAGATAAGGGTTGAAACACTGTTACTGGGTGGGAAAGCATAGGCAGAGATGTAGGAAGCTGGACCTGGTTCAGGGATTCCTGGTCCTTGCAATGAGGCTGGGGTAATGGGGTTCTTAGACTCTTGGACATCCATGGGCTGTTGGGAGTCTCAGAAGAGGAAAGAACGGAATCTGGGCCTGCAGACTAGGGACACCCTTGGTGGATCTTGACGAAAATAGACAGTCCATTGTTCTAAATAGTTTATTGCCATGGTGGAAAAACGGAGGCACAAATCCATGTCCCACTCAGGGTGGGCCTGAGACTAAATAACTTTTGCAAGAAGGAATGTATAGGAAGGGAAGCTTCTTGGTAAAGCCCTCTGGGCCTCTATAACTCATTAACATGAAAAACTCTCTTTTGAGCCTATGTGACTGTAGGACATTTGTTTTATGTGAGAAGAATGGCATATGTTCTGAGGCAGGCATCTGGAAGGGATCTGGGAGTTGTCTAAGACTCAGGTGTTGGGTTAGGGTTAGGGTTAGGGTTAGGGTTAGGGTTAGGGTTAGGGTTAGGGTTAGGGTTAGGGCTAGGGTTAGGGCTAGGGTTAGGGTTAGGTTTAGTGTTATAAAATTCCTGGCATCGATTTATGTCCCACATGGAATAATTTGTATATATATATATATATATATATATATATATATATATATACACACATATATATATATGTATATATATATACATATATATATATGTATATATATATATACATGTGTGTATGTAGTCATGTGAAACTCAATGAACCAATTTATTTTTCTTTTTGTATACATGTATACATATGCAATGACCATAAAACTTGCTAACATTTTATGTTCCTCTCACTTATTATTCCATTAAGTATCCTGTTTTGTGAAAATATAGTTCAAATTGTTATCAATATAATTCCAGTGATATATAAAATTGTTGTTCCAGTTTAAATGCTTTTTTCACATATTTTCTAAAGGAACATTATTTTAAAGCATATATTAAGATATATTTTACATTTATCTATTGTGTCTATACCCATACCATATTTTTATATGCAGAATGATTTATGATAAATCATAATCCATTTTCTTGCCCTAAGGATACTCAAAATTTCTTCTAGCTAATAGTTTCTATTACATCTCAGAAAAGATACTAACAATTTTCTAGATAATATTAAAATACTATTTAATATATTAGAAGTGATATATTTAGAGTTAAAAAAGACACTAGAAGAAAATTAAGAGTCAAAATAATGTGATTCGTTCACTAGAAAAAGTAATGTAGGGAATTTTCATAGTGTAAAATAGGAATTGGCATGTAAATGATTAAGAAGACTGAAAAGTCCATCATGTAAGGGGTGAGGCTCAAATATCTCAATTCTATAAGTGGAGCTGTTAGCAGTTAATAAATGCTAGGGAAGAGAGCGTCACTTTTCTTTAGATATCAGCCACACATAGGTTTCTATTGATCTACTAGATAATCATAATCTTGTACTAATATGAACAGCAAAATGTGATTTATTGAAAATCACAAACTGCTGGAAGAGTTGGAAAGATAAGATTTCACCTCACACCAGTCAGAATGGCTAAGATCAAAAACTCAGGAGAAAACAGATACTGGTGAGGATGTGGAGAAAGAGGAGCAGTCCTTCACTACTGGTGGGGTTGCAAGCTGGTACAGCCACCCTGGAAATCAGTCTGGCTGTTCCTCAGAAAACTGGGCATAATACTACTAGAGGACCCAGCTATGCTACTTCTGGGCATATACCCAGAGGATTCCCCAGCATGTAATAAGGATACATGCTCCACTATATTCATAGCAGCCCTATTTATAGTAGCCAGATATCCCTCAACAGAGGAATGGATACAGAAAATGTGGTATATTTACACTATGGATTACTACTCAGCTATTAAAAACAATGAATTTGCTGGGCGGTGCTGGTGCATGCCTTTAATCCCACCACTTGGGAGGCAGAGACAGGCAGATTTCTGAGTTCAAGGCCAGCTTGATCTACAGAGTGAGTTCCAGGGCAGCCTAAACTACACGGAGAAACCATGTCTCAACAAACAAACAAACAAAAAAACAAACACACAAACATAGAAACAACGAATTTATGAAATTCTTAGGCAAATGTGTGGAACTGGAGAATGTCATCCTGAGTGAGGTGACCCAATCACAAAAGAACACACATGGTATGCACTCACTGATAAGAGGATATTAACCCAGAAGCTTGGAATACCCAGGAAACCATTCACATATCAAATCATGCACAAGAAGAAGGAAAGAGAGGTCCATGGTCCTAGAAAGGCTCAGTGCAACAGTGTAGCAGAATACCAGGATAGAGAAGTGGGAAGGGGTTGATTGGGGAAGAGGGGAAGGGAAGAGGGCTTATGAGACTTTCAGGGAGAGGGGATCCTGGAAAGGGAAAATTATTTGAAATGTAAATAATTATTCTGAAAATAAAGGAAAAAAAACAAAAAAAGATCATATATCTTGATCATATATCTTGATATATGATCAAGACACATATTATATACAGGGACAAATATATATTTATTTATATATTATAAATATATAAATATATATTTATATTAATACAAATATTAGTTGTATTAATTATGCATTAATACAATCATATACAAGTATATATTATATACAAGTATAAAAGTTTAAAGAAATAAAAAGCAAATAAAATATCTAAAAATAGAGGTTTTAGACATTAAATAGAAGAGAGCATTTGACTTGGAGAGAAAAAGAATATTTCAACCAAAATGAGCAAAATATATTAAAAATTGTTAGAATTAAGAAATGGGGCTCAATCTGTCAACTACTAGAAAATTGGTGTGATAGTTTGAATACACTCTAGACTCAATACACTCTAGACTCATATTTTCATGTATACTTCACAGTTATTTAAATGTCTGGGAAGGATTATATGGTGTGGCTTTGTTGGAGTAGATATTGACTTGTTGAATGAAGTGTGTCAGTCTAAGTGGGATTTCATGATTTGAAATCCCATGGTAGACCCAGCCTCTGTTTCTTTGCCTGGTTGCTTGAGATTAGGATGTGCAGTTCTCAGTTACTACCACACATCATGACCATCTGCTTCTTGCTATGATGTTCAAACATTAACTCTCTAAAACTACAAGGAAGCTTTCAAGTTTCCTTAGAAAGAATTCTTTATAATCTTCTTTGGTCATGTTATCTTCCTACAGCACTAAAACTATAACTAAAGTATTGCATGAGTAGATAATAGTGTTGCAAGAATATTAAATAAGAGGTATAGCAACATTATGCAAAAAGGATTGAAACAGAGCAAGAAAGTGAATAGATGTGTGTATCTTTAAATTACTAGTGTTTTTTGGACTGAAATATTTATAGAAAAATAAATATGAAGATGGCTTTTAGCCATGGATGGAAAAAATTGCTATTAATGGATACATTAACTGGCATAGAAACGTTTTGGGAGGTGTAACAGATTTTCCAAATTAACCTCTTGGATAAAAGGGATGTGTTTTAATACCTGAACAATATTTTACATAGACATTTAGACATTCAGTTGATATGCAATATTATGTAATGGAAATAATAGCCTGGACATAAATTATATCTTATTTGAAAAAAACACTTAAAAACAAGTAGGAATGAATGGAAAACTACTCTTCATAAATTTAACATTGAAAATATATATAAGGTTAATAATAATTAAAATGTCTACCACTTAAATATAATAAGGGGACATTTAAGTTTAATAAATTACATCACAAGTCATCATTTAGTAGGGATGTTTAATTTACCAATACTTACAATAGTTTTTTCAGTGAAACTCAGCATGAGAAATAAGCTTTACTTTACTTTATCTTACTAATAGTTCATGATCTGAAACTTGACCAAGATATTGTCTGACATAGTTTTCATTTTTATTTTATGTACTTTCAAGAATTATAATATATTTGATTTTATGCTCAAAATTATTTGTTTAATACATATAACATGAAATGCTAATATTCTAAAATGAATATAGACATATACTACAGTGGCACTTCTTATAAAGTGAAATTTTTTCTGTTCACAATATGGCTTTTTAAAAATTGTCTGTAACTTCACATCTGAATAAATTTATCTATTACTTAGTTTGAGCACCATCCTAGGAAGAATGAAATTGTTCTTAAAACTGTAGTTTAGTTTTAGAATATATTGATGCATTTGTTAGAGTTTCTGGATACTGATTGGATAAAGAGGATGAAGCTGTTTCAGGTTCAGCCTAATGAAGGTTTATTTTATTTTATTTTATTTTATTTTATTTTATTTTATTTTATTTTATTTTATTTTATTATTTTATTTTATATTTTATTTTATTTTTATTTTATTTTATTTTATTTTATTTTATTTTATTTTATTTTATTTTATTTTATTTTATTTTATTTTATTTTATTTTATGTTTTTGTTTTTGTTTTTTCAAGACAGGGTTTCTCTGTTTAGCCCTGGCTGTCCTGGAACTCACTCTGTAGACCAGGCTGGCCTCGAACTCAGAAATCCACCTGCCTCTGCCTCCCAAGTGCTGGCACTACAGGCATGCACCACCATGCCTGGCTGAAGGTTTATTTTAAAAGGATAGTATACAGAGGAATTTTCCTTGCATTATCAGATTTTTAGCAGAAGAATTCCTATCTCAGAGTTCAAATAGTTTAAAAAGCTTCTGTATATTGGATAATTGCATCTTCACATAAATTTTCCTAGCAATTTCCTTTGGGCCTAAACTTGTTCATATGTCACTCAATGTATACCTAGAGAAGGACTTCATTGTGTGTCTTCTGATATTCATTTCCCTCATTAGTACTGATGGGAAATGAAGATAACATTGCCTCTGAACTATAAATTTGCCTTATAAGATATTCAACTTCTTAATGAAATGAAAACATTCTCAAATTTTTGTCTCATAAATAGCTAAATTATCTTGGTTCTATCATTAAACATTAGATCAATTATTTTTTCAACGACAGTATGTAATTTTTCCATCATAGACATATTTTATTTTGCCTCTTACCTCTTTCTTCCTTGACATCCATTTTAGAACTGTTTATAAAATATAGGATATTATATTTTATGGAGATCAATAATATTTTGGGTTTTTTAAACAGACCAGAAAAATGCATATTAATAACAGTTACATGATACTCTAGTAAAGGTCTAGGAACTATTTCTATTGATTCCCTCTGCTTTTCTTCTTTTAATCTTGAAAAATGGAGAATAGTACATAGTTAGAATTTATGGTATATCTTTACAAGTTCACTTTATGCAAGTGTCACATGAAGCTGTTAAATATGTGGAAAAAATGACTCTTTTGAGAAGTATTTATTTAAAGGACTCTTGATAAGCAATATCAAGGATTTTCTTCACTTTTCTCAAACAACATACATTGTGAATTATGTTTGTCACCTTCTGTTTTACAGAATCAATATATTCAAGTAATTTTAATTCAATCTTTTCCTTGAATTTTTAAACATATGCATAATCTATGGGGTGTTTGGATGCTGTAAAGGAAAATGAGAGGTCTTTTGAAGAAATCTATAACAAAGCACTCTATTTTCCAACAAAGTTCAACTTTTCATGCTCATTCTTTGACATTTGGTTTTATCAGCAAAATCATCCAATTCAAACGAAGTCACATTAACAATAAAAGATAAGTCATTTGAGATCAGAAAAATTATTGTGGCTCCCAAGTCTTTTAGAATCTCATATCACTAAGTGTTCTATGGAGAGGTGTAGAAGTTTCATTTAGAAAACTTATTGCAGGGCAGTATTCTTCCTACCACATGTTGGACTTGAGATATTTTTTAAAAGACACTAAAGATTAGGTAGTAGAGATAACTTATCTGACCATATTTTCAGGATACTGCTGTATGATTGAGTAAGTAGAAAGTACCCTTAGAATTTCAGTTTCTCCATATTTATCTTCATTATGGTCAGCCAATATGTATAAGCAATATTTGCAAATAACTAGAAAGTATACTCAATGGAGGAGAACCACAGCAGTATCAGACAGCACTTGGGAATGCACATATACACACCCATAGTCTTTTTTCTGTGTCCATCTTCTGAAGCATATGAACTTCCTGTCATTGTTTCTGTTCTCATCATTATAAAGATAGTTAATATATTTTGTAATATAGAATACCAATATTATAGCACAGACATTTGTAACCATCAGAGTTACAAAGTGGACAATACAACCAAGCAGAGATTCCTTAAAAGAAAAAGTACAAACAGCAAAACAAAACTTTTAAAGGTTTTACTATTCCTAGCCATCAGTATAATACAAATTAAACCTACATTGAGAATTCATCTCATTCTATTCAGAATACTTATCATTAAATGGTGGTACAAACTTTTAATCACAACACTTGGGAAGCAGAGGCAGGAAGATATCTGCAGAGTGAACTCAATGATTGTCAATGCTTAATAGAAAAACCCTGTCCAAAATAATAAATAAATCAAATTAAGTTAAATTTAAAAATTGAAAAAGAAAAAAATTAATAAAGGAAATACGAATAACTAATTGATAACAAGAATGTAGGAAATTTTTAATGTGTAAATAGTATGATGGTATATAGTAGTGTAGCCATTTAATAATTTGCCAAGAAGATTTTTATAGAGGAATTTTAATGCAGCAACATGGTTGCTCTGTCAAGGGATCACATCTATAATCTTCTAGGTATATATGTCTGGTTGAAATGTAGACATGCCCTGAAATATAGTATCATCTGTCTGAAATACAGATACATTCTTAGAAAACACCTTACCTTCCCCTAACAATGAGAGCAAGGTTAGTTTGTAGAAGCAAGCAGCCAGATTTGAAATTTATGTCTAACCAAGGGACAGGCATTCTGACAAATCAAAGAAAGATTTCACAGAATGAGTCAGACGAGATATGCCCAACTCACTCTGGAACAGCCCTGGAAAAAGAGGTTATGTAAGAACAAAGAAAGACAAAAGTTATGCTGAGTGGTGGGTGGTGTATGTTTGTAGCAGTTTTGCCAAGACAGTTATATAGAGACAGGATCCAGAAAGAACAAATTAGACAGAGATGAAGACATATTTGTCCAGAGAAGAAGAAGGAGCCAAAGTTATATTAAAAACATAAGGGAAAGCAGAGCATTTCAGGCAGATTCCAAGAGAAGCTAGAGTCAATCAGTAAGCTTGGAAGAGTAGATTGTATGGAGGCTAAAATCTTCCAGGCCTCGGCCTGGGAATAGATAGACTGAAATGACCTGGGGGTCAGCCCAAGTCCTGCATTCAAACAGCTTGAGTATAGCTTGTATCTCAATCTTTCATCTTAGGATATTAAAAAAATATTTATGTTTACAGTTTTTCAGAAAATTTGAAGAAAATCTACCATTTGTCTCAAATACAGAGTTTTGAATTCAAAAAAATCAATATCCTAATGCAAAGATAATAGTATATCCAAGATCACTGCTGCTCTGCTTAGAACAGCTAGAAATTGGAAACAGCCTGTATGTCCATCAACTGAGTAATGGATAATGAAAACATGATGCAATAAAACATTATTTGGCTACAAACAAAAATGAAGTCACGAAACTGGCTGGTAAAATGGATGTGACTGAAAAATAAATACCAGTGCAGTCATTAGGCTGTGATGGATAAATGACCAGGTGTTGTGTCACATGCAGATCCTACCTTGGATGCATTAGTCTGGTTTGCTTAACTTGACATAGCCCTGGAAGTCAAGAACTTGTAAGGCAACATCCAGATAGTGTAAAGTTGTTTTAAGAGATGGTGAATAAAAGAAAAAAAAAGAATGAGGATGAAGATGAGGATGAGAAGGAGAAGAAGGAGGAGGAGGAGGTGGAAGAGGAGGAGGAAGAGGAGGAGGAGGAGGAGGAGGAGGAGGAAGAAGATAAGGAGGAAAAGGAGGAGAAGGAGGATGAGAAGGAGGAGGAAAAGGAAAAAATAAGTTTTTCATTATAGGTGTAAAATGTTTTAAGCAGAGGGAAGATACAATGTGGTGGATAGATTGTGGTACGGAGTGAATGGGTGGGATTGGATTAAGCAATTTTAAGGCAGTGAAGAAAACCCATACAGGAACCTAATATCTTATAACATGAGCTAAAATAAAACATATGAATGGGAGATATAAAGAAAATATCTTCCATGGATACATGTTTGAACCTGGTGAGCCCTCCTGTGCAGCAGAAGTACAACCATAGTGATAGTAAACAAATTTGGTTTTACTTTCTGACCAGATTTGTGTCATGGTCCACTTGTAGTGATCCATTTCTGATGCTATAACTCAAACGTGGTAACTCAGTACTGTTATTTGAAAAAAGCTAACATAATATCACAACACTGTCTATATATCTATACCTACAGACAAAATAAAAATACAGTACCAGTACACCAAGCAATTCTCATTATTTTGGTTTATATTATAAAGTATAGATAGACATAAATAATTATGTAAGAAAAATAAGGTGAGATTTATGAATAATATGACACTGAGAGAGATAATTAGTGGAATCTCACAGTGTTTCATAAAACCCCCCACAACAAAGGCAGTGATTATAGGTATATGCTAGTAATTTCCATGTCTAAAATGTCTTCATAGGTCAGAAAGCTAGTTCTCTCTCTCTCTCTCTCTCT
Organism: Apodemus agrarius; assembly: GCA_964023405.1. NCBI lineage: Eukaryota > Metazoa > Chordata > Mammalia > Rodentia > Muridae > Apodemus > Apodemus agrarius. Next base: position 44,966,928 of record OZ030006.1, read on the forward strand.
CTCTCTCTCTCTCTCTCTCTCTCTCTCTCTCTGTGTGTGTGTGTGTGTGTGTGTGTGTGTGTGTGTGTTTATATGAGTGCATTTATAATGATTTTCATCTGTTCCACTTGGTCAGTAAGGTATATCATCATGAGCTCATCATCTAGTCTCCCCAATTAGCATGCACTACTTTTTAGCCCTTACTCCTTGAATTATTTTCTAAACTATTGGCCTATGTTGTCTCTGATAAAAATATATAAGCACTCAGTAGCACACAATTCCCTAATCTTATAGTCCATCTTCTTTTGGCGATGCAAATGAAACAACCCTAATTGTTAATATGTGTCTTAGACAGTTTCATGGAAATTAGGGATATTTTATATATCCCTTTATAGTGATCAAAGTACTTAAATATACGGCATGAATCTACTTTGGTTCTGTTTTCATTTTACTAGAAAATAGACTTAAATTTTGAATAGGAAATGAGAAATTAGGACAAGAGGAAAAATGTCCTTTGAAATTTTTTCTTACAAAGATTTTATTCAACATGGTACCAGATATACTATATCTGCAAAATTCATTGAGTCCTACATTGTTTTTCTCTTTAGAACCCTATATATAATCATCCATATCTATAGAACTTGATCATTCATATGATAAAGAGTGTTATTTTTAAAAGTGTATCACCTAGGAAGTTGATCATACTCCAGTACAGAAGGTCCTACATCTAAGTATGGGTGAGTAGCACAAAGAGGGCCAAATAAATAAGTGTGAAAAAGAGAATATATATTTCTGTCAGTAAGAAAGATGGGTGGGTCTGGGAAGAGGAGGAAGACTGGGTAAATATAACTACTTATTCATTGTATGAAATTCTCACAGTACTAAATCAGAACAGAATAAATAAACAGGTTCATGCAGAACTAAGAAAATCCAAGAATAAAGAGATATTTTTCCTAATGTTTTTGAGACAGAGTCTCATGCAGTTTTGAGGACCCTGAAATTGCTACAAAATCAAGGCTGATATTGAAGATATACACAGATATATACCTGATTCTGTCTCCCAAATTTTGGGCTCAAAAGTGCACCCCCAAATCCAGCTGTTTTTATTTTAAAGAGACTCTCATAAAAAGCTATGATCAACTAGATCTCTACAGAGTCTCAAAGTAAAACTTACCCCAGGACTCTAACATGTGCTCTTCCATAGTATACAAACTCTTTGGATGATTCTCTACTCTTGTTTATTGACATAAAAGACACTTGCTTTGATCAGTTACAGTTTAACTGATGAATACTTCTTATTAATTGAGATAACTCATCTTTTCATATCATGTTCAATAATGTGCTTTCATCAGTTACAAAATCTTCATTTTAATAGGTCATATACTACATTTTGTATATCACAGGTAAAATCATCCCTGCAATCACCAAGATATTTTCTTCTGTTAGTAGTACATAAAATATTTGATCGGTTCCTATGCAATAGGTTGTATCTAGTAAATGAAAGTAGTAACATTATTCAAACATGATGAATTCTATTTGGGATTAGTGTAACTAGCTTTGTTTCACAGTACATGATCAACTGTGTTGAGACAATAAATTAATCATGGTAATCTTTTATTAAACTAAAAATGATAATTTTCTAAAAATTATCAGTTTATAATATGAACTTTAAATGGTGACTTCAAAGTACAATTTAATTAATATTTTCATGATTTATTAATTTTTCCCAAGGCACTTAGGAAGGAACCTTAACCCTACTCAGCAAGTGCTCCAACACTGAGCTATGTACTCAAATACAATCTTGTCCTTTACAGCGTGACTTGAATATTGACCCATAGATTTGGGTGCCATCTAAGGTACCATAAACTCTTTCTGGAAAACAAGATAAACAAGTAGAATAAGCATTCTGTTTCATTTTTATTTTGCATACTATAAATAAAATGAAAACTTGTGCTATGGTTAATGTATTATGACTGTGCCCTTACTTAACATCTCTGAAGTGTTGATTGTTCAGTAGGTAAAAACGATGTTTCCCTGTTTCTGTCTAGTTAAAGAAGCCAAAAAAGCCTGCCTGAGAATGTGCCCTAACCTATCCCAGAGATGATAAATTGTAGTCTTACCTTAGGACAAATAAGGTTATTTTAGGCTCTATAAACATTTGTGTGTAAGGCGTGTGTGTGTGTGTGTGTGTGTGTGTGTGTGTGTTGCATGCACAGCACATATGTGCTCCCAAGCATGTGTGTACATATATAAGCAGACAATAATGCAGGCACTGGTGAGTACAGACTCTTAAAATCTGCCTTGGACAAGATTCCTCAGAAATTGCCAGCCTTTTATTTTGAGTTATCATTTTGGTGCTTGAAACTAAACCTAGGTTCTCTGCAGGGGCAACAAGTACTCTACCGACTGAACCATCTTTTCAGTTCCTACTTATATTTTTAGACAAGTTCTCTCTGTGATGTAGCGATGTTATCAAGAAAGCTATTTTCACTGACCAGATAGACCTAGGAAACCACCAGATGCTACCTCCTCTGATCTGGTATTAAAAATATATTCCCACTATGCTTAGCTGTTTACTTAGGTTCTGGGATAAAACTCTCAGTGATTACAAGGCAAGTACTTTGTTAACAGCTTTCTCTCTAGAGCTGTGCTTCACAGACATTTATGTTGTGCTACTCAGTCTACTCAAAGAGCCCAACAGACAAAAACAAAACAAAACAAAACAAAAACAAAAACAAACGTCCTGTCATGACACTCAACATAACTGCTTCTCTTTTACCAGCAGCACAGATTGTAAACTGTGGATTGAATAGCAGAAAGGCTCAAGTTCATAAACACCTAGGCAAAAAATGAATTTTAAATTCATTTTTTTTACATAATTCCTCTCTGTAATCTAACTGAAAACTGAAACCTGCTCAAGGAACAGTACATTCAGTTTTCCCATTTCATAATTTGAGACATATGTTCATTTGTTGCAACAATGAGAAAAATAGCATTTGGAATCGTAAAATGTTCCCTATCTTTGCTTATTTTTCTTGAATATTAATATATGCTGCATATGATGTTCTTTTTAAATATGGAATGCCAATGTTCTTTTTGGATCTTGAATAGGATTTGGTTATTTTCATTTGCTTTTTTTTTTTTTTTGGTGGAGTGAATGTTTGCAAAATTATTTTAGTGGCTAAATATTGACTAGTAGTTTTCCCGTTTTTACCTTCAGGAAAATCAGTAGTCTATTTCCCCCCTTTCTGTTAAAGTGGTATACCTACTCATCAAAAATCTATAAAAATTATGATATTAACATTCATTGAAAACAAACAAATTTCTTAGTGTTTTCAAATTCTTGTTATTTAGTACACACAATTTCAGGAAGAACATATCAGTATGTGGTTCCTATATGAGCCAAGTAAACTGTGCATACCATTCATTGCAGAGTATTTTTTCACAGATTAATCTAGGAGGTCCAAAATAAAGTGATTTGCAACTGTTCTTCTTTCAACAAGCCACACTAGATTTTTCACAACTTTAATTTATTTTTAAGTTAAAATCTCAGTATGTTTCAATTTTATTATGTTTAAATTATATTTATCATCTTCTTATGTGAAACATCAAGTTTGTAATTTATAATTTTAAATGTATACATTATCCATTTCATATTATATTCTATTAGTAATATCAAAAATAATGTGATGAATAAAGAAGTAATAAAAATTCTCTGTGTCACATGAGTTTCATTGCCATTGTCCTTATAACTATTTTGTGTGTGGGGGGGGAGGGATGGAATTCACATATGATAGAAAAAAGCTAGAGAACCCCTGATTATGTCAGAACCCTTAAGCAGATGATGTAAATATATGCATTCATAAGGAGAATGATTTAGTCATCAGATTATGGAGGTTAACATATTCTATCATCTCCAGTTGACATTCTGTCAGGGGAGATGGTGGCATGGTTCCAACCAGAGACCAAGGTCTGAGAAACAGAAAGGCAGGCAATAGTTCCAAAGGCTGTCAAGGGCCAAACTCAGCATGTTATCACTGTTTCTTTTAGAATCCAAAAGTAGAGACAAGATATTCTTATTCTTCCTCATGCATGACATGTTCTGTCTCTTTGGGGGCCAGCACTTCTTTCTTGGTGTTCAGTGGACTGGATTCAGCCAAAAACAGTTGCAAAGACAATCTTTCCTATTCAGGCTATTAATTTAAATGCTAATCTTATCCATGCAAGTTTCACAGGTATTCAAGGAATGAATTATGACCAAATGACTGTGAACCCAATGGTCTACTCAAGTTGATGCTTAAAATTAACTGCTATGGAAAATATCAGGAAGCAATTGTCTGTAGAGAGTGATTCCTAAGTTTCAAATATAAAATCATGAACATTTGAGAGGTACACATATCATCGCACACATATGTCTTACTGAGCTCTTTTCATAACTTATAGGAAATATATCATCTCAAAATATAGGGATTTTGTTGTCCTCTATAAAGGGAAGAAAAATATATTTTTTTACAGATAATAATTCACAATACCTTTAAAAATAGCCAAAAACAAATATGTTCTTTGACAATCATTTTCTATTAACTTAATAGGAAATTAAATATATATGCATACATATACTATATGTATGTACTGCATGCATATATACTATATATATATAGTAATAATGTAGCATGAAATGTCTATATTATAAAAATATTTAAAATAGTTTATTCATTTGATTCTCTGTTACTATTGCTTGCATTGCTACAAGGAAGATAAAATTATGAATAGTTCATGATATAAATCTAATTCATTTATACCTGAACACTCACTTGAAAATAAAAATATAAGTACACAGGGAAAATTGAGTCTTACAGGTTTGCCTCCTCATTCTAGCCTCACACTCTTTCAATTTCTATACAGTAATTCACTACAATGATTAATTACCGAGGCCATTTTTCCAGCTTTTAATCATCTTTGTCAAGCTCAATAGAATACCTCTAGTATTCTTTGTCTACATTGATATTTTGGTGTAATTAGAGTTCAGTAGAGCTCTGGTGGAATCTATTGAAAACATATGGAACAAATAATATATAATAAAATTGTCATTAAAAGTTCTGTACTATATAAATATATAGAAACTAATTCTAGTTCAGTGTTGAAACGTTGAGATTGCATCTTAGCTTGTCTCATTTTATAGACATTGAACATCGATAGACATTTCTTCTTTGCTCATATACTCACAGTGATCAATATTTATATTTTATGGCATTAAGAATGAAGTCTGTGATTTCCAAATACCTTTCTACTTTCCCCTAAACTAACCAGTGATTTTTTTGGTGCCCATAGATTATGAAATATCTAGCTACACTGTGTCCATCTTTTTTTACTCACGTGTAGTGTTTAACCTCTATCTCAGATACAAAATTTCTTCTTTTATGTATGATTTCAGGAAACTTAAACTGGTCAAGCATTTTTCATTAAACACTCGTTTCAGTAACACTAGATAAAGTTCTATCACTCCAGGTTGGGAAGCAGGTAGACTAACTACAACTCTTCACCCCTTCATCTGCTTCTACTCCCTATTCCCATCTCTAGTGAATAACAGAAACTATCCCATCCAAACTTCCTTACCTCAAACTCATCACTTTGTTCAAGTCCCCGATTCCAGAGGTATTCCCCTGAGCATATGCATGCCATTTCATTCAGATATAAGCGAACCAAAGGTCTTTATATTTTCTTCATCTCCTTCAAATCTAGTCCTTAAATCTCTCCAGAGCTCTATCAGACCACCTATGTTAGCCTCTCCTTACATCATACCACCATGTCAAGCTACAATAGATTACACAGACTTTCCAATACAAATTTTCTTCTTATTCCTCATTATTTTTATCTGTGTTCCCAAATAAAGCAGGCATTACCTTGGAACTTTTTAGGAATTCTACTCAAGAAAGAATGTAGGAAAACACTTCTTCACCTCTGCTATGTACTCCAAAAGATCTCAAAGATATTTTCTTCCAAACATTCTTTCTATTCATTCTATTATGTCAGTCCCCAACTCAGTGATATACCTCCAGAAAAGACTTACTAAGAATCAAGTCCAGGAAATCATGTAGATAAGGCAAGTTTTTATATATAATTTTATTTATTTATACCCCAAGTGTTACCTCCTCCTGGTGTCCCCTCCCAGAGTTCTTCACTCCATCCTCCTCCCCCTGGGCTCTGAGAGAGTGCTCCCCCCAGCATTCCCCTTTCCTGGGGCATCAACCCTACAGAATTAGGAGCATCTTCTCATACTGAGGTCAAGTCAGTCTTCTGCTACATATGTGCCTGGGATCATGGACCACACATGTATACTCTTTGGTTGGTGGATTAGTCTCTGGCAGTTCCTAGGGGTCTGGTTAGTTGATATTGTTGTGCTTGGGTTTGCCATAGGAAACCTTCAGCTCTTTCAAACCTTCCCATAACCCTGCCATGGGGACCCTGACTTCAGTCCAATGTTTGGCTGAAAGTATCTGCATGTGTTTCAGTCAGCTGTTGACAGACCCTTTCAGAGGACAGTCATACTAGGCTTCTGTGTGCAAGCACAACATTGCATCAGTAGTAGTGTCAGAATTTGGTGCCTGCCCATGGAATGAAGCCCAGGTTGAGCTGGTCACTTGTTGCCCATTCCTTCCATTTCTGCTACATTTTTGTCACTGCATTTTTTTTAAAGATAGGAACAATTCTTGATAAAAAATTTGAAGGTGGGTTGATATCCCCATCTCTCCACTGGGGCTCTTTCTGTTTATTAGAGATGGGTTTCTCAGGTTCCATCTCCTCACTGCTGGGCATTTCAGCTGTCATTGTGCACACTGAGTCCTGAGCACATCTCACATCCCAGGTCTCTGGGATTTTCCTCGCACCATCCACTCACCACCACAGCAGCTGAATATTTTCATTCATTCTTCTGGCCCTCTGGGATTCTCTTCTGCCTACCCTCATAGTTTATTCTGCCCCCTTTCTCCTCAGCCTTTTCTTTTCCACCCAGAATCCTCCCTCTCTCTGTCCCTCATGATCATTTTTTGTTACCCCTTCTAAGTGGGATTGAAACATCCTCACTTGAATCTAACTTGTTTAACTTTTTGCGGGTCTATGTGGTTTATCATGAATACTCTGTACTGTTTGGCTAATATCCACTTATCAATGGGTACATACCATACATGTTTCAAGGTACATACCGTACCTTACTCAAGATGCTATTTTCTAGTTCCATTCATTTTCTTGCAAAATTCAAGATATCCTTGTTTCAAATAGCTGTATAATATTTTATTGTGTAAATGAAGCACATTTTCTGTATCCATTCTTTGCTGAGGAATATCTGGGTTACTTCCAGTTTCTGGCTATCACTACTGTCTGTTTCTACTTCCACAATTAGGTCTTGGTCTCCTTTATTCAATTCACCTATTTCTGTTATCCTATATTTCTTACAATGAGTTATTTATGTCCTCCTTAAAGAACTTTATTGTCTTCATGAGATAGGAGTTTAGGTCAGTTTCCTTATTTTCAGATGTGTCAGTATATTCAGGGCTTGTTGTGAGAGAACTGTACTCTGATGATATCCACACATATTGACTTCTGTTGCTTATGGTCTTGTACTTGCCTCTTGTCATCTGGTTGTCCCTGGTGTTTGAGGGTCTGAGTGACTCTGGAGTCTGCCTCTTTTCACTCTGGGTTGCTTCAGGTATCCTGGTAGGCCTGCAGTCCTTGATGTGGCAGGACACTAGTGGTGCTTTCCAATGGGGGGCTCTTCAGAGGGGCAGAGAGAGTATAAAATTAAAATAAAAAATAAAAAATGAACCTATCATGACTGCCCTCCAAAAGACACAATAAGCAGCTTAAAGAGTCAGATGCAGATGCACACAACCAAGGGACAGAAGCTGCTGATCACTGCAGTTTAATTAGAGAAAAGTTGGAAGAACCTGAGGAGGAGAGTGACCATGTAAGAGGACCAATAGTCTCAATTAACTTGGAACTTTGAGCTCTCTGAAACACTGGACCAACAATCAGGCAGCATATACCAGCCTATATTAGCTCCCCAATACACATGCAGCAGAGGACTGCTGGGTCTGGGTTCAGTCAGAGATGATGCACCTAACACTTAAGAGACTGGAGACACCAGGGACTTTAAGAGGTCTGGTGGCGTGGATGTGGGGTGGAGACATCCTTGTGGAGACACGTAGGAGGAGGAGGTACGAGATGTGGAACAGTCAGAGGGTGGACCTTGAAGGAAATACAATCTGGAGTGTAAAATATAAATAAATAAAGATTATTAAAAAATGAATTGTGATGGGGATTTTGTTGAATCTGTAGATTGCTTTTGGCAAGATATCTATTTTTACAATATAAATCCCACAGTCTCTTGAGAATGGGAGATCTTTACATCTTCAGATATCTTCCTCAATTTCTTCAGAGACGAAGTTCTTGACATATGGGTCTTTTATTTGCTTGGTTAGAGTTACACCAAAATATTTTAAATTATTCATGACTATTGTAAAGGGTGATGTTTTCCAAATTTCTTTCTGAGCAAGTTTATGGATTATGGTTTATAGCAAAGCTATTGTGTTTGTTTGTTTATGGTTTGTTTTTGGTTTGTTTTCTGGTAAACTTGTATGTAGCCACATTGAGAAAGGCGTTAATTAGCTGTAGGAGCTCTTTGGTAAAATTTTTGAGGTTGCTTATGTATACTATCATATTCTCTGTGAATAGCAGTATTTTGAGTTCTTCCCTTCCAATTTTAATCCCCTTAATATCTTTTAGTTGTCTTATTGCTCTAGCTAAAATTTCATCTATATATTCAATAGAGAGAGTAGAGAGATTTGTCTGGTCCCTGATTTTAGGAGATTGCTTTAAGTTTCTCTAGAGTTCATTTGATGTTGGCTATTGGCTTGCTGTATATTGATTTTATTACGTTGATGAGTGCAGCTTGTATCCCTAATCTCTCCAAGGATTTTAACATAAAGGGGTAATAAATATTATCAAAGCTTGTCGTTTTAGCATCTAGTGAGATGATCATGCGATTATTTTCTTTCTGTTTATTTATATGTGGATTACATTGCTGGATTACTTTATATTGAGCCATCCTATATCTCTGGGCTGAAGCCTACTTGATAATGGTAGATGATATTTTTGATGTGTCCTTGGATTCATTTTTTGAATAATTACTGTGTATATTTGGATCAAGGCTCAGAAAAAATTGTTCTATGATATTATAACTTTGTTGAGTCTTGTGTGGTTAAGGTGTTATGGTGATTGTGGTCTCATAGAATAATTTTGGGAATGTTCCTTCTTTTTCTATTTTCTATAATAGTTTGATGAGAATTGGTATTAGCTCTTCTTCAAAAGTCTGATAAAATTCTGCACTGAAACCATCTGTCCCTGGCCTTGTTGTTGTTGTTGTTGTTGCTGTTGTTGTGACTCTTTTAAGTAATGTTTATATTTCCTTCATGGTTATAGGACTATTTGAATAGTTTATCCTATCTTGATTTAATTTTGGTAAGTGATATATGTCTAGAAAATCATGCATATTGTTGAGATTTTTCAATTTAGTGGAGTACAGACTTTTTTTTATTTTGAAGACTTTAAACTTTTATTAAAAGACATTTTTGAATTACTTCTTTTGTAGTTTACTGTTTTGCTAGATTTTTTTATTTAAATTTTTATTTTCTATATTCTATGTTTATATTCCAAAGGCTTTCCCCTTAAAGTAAGACATTAAAATTCTTTGAAATTCCTCACTGTCTGTTTTATGCCTCCACTTTTATTTCTGATTTTGTTAATTTAGATACTGTATCTCTGCCTTTTAGTTAGTTTTGCTAAGGGTTTGTCTACATTTCCTTATTTTCTCAAGGAAACAATTTTGCCTTTCTGGGTTTTCTGTATTGTTTTCTTTGTTTCTAATTGGTTATTTCATTCCTGAGTTTGACTTTACCTCCTCTTGGGTGTACTTTTTATATTTGGTTCTAGAACTTTCAGACCTGAATTAGATTGTACCTTCTCTTCAGTGCATTTGCTTCTTTTTGTTCTAGAACTTTTAAGTGTGCTTTTAAATTGCTATTATTAGATCTTTACAATTTTTAATGAGACCATTTAGTGATATGAACTTTTCACCTTGGAACTATTTCATTGTATCCCATAATTTTTTGTATGCAGTACCTTCATTTTCACTGAATTCTAGAAATTATTTAATTTCTCCCATTATTTTCTCCCTGACCCAGTTATCATTGAGTATCATCAAGTTGCTCATTTTCCAAGAGATTGTGGGGTTTCTGTTGTTGTTGAAGAACAGCTTAATTCATGGTGTTTGACAAGATACAAGCAGTTATTTCAATTTTCTTGTATTGCCTGAGAATTGCTCTGTGATAGACTGTATGTTCAATGTTGGTAAGGTCCATGAGGTACTGAATAGAAGGAATATTCTCTTACATTGGAGTGAAATGTCCTGTAGCTATCTGTTTAATACCCATTTAATTCATGACATTGACTTCATTAATTACTTATCTATTTAGTTTTTTTCTGAATGTCCTGCCCATTGATGAGAGTAGGGTATTGAAGTCTCCCACCTTTAATATGTGGGATATAGCTTGTGATTTTACCCTTAGCAATATTTATTATATGCATGTAGGTACCCTTGTGTTTGGGCATCATCTTGGTTGGTTTTTCCTTTGATGAGTATGAAGTGTTCTTTCCCAACTCTATTGGTCAATTTTGGGTATAAATCTATTTTATTAGATAGTAGCATGGCTGCTTCAGCTTTCTTCTTGGGTGTCTGTTTGAAAAACAGTTTTAGTTGTTTATTCTGAGGTGATCTCTATTCTTAATGCTTAGGTGCATTTCTTGTATACAGCAGAATGTCAGATCCAGTTTTTGCATCTATTTTGTTAGACTGTGTCTTTTTATTAGCTTTATTGAATTTGAGAAATATTAATGACCAATGACTTTTTATTCCTATTATTTTGATGTTGGTGTTTTGAGAGAGAGAGAGAGAGAGAGAGAGAGAGAGAGAGAGAGAGAGAGAGAGAGAGAGTGTGTGTGTTTGATGGTTTGGGATTACTTATTTCCTGCTTTTTTTCTTGGGTGTAATAAACTCCCTTGGGTTAGAATTTGCCTTCTAGTATTTAATGCAAGACTGTATTTTTGGAGAGGTTTTTCAATTTGGTTTTTGGCTAGAATATCTCTTCTCCATTTCAGGTTGTTGAGGGTTTTTTTTGGTATAGTAGTGTTGGTTGGCATTTTGGGTTTCTTAGAGGCTATAATGCATCTGTCCTAGCCCTGCTGTATGTACTTCAGGTGTAATACTGATATGTTTGCTTTTGTATGTCATTTGGCCTTTCTCCATTGCAGCTTCTTATATTCCTTCTTTGCTTTGTAGAAATAGTGTTTTGATTATTATGTGGTAGGAAAATTTTCTTTTCTGGTCCAATCTAATTCATTTTCTGTATGCTTTTTGTATGTTTCTAGGCTTCTACTTCTTTAGGTAGTAAAATTTTTCTTTTATGATTTTGTTGAACTAATATCTGGTCCTTGGATCTGGGACTGCCTACCTTCTATTCCTATTACTCTGTATTTTTGTAGACTTCTTTTTTTTTAATATTACTTTTACTTTTTTTTTTAAAAAAAATAGTCATTGCCCCCACCTGGTCCACCTTCTCACAGTTAGTCATTCCACTCCTCTTCTTTGTCTCCAAGAGGATGTCCAAGCACCCCTGCCAGACCCCTCACTCCCTGGACCTTCAGTTCTCTCAAGGATTAGGTGAATCTTATCCCACTGAGGCCAGATAAGGTAGTCTTCTGCTGTAAATGTGTTGGGGGCCTCAAGCCTGCTCATGTATACTGCCTGGTGGGTAGCTAAATGTTTGAGAGATTTCAGGACACTGCTAGTTTTCCTATGTGGAACACATACTCCTCAGCTCCTAGCCTTATCTTAGTTCAACGTCAGGATCCCAAACTTTAGTCCAATGGTTGGATGTAAGTATCTGCATCTGACTCAGTCAACTGTTGTTGGGCCTCTCAGAGGTCAACCATGCTAGGCTTCTGTCTTTAAGCCCACCATACCATCAGTAATAATGTTTTTGGAGCCTCAAATTCAGATGAATTCCAATTTAAGCCTGACACTGGGCCAACTTTCCCTCAGTCTCTTCATATTTTTCTTCATTTATTTTAAACAGGAACAATTCAGAAGTTTTGACTGTGGGATGGCAACCCCATTCTACTACTTGATGCCTGTCTTTCTGCTGGAGGTGGACTCTATGTGTTCCCTCTCCCCATTAGTTGACATTGCATCTAAAGCCTTTTCTTTGAGTTCAGAGAATCTCTCACCTCCCATGACTCTGATACATTCTAAAGGGTCCAACCACCTCCCACTTCCCCAAGGGTACATATTTCCATTCATTCTGCTGGCCCTCAGGACTTCTTTCTTGTTCCCCCATCTATCCCTGATAATGTTCCACTATTCCCTTTCCCCTCACCTCTCTCTCCCAGGTCCCTTCCTCTCTCTGTCTCCTCTGATTGTTTTTACTTGCTCCAAAGTGGGATTGAAGTATCCTCATTTGGGATTTTCTGCTTGTTAACCTTCTTGATTTCTGTAGATTATATCATTTTATTGTACTTTATTGGATGATCCTCACTTATTAGTGAGTATATATCATGCAGTTTCTTTTGGTTCTGTGTTACCTCACTCATGATGATATTTTGTAGTTCATTCCACTTGACTGCAAATCTCAGGATTTCTTCATTCTTAATAGTTGAATGGTATTCTTTAGGATAAATAAAGCACATTTTCTGTATCCACTTTTCCATTGTTGTGAGACATCAGGGTTATTTCCAGCTTCTGGTTATCATACCTATGGCTGCTGTGAACAAAATGGACCATGAGCCTTGTGGTAAGGTGGGGCATCTTTTGGGCTTATGTGCAAGAGTCTTTAGGTAGATCTTTTCTGTGGAACATCAAGAATAATGTCCAGAGTGTTTGAGGAAGTTTGAAATCCCACCCCAGCAATGGAGCAGTGTTCATTCTCCACATCTTCACCAACATATGCTGTCACATAAATTTTTGATATTAGTCATTCTAATACCTGTAAGGTGTAACTCAGGGTTATTTTGATTGGCATTTCCCTGATGATTAAGGACTTTGAACATTTCTTTATGTGCATTTTGGCCATTTGAGACTCCTCTGCTGTGAATTAATCTGTTTGGATCTATACCCCATTTTTTGACATTTTTTAGAGGTTAACTTCTTGGTATATTCTTTATATATTTCAAAATTTATCCTTCTATCTGATGTGGTGTTAGTGAAGATATTTTTCTGAATCTGTAGGTGGTTTTCCTTGTTGAGTATGTGCTTTGTCTCACAGAAGCTTTTCAGTTTTATGAGGTGCCATTCATCAATTCTTGATCTTAGAGCCTGAGATATTGGAGTTCTTTTTAAGAGAACCATCCAGTCCTATGCAAATGGGTTTGAAGCTCTTTCCTACTTTTTCTTCCACTAAATTCAGTGTATCTGGTTTTATGTTGAGGTCTTTGGTCCACTTGGACTTTAGCTTTGTGCAAATTAACAAATGGGGCTCTATTTTTATTTTTCCACATATCTGCAGCCAGTTAGACCAGCACCATTTGTTGACAATGCTTTCTTTTTTTTCCATTGTATATGTTTCACTTCTTTGTCAATTATCAAGTTTCCATAAGTATGTAAGATTATTCCTTGGTTTTCAGTTCTATTTCATTGATGGAACTGTCTGTATCTTTTCCATACCATGCAGTTTTTATCACTATTGCTCTGTAGCACAACTTGAATTCATGGATTGTAATTCCCCCATAATTTCTTTTATTTTTAAGTATTGTTTTTGCTATCCAGGGATTTTTGTTTTTTTTTTTTAATAAAAAAATACAGAATTGCTTTTTTCATATCTAGTAATAATTTTGTTGGAATTTTGATAGCGATTGTGTTGAGTCTATAGATTGCTTTTGGTAGCATGGCCATTTTTATTATGTTGATCCTATCTATCAATCAGCATAGGAGATTTCTCCATTTTCTGAGGCCTTTGATTTATTTCTTGAGAGACTTGAAATCCTTCTCATATAGATCTTTCACTTGTTTGGTTAGAATTACACCAAGGTATTTTGTATTAACTGTCACTATTGTGAAGGGTATTGTTTCCCTATTTTCTGTCTCAGCCCATTTATCATTTGTATAAAGGAAGGCTACTGATTTGTTTGAGGTAGTTTTATATCTACCTGCTTTGCCGAAGTTGTTTTTCAGCAGAACAAGTAATCTGGAAGAATGTTTGGGGTTTTATATATCACCTGCAAATAATGATACCTTGACATTTTCTTTGCTAATTTGTATCCCCTTGATATACTTTTGTTGTCTTATTGTACATAGAACTTTGAATAGTATATTGAATAGATAAAAAAAGAGTGAGAAACCATTTTGGCCCCTGATTTTAATTGGATTGCTTCAAGTTTCTCTCTTTTTAATTTGATATTTGCTGTATGTTTGCTCTATATTGCTTTTATTATGTTTAGGTGTGTGTCTTGAATTCCATATTTCTACAACACTTTTAAAATGGAGTGGTATTGTATTTTGTCAAATGCTTTTTGAGCATCTGAGATGATCATGTAATTTTTCTTTTTGTTTCCTTATATAATGGATAAGATTAATGGATTTTCATATGTTAAACCAACTTTGAATCCCTGGGATGAAGCCGGCTTGATCATGGTGAATGATGGTTTTGATGTGTGCTTGAATTTGGTTTGCAAGAATTTTACTGAGTATTTTTCCATTGACATTCATATTCAATTGTGCAGAAGTTCTCTTTCTTTGCTTGGTCTTTGTGTATTTTAGGTGTGAGAATAATTGTGGGTTCATAGAATGAATTAGGTATTGTTCCTTCTGTTTTTATTTTTATGGAATAGTTTGAGGAGTGATGGTATTAGCTTTTCTTGGAAGGTTTTGTGGAGTTCTGAGCTAAAGTCATCTGGATTTTTTTTTTTTTTTGGATGGGAGGTTTAAAACGACTTCTATTTCCTTAGGGGATATGCAACTTTTTAGATAGTTTGCTTGCTCTTAATTTAAATTTGTTATTTAGAATCTGTCTATAAAATCGTTTCATATAGATTTTCCAGTTTTATTGCTTATAGACTTTTGTAGTAGGATCTGATGACTTTTTAAATTTCCTCAGTTTTTGTTGTTATAACTCTTTTCATTACTGATGTTGACAATTTGGATACTAGCTCTGTACACTTTGTTTATTTTGACTAGGGGTTTATCTATCATGCTGATTTTTCTCAAAGAATCAGCCTTTGGTTTTATTGTTCTCTTTGTTTCTTTTTGGTTGATTTCAGCCCTGAGTTTGTCTTTTTCCTGCCTTCCAATCCTCTTGGTTGTGTTTGCTTCTTCTTATTCTTAGGCTTTCAGTTGTGCTGTGAAGTTGCTAGTATATGATCTCTCCAACTTCTTTATGAGAATACTTAGTGCTTTGAATTTTCAAATTAGCACTGCTTTTATAGTGTCAAATAATTTTGGATGTGCTGTATCATTATTTCCATAGACTTCCAGGAAGTCTTTAATTTATTTTTTTCCTGACCAAGTTATCATGTGAGTTGTAAAGTTTCCATGTATATGTAGCTTTTCTTTTGTTTTTGTTGTTATTGAAGTCTAGTCAGAGTCCTCGGTGTCCTTATAGGTTACGTGGCATTCTTTTAATCCTCTTTTATCTGTTGATCTTATTTTGTGACCAATTTTGTGGTCAGTTTGGGAGAAGGTACACTGAGGTGCTGAGAAAAAAAGTATATTCTCTTTGTTTTGGAATGAAATTTTCTGCATATATCTGTTAAATCCATTTGGCTCATAACCTTCATTATTTGCAGTGTCTCTTTAATTTCTCTTTCAGTGTCCTGTCTATTGGTGAGAGTTGGGTATTGAAGTCTCCCACCATTATTGAGTGTGTTTCAATATTGTGTTTGGGCTTTAGTAAAGTTTATTTTATGAATGTGGGTACCCTTGCATTTTGGTCATAGATGTTCAGAATTAAGATTCTTCCTTTGATGAATATGAAGTATTCTTCCTCCCTTGATGACTTTTTGTTGAAAGCCTATTTTATTCAATATGAGAATGGCAAATCTTGCTTGTTTCTTTGGACAATTTGCTTGAAAAACATTTTCTCCAGTTGTTTACTCTGAGGTAATGCCTTTCTGTGTATCCAGTCTGTAAGCTTATGTCTTTTAATTGGGGAATTGTGTCTGTTTGGTGTTGAGATATTAAAATAAGATTATTGTTCATTCCTATTATGCTTGTTGTTGTAGGTGACATATATGATTCCTTTTTGTTTTGTTGGGAGATTATTAATCTCTTGTTTAATTCCTTGGTGTAGATACCTTACTTCTTTTGTAGTTTTCCTTCTAGAATCCTTTGTAGAGCTGGAATGGTAGATAGATATCGTTTAAATTTGGTTTTGTACTAGAATATTTAGGTTTCTCCATCTATGTTGATTGACAGTTTCCTAGAGTATAATAGCCTTGTCTGACATTTGTGTTCTTTTAGGGTCCGCATGACATCTGTCCTAGCTCTTCTGGCTTTCAAGGTTTCTGTTGTGAAGTCTGGTATAATTCTGAGAGGTCTGCATTTATATGTTACTTTGCCTTTTTTCCTTAAACCTTTTAATATTCTTTCTTTATTTTGTGCATTTACTGCTTTATTATGTGTCAAGAGGATTTTCGTTTCTTGTCAAATCTATTTGGTATGCTATAGGTATCCTGTACACTTCTGTGCATCTCTTTCTTTAGTTTAGGGAAGTTTTCTTTTATGCTTGAAATGTTTTCTAGTCTCTTGAGTTTGGAGTCTTTGCTTTCCTCTATTCCTATTAGTCTTAGATTTGTACTTTTCATCCTGTCCCGGATTTCCCAGATGTTTTAGACTAGGAGTTTTTTTTATTTTTTGAATTTTCTTTGATCATTGTGTCAATATCTTCAAAGGTATCTTCTACAATTAAGATTCTCTCTTCTATCGCTTGTATTCTGTTGTTGATGCTCACATCTATAACTCCTGACCTCTTTCCTAGGTTTTAAATTTACAGGGTTGCCTCCATTTATATTTACTGTTTCTACTTCCATTTTTAAGTCTTGGATCACTTTGTTCAATCCCTTCACCTGTTTGATTGAGTTTTCCTGTATTTTTTAAGTGTTTGATTTGTTTTCTCTTTAAGGGCTTCTACCTGTTTATCTGTATTTTCCTATATTTCTTTTTTTTTTAATTTTTATTTTCTATATGCTATGTTTACATTCCAAAGGCTTTCCCCTTTCCCAGTTCCCCCCCACCATACGTCCCATAATTCCTCTCCCCCCAACTATTCCCCAATCATTCCCCCTCCCCCCACAGTTTCTCTACAAAACTGGATCCAAACTTTACAGGCCCAGGGTCCTCTCCTTTCTTCTTCTTGGGAATCATTTGACTTGCTAATTGTGCCTTGAGTATTTAGGGCTTCTGGGCTCATTAATATCTACTTATCAGTGATTGCATTTCATGTGTATTGTTTTGTGATTGGGTTAACTCACTCAGGATGATATTTTCTAGGTCTAACCATTTACTTACAAATTGCATGAGTTCATTATTTTTAATTGCTGAGTAGTATTCCATTGTATAAATATACCACATTTTCTGTATCCATTCCTCCTTTGAGTGATATTTGGGCTCCTTCCAATTTCTGGCTATTATAAACAAGGCTGCTATAAACATAGTGGAGCATGTGTCTTTATTGTATGCAGGGGAATCCTCTGGGTATATGCCCAGGAGTGGTATGCCAGGGTCCTCTGGAAGTGACATGCCCAATTTTCTGAGGAACTGCCAAACTGATTTCTAGAGCAGTTTTACCATTTTGCAATCCCATCAACAGTGGAGGAGTGTTCCTCTTTCTCCACATCCTCGCCAGCACTTGTTGTCTCTTGAGTTTTTAATCTTAGCCATTCTGACTGGTGTGAGGTGGAATTTAAGGGTTGTTTTGATTTGCATTTCCCTGATGACTAATGATGTTGAACATCTCTTAAGGTAAAGAACTCTACTATCTTTATGAGATAGGATTTTAAGTCAGCATCATGACTTTTGGTGTGCAGGGGAATCCAGGGCTTATGCTGATGGGAGAACTCGGTTCTGATTATGCCAAAGTGTATTGACTTCTGTTGCTTATGGTCTAGCACTTGTTTCTTGCAATCTGGTTATCTCTGGTATTAACTGGCCTGGGTGTG
The DNA here is from genome assembly GCA_964023405.1 of Apodemus agrarius. Classification (NCBI taxonomy): domain Eukaryota; kingdom Metazoa; phylum Chordata; class Mammalia; order Rodentia; family Muridae; genus Apodemus; species Apodemus agrarius. The sequence continues at coordinate 44,985,165 of OZ030006.1, forward strand.
TCTGTCCATAGCCTGCCTTCTGTGTCCCTGGGTTGCTGCAAGTTTCCAGGGAGACCTGTGTCCCTGCATGTATCATATCTCCTATGAGGCCTTCACATTGTGGGATCTTTAGAGGGACATACACACCTATGAAATTTTGCCCTGGCTGCAGCAGATCTCCTCGGAGGTCTTCAGACTGTGTGGTGTGATGCCCTAGGCGTAGCAGATATTCTGGGAAGACTTCAGAGTGGGAGGACTTCAGAGTGTAAGAATTGTTGCCTAGGTACAAATGATGTTCTGGAGTACAACAGATCGTGGGGTATTCAGAGGGTCATGCATGCTGTTGATCTGCTCCCAGAAAAGGTATAGGCGGAAAGGGAGATGTAGTTTGAGCATAGAGGCTGTTTCCCAAGTGCACTGGGATCCTTAGGTGTCTCAACAGCTCTACTTGTTTGGGAGAATTCGCTATTTGTTGCTGTGGGTGCAGCAGATCTCTTGTGAGGCTGTCAGACTGTGGGGTTTTCAGAGAGGCAGACATGTTGATGACTATTCTTAGGTTATATGTTTTCATATTATTCCAGAGTTCCTGGATGTTTTTGGCCAGGGTCTTTATTATTATTATTATTATTATTATTATTATTATTATCATCATCATCATCATCATCATCATCATCATTATCATCATCATTATCATAATCATCATCAACATCATCATTACTGCTATTATCATTATTATTATCATTATTATTATTAAACAGTTTCTTTGGTTGATGTATCTTCTATTGTATCTCCTTCACTAAGGTTCTCTCTTCCATCTTATGTATTTTGCTTATATGTGCTGTTCTGTTCTCTTCCCAAGGTTTTCCATTTCCAGAATTTCCTCAGATCATGTTTTCTTTATTGGTGCTATTTCAATTATCTTGTTTTGTACTGGTTTATTCATTTTCTTCTCCCATTTAATAGCATTTTTCTTTGATTTTTAAGGCATTTATTTCATTTCTCTTAAAAGCATCTATCGTCTATATAAAACTGGATTTAACATCACATTCTTATGCTTCAGTTGTGTTAGAATATTCAGGGCTTGCTTGTAATAGGATAGCTATGCTCTGAAGTTGCCATATTTTTGTTGGTAGTGTTGTGTTCTGGATTTTGTTGATTGTCTTCTTCCAATGGATTTTAATCATGTTGTTTCCCCTGGTAGTTTCTGATGTATCAGGTATTGGTGGTTATAAGTGGGCAGGGGAATGAGGGCAGTGGATCAGAGAAGTAGATTGAACTTATATGATTCCAGTTCACCAAGACAGAAGAAGATGGGCTGAGAAATGACTAGACAAAGACCTCTGAGGGGACTCTGGGCACCTGAGTTTGGTCAGTCTCTTATTCATTGAATTTTGCTTTTATTTTTGTGAAGTCAAATTATCTTAATAAATTGACATTATATTTAGAACATTTTCATTTTTACAGTAAAAATGTCAGCATAGAAGACAAAAGCTATTTTTTAGAACTTGTTTGACATGATCTAGTGTCAGTAAAGAGAAAAGTTCTGGAAATATCCTGACAGATAATCTTGATATGGTTAGTTAGGATTGAAAGACACAAACTCAAAATCATCAGAACCATTTTCTGGGCTTGGGTAATATATTAAACAGAAAGTAGAAACTTAACTGAACACCAGATTCTAGGACTTTCTGGTTCTTAACTACAAATATAATATAACCAACTGCTTCTTCACAATCATGCCACCACAACTTCCATGCATTTAATAAATGTGTTTCAGAGCTTTGAGGCAAAACACATTATTTCCCCCTTGTTACCTTTAAAAGGGTATGAGAAAAATACCATTTACACAATGTCCCTTTAAAATCTTATTTTAATTTAGTCTACAGAAACATTCATAGGTTCCCAATTGTTCAAATTTGTTCATTTGTTTTATATTCTTAGTTTATGTATTGAAACCTTGCAGGTGAAACACAATACAGTTTTGTTGTGTCAAGGGCATCCTTTATCTGTGGTGGCTTTTGCACTTCCCTTGATCCTTACTATAATAATTATTAAAAAGTATACTGTTATGTTAAGCACTTTCTCCAAGTTATCAATGTTTTAGGTATGGGATTGTTTCCAATATTTTCTTTCATTTTTTATGACCATAGGATTACTAGCAGTGGCACATTTTACTTTTCTGATAGGTCTGACAGATTTGTAGGTCTGTTTTCTGTGGTTTGCTGCTGCAGCCAGGTTACACATTTATTAATTTCCCTTATATTTTCAAGAAATTCAGGGCCAGTGTATCAGTACTTTTTACACATTCAGAAAAACCAGTTCAAATTTCAGAAATGAGGATGTATATGAAGTTGTGTGTGACTACATATTTGTTGTAACCTCAGCACTGAAGAAAAACTTCCTGGATGCCAATATAGTAGGAAAAAAATGTGAGCTCCTGAATTAGAGACATCCTCTGCCTCAAAGGAATGGAGGAGTGATAAGAATAGAAAATCACATTTGATATCCTCTGGTATCTGCCACAATGTGGGTGAAAAACATCTTCATACATATATATACAACTGCATATATACAACAATATTTCTCTCTGTGTCTCTTTATATCTGTGATGGTCTATCTTTGTGTCTCTGTGTCTATGTCTAAATATGTCTCTCTCTCTCTCTCTCTCTCTCTCTCTCTCTCTCTCTCTCTCCCTCCCTCCCTCCCTCTCTCTCTCTCTCTCTCTCTCTCTCTCTCTCTCTCTCACACACACACACGCACACACACACACACACACAGTCACAAACATACACACACATGCATACACACAGAAACAGTTTGAATTTTATTTGTGGTTCAATTTAATTGATTTCTGCTATTCTCTAAAACACTTTTCTCTGCTTTCTTAGCCTTGAATTTCTTTTGGTTTGCAATTGACTTAGACATTAGAGATTTGAATAAAATACTACAAAGTTCTTTTCTTATTCATACAATGCTATTTATTTTTTCTAACCACATTTTGTGTTTCCTGCAGTATTGATCAGTAGTACATTCACTGTCCTTTATTTAAAATGCTTTAATTAATATTGAGACATTTCTTTGATCCAATATTCTTTCGTATTATATCATTTGATAGTCAATACTTGAGGACTTTCTGGTTCTTGATCTCCAGTTAAAACCTCATGTGGTCTCAGAACATATTTTATGTAATTTCTCTTAAAATCATTGTCCAGTTTCCAGAGATATGAGACAGAGCTTATGAACAAGTGCTTACTATTACAGAGGATCAGACTTGATATCCCGTACTCATGACAGATATTTTACAACCACATGAAAATCTGCCTCCAGAGTATGTGATGCCCTGTATCTGAAGCCACTGCTTTCACTTGCTTATACCCCACCCTGGCACACACATAGAAATATAGGCACATATACATGATAATTTTTCTATGCATCCTAGAAATTCATTAGACTGTGCTTTATGAACAAAAATAATGGTTGGAACTAGAAAAGGTTTTATATGAGCTTTATAATAATGACTTGTATAAAATACAAATGTTAAATAAATAAGTCTTTTATAGTCAACTACATATTGATATTTTTGGCCTCTGCATTTATCATATACTGAATGAACACTGTTAAAATCTCTGTAATAATAAAAGTTTCACCTGCACATCTTAGCAAGTATATTAGGACTGAGGCCTTCTTGTTTTTTTGGCATGATTCCCTTCTGTCTTACTTTTAATTAATTTCATCATGGTATAACAGTATCTTTTCTTCATATAGAATTTTTATGATTTGTCTTTTAATGTGACAAAAATTCAGAATTAAAATTAGACATGTTCATGAGGAGGTCCACCCTACAGGAAGACCAGAAGTCTCAACAAGCCTGGACGCTTGAGATTTCACAGACACTGGGCCAAAATCCAGGTAACATACACCACCTGATATGAAGCCCACAACACATATACAGACAACTGCTGGGTCTGGACTCAGTCAGAGAAGATGCACCTAACCCTCAAAGACTTGAGGCTTCAGGGAGTGGGGAGATCTGGTGGGATGGAGGTGAGGGTGAGGGTTGAGGACATTCTCTTGGAAACAGTGGAGGAAGTATGGATTGTGGAAGAGTCAGAGGGTGCACCGGGGGGAGGATAACTTCTGGACTAAAAAAAAAGTTAAAATAAATATAAAGTAAATTAGACACAGTATAATAAGCAATAATACCTGGGATGAATAAGTTCCTAGTATGAACATTATGTTCAGCTATACAGGCTTTCTCCTCAAATTTGACCTGGATAAAGGAATTTTTTCCATAATGATCCTGTTACTGTGTTGAATGCAGTAAAGGCAGACAATTATTCCACAATGCCAATCTAAGGGTCAGGTTTATGTTTCTCTTTCCCTTGGAGAGCTTTTGGGACTGCATCTAGGAATTTGGTAGGAATTTAACATTGGGCTAGGACAAGAAATTAGGCTCAAAATTAATATAGCTGAGAAATGTATCATATTCCTTGTATCTTTCTCATCCTGATAATCCCCTAGACACAGCGGCCATGGGACTTTGTTTATTGCTTTGTTTGTTCCTTGACTACTTTGTCTTTGATCTAAGATCTGACCCAATTCTTTGCATGTACCTAGAATGGTATACGATCAGCCTGGAAAAAAACAAATGTGCTTCAGCTTCAGAACTGTCTGGATTCATGTTATAGTGCTGTATAATTTTCTTTCCTTTCTTTAATCCTTATTCCTTCCCTTGAGACACTGATGGCTGACTGAGCTGGCTTGGTCACTCTCCTAATTGACAAAGGCAATTGACCTAGACAGTGAGAGGTAGCTCAGTAATTTCCATTCAATCAAATCAGCTAATCTTGGAAAGCCCTCTTGTGACGTTATGCAAACCATTCTATATATGTCTAACAAATATTTCAAAACATTTATTTCCACTCCCCTAGGAAAAAAAAAACACCCATAGTGTTATTGGGAATTTATACTGACAACAGTGGATACTTCCTGTTTTGTATTTTGCCTGAAGACATGCCTAATCTACAAAATTAGTGTCTGTTTTCATGAGGAATTGGGATTTTTGTATTACCAGCTGACTCTGTCAAAATATGTTCCAGAAACAGGTCTCATCTTCTGGGCTCACATGTTTGTCCAGAGGAGAATGGTAAGTGCCCTACAACTTAATGACATTGGGTGCACATATTTTTCAGCTTTTTGTTATTATTTTGTTGTAAGTAGTTAAGTGAGTTTCCAAGGAGATATCTAGACTTTCATGTTCATGGAATTAATGACATACCTGCCTCTATTGGTGTTTGTTTAATGTTTTTGTCTTTCAAAATTTTAGTTTTAATTTTAATGTTGTGCATATAATACAATTTCAGATATAAGTTCACCAAGATTATGGCTGTAATAATTCATTTTCCAGAAGACTGTGTTCATTTGCTACACATTTTAATTGTATTTACTGAGTTTAACTATATATTTCTTTTATACTTATTGCTTTTGCTGCATTATCTTTCTTCTACAAAGTTGCTACATTTTCTACCATATTTTATTCCATAATGATAATATTCTCAGACTTCTAACACAATTTAAACAATACTAACGTAAATGTGTTAATGTCTCTTTTAAATATTCAAATCAACTTTGTAAGGCTATTAACAATTATTTTCATGATTAGTGAGAAAAAGAATGATTTTACTCTATGTGGAAATGGCAGATAGAATCATGTAATAAAATAATTTTCTCCCCAGATTTCTTTGATGGGAAGCTTAATTTCTGATTAAGCTAATGATTAGCCTCATTATTTATAACTGGAATTTTCTCTGGTTTCCTGGGTTATTTACACCTCATAGTTTAAGCTATGTCTTTCATCTCTGTTGTCCAATTTATTATGACATATTTTCAGCAATTTCTTATGGTCTTCATTGTAATGTTTCTTTAAAATAGAAAGCCTTCACATTTCTCTATAAGAAGAGGTATCCTGAACGTACATTTAAATTTTCTCAGGATAGTTCTGAAGGTTCTCTTTAATTTCTGCTTAGCTTAGATATATGTAAATGAAGCCATATTTTGACTTTTATACATTTATTATTTTTATGAATACTCCTGTCACTATTGATTTCACAATATATTGGTAAGAACTAATATTCAGTATTCTCTAGGTATGCTTAGGTTTGCTAAATTTTATTTCTAAGCCTAATATATTATGACCAAGATATTTTTGTTTTCAAAAATGTCCATATGCACATGACAGGAATATGATGTGATCTATAGACTCTTCATAAAATAGGAAAGACCACCAAGTAAATAAAAAATACAATTATTTGATAAAATAAAGTTTAATGCCTAGTACTTCATTGTAATGTTTGTGCAAGTTAGTTTTTGCAAAAGATATTGAAATGTACAACTATAACTTGTTCAAATATATAGATATTGAATAATTTTGTAATATAAATTTTCAATAAGACAATAGTATTATAAATTTTTGTCTCTATATTTACATACTTATCATTAGTCAGTGTAATTCTATTTTTGTAGTACCCTTTTTCTCTATATATTTGCCAGTTTAATATTAATATTTTAGTGCACATACCAGAAATGTAAAACTCTACTTGTTCACAAATATGCTTACTCCTGTAATACATATAACACAGTGATACTGATAATTTATGTTACCCAGGATTTTATATGGTACTATTCATTCAAATATTTCATAACATAACCTAAAACTCAAATATTTGGTAATGTTTTTATTTGGGTAATATTTATTGTTCTAAAAATTATGAATCAAACTAAAGGAACACATTTTCTCTAGTTGAGTTTTCAGTAATATGTTTGGGATTTATGCTTATTGTGTGTTTGATTAGTTAATTTATTGATATACTATATGTTAGGCATTGTATATATATACCTCATGAAAAAAAAACCTTTTTGTTCTTATATGTTGTCTATAAACTGTAAATATTCTCATTAGTGCTTTTTACGAATAAAGTTATTTGGGGGAACATTTAAAACAAAATCTATTAAGATATTAGCTCTAGATCAAATAGTATAAACAAATGAAATGAACACAGCTTTTCTATTAATTGAGGTGATGTATAATTTTTTCATTTTCCTTGGAATTATAAGGAAAGATTATTCATTCTATATCTTTTATTTTCTTTTAATGAAAATGGATTATTTTATTACTTGATATATCCTGCTTATGGTTTCTTCTCCTGTAGCGGAGTTTTAGCAACATGGTTGCTCTGGGAAGGAATCACATATAAAGACCATCTTATTCTGTTTCATCTGGTTAGAATACAAACATACCATACACTTTCAATACCTCTGGCTAGAATACAAACATTCTGTAAGTACATATATATAATCCCTAAGATTGAAAGTAAACTCATTTTTAGAAGGAAGAAGCCATGTTTGAAATTGACATCTATTTGGGACCAGACAAAGTAATGAAACAGAGAAAGAACTTATAGAATGAGTCAGAGATAGAATATGCTCAACTTTTCTGAGAACAGAGTATAGAAGCAATGTAAGAAATTAGGAACCAGTGTAGGAAGTTAGACAGAGACAGAAACAGACAAAGAGAGAGACAGATAGAGATACAGAGAGAGGATAGTTTTACATAGACTGCTAAAGACAGCACAAGTCAGAGATTAAGGAACCAGAAGATTACAACAAATTCCCACAATTAGTTTCAGGCCAGCAGGTAAATTCGGTAAGAATCCAAGAAAAGTCAGTTAGAATCAGCTTGAAGAGAAGATTTGAGCCAGTATAGCTGAGGTGAAACAGCCAGCTCGAGTTCACAAAGCACTGGAAAGGATGAACTACTCAGTAGTAAGCCTCTGAGATGACAATGACATCTGGTACGTAAGTTATATTTATACTCTCTTTGTACTCATCTAAGTTCCTCTCCACATCCCATCCCACTCATATCCACTACTTCTCTGTCTCTTATTAGAAAAGAAAATGCTTTAAGAGAGAATAAAATATAACAAAATAAAATGTAGTAAAATAAAACAAAATATAACACATCAAATTTGGATTTGCAAACCAACAGAAAGGAAAGAGTCCATGTAAGGGCAAAGAATAGAGACTAACTCATTCATGCATTCCGTAATTCCTGAAGGCATAGCATATACCCAGAGAACCTTGTGCTCATCTGCGCATGCTGAAGGAAGGGATTTGAATGTGACCTCTTTTTTTAGGACTTAGTGTTACAAAGTCTCTCTCTCTTGCTCTCTGAATTAAGTCTGGCTATTGGTCTCTATATTTGTTCACATCTGCTGAAAGAAAAATCTCTTAGGATGACTCAAGTCACTGGTCTTTGAGTATACCAGAATACAATTACAGGCCAATTCGTCATTAAATATTATTTTAAAAGACCAATTATATTTGTTTTACCCAAGTCTCTGGCCTATATTGTCTCTGGCTGTTGCTCATTCAAGCAGTGTTAAGTATGGCTTCCATAGTAGAAGTGAGCCTTAGGTCAAATAAGATATTAGTTGATTACTTTTATAGATAATGTGCCACCATTGCTTTAGCATATTTTGCAGACAGTACACCATTCTAGATCAAAGGTTTTGTCACTAGCTTGGTATTACCATGTATCCTTTGATAGAATTCAGAATAATTTTCTATCCAAAAATAATAGAACTTATGAAAAGAGTCTCTGTTTAGTTACCTGGTTATATTCTACAGGTTCACTGTGTTGTATCAATGTTATCTTTAGCAATGAGGACCTGCTTTCAGTTTGTGGAGACCAAGCCACCTTTTTGACAACAGTCTGAGTTCTTTGGAGATTTCCAAAGGTCCCTTTGGCTAACATTCATAAATATATATCCCCAGTACTTGAAGACTTGTTTGATACCAAGTGTGGACATTTGGGAGCTTTTCCCCAATTACTTAGTGATTTCATTTAGAATTCCTTCATATGAGAATATATCTTAGGAAGTTTCTAATATTTTAAATTTCCATACTACCTCTGCATCTATGGAATGAAATCTCTTTAATCATTCCAGACCCTCTTTTTGATATGTACTTTAATTCACATTCAATGATTTTAAGTATTTTTCATATATGATCATAAGGGAAATTTGTCTGTAATTCTTTTATTGGTTTTGAATCTTCATACTGTTTGGTATCAGGATTACTGTGACCTTATAAAATTAATTGGGCAATGTTTTTCTGTTTCTTTATTGTGAACTAATTTGAAGAATATTGACTTTAAATCTTCTTTGAAAGTCTTGTAAATTTTTGTGCTATAGCAATTAGGCCTTGGGCAGTTTTTGATTGGGAGACTTTTAATGACTGCTTCTATTTCATTCAGTGTTACAAGTCTGTTTAAGTTGTTTATTTGATCTTGATTTAATTTGGTGAGTGCTATCAATCAAAAGAATTATGCATTTCTTTTAGATTGTCAAATAATTGGACTATAGGTTTGTAAAATATGTCTATAATTCATTGTATTTCCTCATTGTCTCTTTCATATCTCTGTTTTCAATTTTAATCTTGTTAATTTGGATATTCTATTGCCATTAGTTAATTTGGATAAGGATTTGCCAATTTCATTAATTTTTGTCAAAATAATCCTGATATCATTACATTGATTCCTTGTGTTTTCTGTTGTTTCTATTTTATTGATTTCATCACTGAATCTGATTATTTATTGTCATTTATGAATTTTGGTTGGGCATTCTTTTTGTTCTGGAATTTTCAGATAGACACTTAGGTTGTTTGTATAAGTTCTTTCCAGTTATTATGTATTCACTTAATGCTATGAACTTGACACATAGAATGGCCTTCATTGTTCCCTGTAAGTTTTGGGTATATTGTGTATTCATTATCAGCCAGTTCTAGAAAATTTTCCATTTAATTGTTAGTTTTAGTGCTGATCAATTTCACATGTGTTAATTTGTTAGTTATGAAGTTTCCATGAGTTTGGAAGCTCTTTGATGATTCTGTTGATCTTCCTGTCCATATTTAATCTGTGGTGGTCTAATAGGATACAGAGTTTTACTTCAATATTCTTATATATAGCGAAACTTGCTTTATAACTCAATATGTGGTCAGTTTTGAGGAAAGTTCCATTAGGCACAGAGAAATAGGTATATTCTTTTCTTTTTGGGTAACATGCTCTCTAAATATCTGTTGGTTATAATTGGTTTATAATGTCAGTTACTGCAAGCATTATTCTGTTTCTTTTTTGTCTGGATGCTCTGTCTATTTGCAAAACTGGTATGTTGAATTTTCCAACTATCAGTTTGTGAGGATCAATATGTGATGTAAACTGCAGTAGTGTGTTTTTTTAACTTACATGGATTTTTGTTTGATATTAACAATTTAGTGTCCTCTTGATTGTTTCTTTTTTACTTTTATGAGTATATAGTATCTTTTCCTGTTTACTTTTATTACTTTTGATTTGAAGTTTTAGTATATTTGCTTGTTTTCTAAGTTTTCTTACTTGGTATAACTTTTCCAGCTATTTATACTGATTTGATCTCTATTTGTGTTTGTGAGGTGTAATTTTTAGGTGCAGTCAAAAGATGGATCCTGTTTTCACATGCAAAATATTAGTCTGAATCTTTTTAATAGGAAAATGAGAACATTGATACAGAGAGATGTCAAGGACCAAGTATTCTTGATTCCTGTTACTTTGTTGTTGTGTTGGTGGTGGTAGTGGTGGTGGTGCAGGTGGTTGTGGGATATTTGGTATGATATGGAGCGTGTATGCATGTGCATATGCACATGTGGGTGTTTGTGTGTGATTTCATTCTTTAAATTTTGTTGGACTGAGATTATTTCCCTGTGTATTCTTGGTTGTCATTAACTTATTTAGGAATGCATAAATAGATAAATAGGTAGATAGATAGATAGATAGATAGATAGATAGATAGATAGAATGATCAACCAATTTATCAATCAGTAGATAGAAAATTGATAGAATAATTGATAGGTAAATAGATATTTGTTAAATTGGTTTCATAATTGTTCCATTCTACATCAAAACTCTTAGAGTTCTATGAGATATAAACTAACCATTCTACTGGATATGTATCATTATAAAGCATGTTTATACTACCATATAACAAATAGTTTTTGTCACTCTTCATAGATATATCGACTGCTAGAATTATATCCCATAAAAAGCATGTTCTTCTAATGATTATTAATTTCTTCTGGTTAGAACATAATTCTTAAATATCAAATTGTGGAAAATAGAGCTCAAATTTTAACTTTAACTGTTCTTATAAGTTTCAATTTTCAAATTTTGATTATATATTTTTCGTCATTTAATATTATCAACATAATGTTACTTTGTATTTCAATAATTTTTTAAATATCCCATATTATTACTTGGTTTATATGTCATGCTAAAGGTAAAATATTATATTATTAAAAGCTCTGGATTAATTCAATGCTATTCTTTATTCAATTGCTAATATTTAGAAAGACAAATAAGTTCCAATTCCTCTGAATTTATTCTAGATATTTACAACAATGAAACAAAGTTTCATTGTTTGAAATGAATTTGAAGAGTTTTGATTTTCAAGGTCATCCTTTAAATCACACCATGGAATATTGCTTTGGAAATAGAGTCAATGGAATATGTTTTACAGGAGTGGTCTATCCAATACTTTCATTTACAAAGTATATATACCTGATCTCTTTGAGCAAATTCAGGGCTTTGTTATATATTAACTTCTTTCTTAGATAATTTTTCCTTACAATATTAATAATAATGATTTTAAGAAATTCATGGAGATAAAAATTATGTGTGTAGCTAGCACTCATCAATTTTCTTCGATTAAGAAGATACCATCTTTTTTAGGAACTTATTAAGTATTCTAGTTCAGCAACATGATTGCTCTTACAAGGAATCATATCTGAAAACTTTCTAGTTTGTATGATAAGGCTGGAATAAGACACCATTAGTCCTTCTATCTGAAATACAAACACACCCTTACTACACACCTTTTATCCCAAACAAAGAAAGTAGAAGGTAAGTTTGCAGAAAGCAGCTATGTTTGAAAATGGCATCTAATTGAGGGGCAGACAAAGTCATAAACCAGAGAAAGACTTGACAGAGATAGGATAAGCTCAACTTTTACAAGAACAGCGCAGTAAAGAGAGGCTGCTGATGACAGTGCAGAGAGAAGGCATGTTGTTAAGTCAGTTCAGTGATTTCCAAGTTGAGTGCAGGAATCAGTGCGTTTGAATTGAGTTCATTTCCATTTTGTGCACTTCTGGCAGTTGATTTCAGAGATTAAGAAGGAGCCAGAAAATTAGAACAAATTGCCAAAGTTAGTTTCAGTTCAAACAGAACAATTCCATGAGAAGTCAAATCAAATCAGTTAGTTTAGGGAAGAGTTTCAGCTAGAATAGCTGAGTTGAACCAGACAGCCAAAGTTCAGAAAGGACTAACAAAAAAAAAAAAAAAAAAAAAAAAGAAAGAAAAGAAAAGAAAAGGAGCTTATTCAGCAGTTAGACACTAGAATTACAATTACATCTGGCAAATAAAAGTTACATTTACAAGGCAGTTATGTTGTTGATGTTTCATGTGTTCAGGTTCCTTGTTATTTATAGGAGACACTTCAGATGAAGAACACATCTGAGAGGTTGGAGGGAGTGCTGAGGTGAGAGTGGTTGATGTTCTAATGTTTGAATTTTAAATACAAAATTAATTAATTTGCTTATTTATATTACAAACACTGCCTCTCTCTGGGTACCCCCTCACAGAATACCTCCCCAATCCACCTCTCCTTTTCCTCTGAGAGGGTACCCAACCCCAATTTTCCTCTACCCTGATGCATCATGTATCTATAGAGTTAGGCACATCCTCTCCCACCATGGAGAGAAAAGGCATCCCTAAGGGTAATGGATTTCATAGTCAGGCAAGAGCTTTAGGAACTGCCCCAACTCCAGTTTCTTGGGTACCTACATGGAGACTGAGCTGCGTGTCTGTTATATCTGTGCCTGAGTCTTTGGTCCCGACAGTGTATGCTCTTTAGTTGGCAGCTTAGTCTCTGAGAGCTCCAAAGCATCCAGGTTAGTTGACACTGTTTGTCTTTCTATGAAGTTCTTATCCCCTTTAGTGTCTTCAATCCTTCCCCAAACCCATCAAGGTAGCTAAATTGTTAAGAGAATGGACTGCTAATATTTAAATATTAAAAAAGTTAAAATTCAAAAATAAGTTTAACATACGGTAATTTTGCCATTTTGTTGACAAATCCATCATGTGGTTATCTATTGCCAATGATTAGTCACATACACTTTACTTTTTATTTACTGATATGTAATGGGATGCTGTTTATCCAAATACTTTTAACCTCAATATTTTTCTCATTCAAAACAAACAAACAAATATAAATAATACTGAGTTATTTCCATCATATATCTGTTTCCCAGTGATTCTGATGGTTTAATTATTCTCCATCTTCTGGGTCAGTGCTAATGCTTTCATTGACTATAGTAATAACTTTCTCTTCATTGCCTTCTGCCATAATCCCTGTATAGCTCCTAGTCAGCCCTTCTTCTTCCATTTCCATTTCCACTCTTCTTCTTAAACCCTGATACAGTCAGAATGGCTAAGATTAAAAACTCGAGAGACAACAAGTGCTGGCGAGGATGTGGAGAAAGAGGAACACTCCTCCACTGTTCGTGGGATTGCAAAATGGTAAAACTGCTCTGGAAATCAGTGTGGCGGTTCCTCAGAAAATTGGGCATGCCACTCCCAGAGGACCCTGGCATACCACTCCTGGGCATATACCCAGAGGATTCCTCTGCATACAACAAAGACACATGCTCCACTATGTTTATAGCAGCCTTGTTTATAATAGCCAGAAATTGGAAGGAGCCCAGATATCCCTCAAAAGAGGAATGGATACAGAAAATGTGGTATATTTATGCAATGGAGTACTACTCAGCAATTAAAAATAATGAACTCATGCAATTTGTAGGTAAATGGTTAGACCTGGAAACTATCATCCTAAGTGAGCTAACCCAATCACAAAAGAATACACACGAAATGCAATCACTGATAAGTGGATATTAATGAGCCCAGAAGCCCTAAATACTCAAGGCACAATTAGCAAGTCAAATGACTCCCAAGAAGAAGAAAGGAGAGGACCCTGGGCCTGTAAAGATCGGATCCAGTATTGTAGACCCAGAACAGAGAAATTGTGTGGGGGGGGATGAGTTGGGAATAGCAGGGGGGGAGAGGAATTATGGGACATATGGTGGGGGGTAACTGGGAAAGGGGAAAGCCTTTGGAATGTAAACATAGAATATAGAAAATAAAAATTAAAAAAACAAAAAAACCCTGATACACTGTTTAGCAAAGCAAAATCTTAAAGCATATTTCTAAAAATATGAATGAATCCTACCTGTATGTCTAATGTAAGTGTATCTCTTATAATTAAGTACAAGTCATGAATATATTATGATTGGGACTTACACAGTATTCCACATTTTCTCTGTACAGTCCACTTAATAAGTTATTGACTGAATTAGTATGGTTGTACTCATAAATAAATTCAGTAATGATTCTAAAATTTTTGAAGTAGTAGATGTAAATTTGACTTTATGTTTTTCATCTTGATATTAATATAAATTTTATATTAGTTTTTAACTACTTTAAAGTTAAATCATACTTATATTTTTCTATTACTCAATTAGTCACAGAAGTCACTTTGTAGTAGTAGTACATAATTAATCATAGCATTTCTTAATTGTTTGTGACAAATTGATGATAATTAAATATACGTTGTGATTTATGAATCAGCTATCATCTATTATTAAAGAAAATATGAAAAAGTAATTTAAAATTTTGGGTTCTATTTTTTATATCAACTAAAGTTTCAATTCTAAGGAAGTTTCTATTACATATTTAAATGATACTTTTTCCGTTTTAATGTCTTTCCATGAGAGGCTGAGCAACAGATATACCAGACAGTATTGTGTATAACAGTTTGTCATTAATGGGTTTCAATGTATTTTTTGTTGAAAATCTAAGAGCATCACTGAGTTACATTAAAACAATAGCTTCTCAAGAGTAATAGTCTAGCTATTATAAATAAGGCAGCCATGAACATAGTGGAGCATGTGTCCTTATTACATGTAGGAACATCTTCTGGGTATGCAGTGGTATGAAGATGGAAAGAACCCAGACATCCCTCAACAAAGGAATGGATACAGAAACTGTGGTATATATACACAATGGTGTACTATTCAACTATTAAAAACAATGAATTCATGAAATTTTAGGCAAATTGATCGAACTATAAAGTGTCATACTAAGCAAGGCAGCTCAATCACAAAAGAAGACACATGGTATGCACTCACTAATAAGTGGAAGTTAGCCCAAAATCTCAAAATAAACAAGTTACAATTCAGCCAGCACAGGAAGCTCAAGAAGAAGTAGGACTTAAGTAAGGGTGCTTTGGTTCCACTAAGAAAGGAAACAAAAAACAGGAGCAATAAGGGAGAGAATGTGTGGAGCAGAGACTGAATTAAAAGCCACACAGAGACTGCCCTACCTGGGGATTCATCCTATAAACAATCACCAAACCCCAACACTTTTATGGATAAAAAGAACTGCATACCAAAAGGAGCATGCTATGGTTGTCTCCAGAGGGGCCTTGCCAGAGCCTTACAAATACAGAGGCAGATGCTAGCAACCAACTATTGGACTGGGCATGGGGTCCCCAATGGAGGAGCTGGAGGATGGTCCAGAGGAGCTGAAGGGTTTTACAGCCCCATGGAAAGAACAATGATTTCAGTCACCCAAACGTCCCAAGACTCCCAGGGACTAAACCATCAACCAAGGGGTACACATGGTTCCAGCCAAAAGTATTGCAGAGGAATGGCTTGTTGGGCATCAGTGGTAAGAATAGTCCTTGGTTAGGTAAAGGCTCAATAGAGGCCCCAACAAAGGGAAACCAGCAGGGCGAGAGGTAGGATTGTGCCAGGTGGAGGGGCATATATATAGAGGCAGGGGATGGGAGGAGGGGTTCGGTGACTTAAGGGAGGGGGGAAATCTGGAAAGGTTTTGCCATTGGCAATGTAAATGAAGATGATATTCAATTTAAAAAAGGAAAAAAAAGAGTAATAGTCTATACTGTCTGAGCTGTATAACGATATACTTATGTGTATGTGAATGAGCAGGTGGTTATAAAACCATTTATATGGTTATGAAATTACCAGAGATAAACAAGGCCAAAATCAAAACATATTTGTTAAATACATTAGTCTCTATTCTTGCTCTGAACTTTAAGTAAAATTTACTTTGTAACCTATTTAGAGAGTATGAAGTCTTTAGAGTTCTACAATAACCGTAAGAATCTTTTTAAAAAAATTATTAGCTATTTTGTTTATTTACATTTCTAATGTTATCCTCTTTCCTGGTTTCCACTCAGAAACTCCCCTATCCCCTACCTCCTACCCCTGCTCAGCAAACCACCCACTCTGTTTTTCGGGTCCTGGCATTCCCCTACACTGAGGCTTTGAGCCTTCACAGGACCAAGGGCCTCTCCTCCCATTGATCCTCTGCTACATATATGACTAGAGCCATGGGTTACTCCATGTGTACTCTTTGCTTGATGGTTTAGTCTTTGGGAGCTCTGGGGGGTTTGGTTCATATTGCTGTTCCTCCTGTGGGAATGCAAACCACTTCAACTCCTTGGGTCCTTTCTCTAGCTCCTACATTTATAGATGTTTTTATTGTATGTGTATGAACATTTTACTTGCTTATAAGTATTTGAATCTTATGTGTGCCTAGTGTATGCATATGTTACAAGACGGTATCAAATACCCTGGAAATGGAGTTAAGATTAGTTATGAGTCAATATATGGGACTGGAAATCAAACGCATATCCTCTGCAAGAATAGCAGGTGCACTTAACTATTGAATTACTCCTCAAACCCCAGGGTGTTTTGTTGCTATTCTTGTTTCCCTATTTAGAAATACTGTATTACCTTAATGAATGGGAAATAGTTTTAAAGAATAAATATTTCTTTTTTTCTATATTCTTTGTTTACATTCCAAAGGCTTTCCCCTTGCCCAGTTCCCCCTTACCACATGTCCCATAATTCCTCTTCCCTCCGCCCATTTCCCAAATAAATTATATTTAATGAAAATGCTTAAAGGAAGGAGATATATTTTAAGAGGCTTTATATTGTTCATACAAACTTTGATAGATGGTACAGATATTCCATATAATTTTCTATCAAGGAAAGAGTAATTCATATGTATAATATTCTCAATTTTTAAGGATGAAAAATTAATAATATGAAAAGGAATATGAGTTCCCTGTCACAACTAATAGCAGTCTTGGCTGGCTACCAGAAAGGGGGTCACAGTTTGAAAACCAAAGGAAAATTAATTTCATGAAAAAACAATAAGTTCAGAATAAGGACCTGAGCTTTTGATGAGTGTGTCTGCCTTTTGGATACCTGGAGATTGGTGAGAATATGTGAAGTGAATACAATGGTTGGTATTCCTACTGTCATGTCTTTACACTAAGACATGAATGAAAGAGATCCTTCTCCAAAAGTAAAAATACAAAATACAAAGAAATAAAAGATAGACAGACAGTAAGGAAGGAACAAAGGAAGGAAGGGAAGTAGGGAGAGAGGGAGAGAGGGAGACAGAGACAGAGAGATGGGGAGTCTAAAATGGAAGTAAAAGAAAGAATACATAGACAATGTCATATCAGATATGATGAACAGAGATAACGTTAACCAGCAACACTCTTCCATTCCTACTGTCGGTAACTCTTCTTTCTAACTAGCACTCCACTCTGTGGCCAGGACCTGTTTCTCTCCATTCTCTACCTTCCTTCAATTCATTTCTTTGTCCTTTATGTTTGCTTTCCCTTCCCTCCATTTCTACTTCTTCCCAGTTCC
Source organism: Apodemus agrarius (assembly GCA_964023405.1). Taxonomy (NCBI): domain Eukaryota; kingdom Metazoa; phylum Chordata; class Mammalia; order Rodentia; family Muridae; genus Apodemus; species Apodemus agrarius. Next base: position 45,003,033 of record OZ030006.1, read on the forward strand.
TCTTTTTTTCTCTCTTTCCTCCTTTTCCTCCTTCTTCTCCTATTCTGATAACCCCTATGGAGGTAGTTCCAGCCTCTCTGTGTTCTTGATTGAAAAGCAATATAATATCCAAAAGACCATGTCTACTGAATTCCTTTCCATTCTACACTTCCCACAGCACTCAACCCTTTCTTTGATGCTTACTTAGCCTCAGATAGAGAGACATGGATGTCCTGTTTGCATCAATTACTAGGCTATCCCTTATTGTCAGCATTTTTGTTTTCAATTTTCAGTCTTTTCTTTGACAACTGCTGATTGACTGAAATGACTTCTCTGGCCAGAATTGAAAGTTAAACTATGTCATAAGTATAAACACAAACATTTAAAAGACAAATTAGCTACATATCAATTTTGAGGAACATAATAATGAAATCTCAAAACCTACCCTCTTGTGACACTCTTCCTCCAAGGCTACATCTCCAATAAAGTCCATCCCTTATGAGTCTATGGGGCTCACTTTCATTCAAACCACCAAATGACTATCACCCTTCCACACTCCAGCACCCTAACTCACTCTTCCAGATACCAGGTGTTATGGTTATTAATGAGGAGCTTCTGGTGCAAATATACTTTGATTAGTCTGTCTCCTATTCAGAGTGTGTAATGCCTTCAGTAATCAGGTCTTTACTGTTTAGCGCTGACGGTCCACAAGGAAGGAAGATAGTATCTTTTATCTCGTGAAAACTTAGGCAGATTTTCTGCCCCATAACTCATAAAGTCCTGTCCACATCTAGCACTAGTAATTTAGTTTCAAGTCACTAATTTGTAGAAACCATTTCTAAGAGTAGATTTGTCTTTTACATTTTTTCTTTTGGTATTATATTATATTTTAATTTTATTTTTAAATTATAATTTAATAAAATTGTTTCTCCATACCTTTCTCCCCCTCCAAACTGTTTGTTGTTGTTGTTGTTGTTGTTGTTGTTGTTGTTTTGCTGTTGTTGTTGCGCTTGTGTTCTTTTGGATGCTCTAGCTCTCTTTCAAAATCTTGACTCTTTGTTCTTCATTAATTGTTATTATTTTCATACACATATATATTCCTAAATAAACCTTATTGAGTTCATATTATATTATTTGCGTGTATGTTTTTGACACTGATCATTAGACACTAGACAATCAATTGTTGTAATAATCCTTGGGGAGGGAATCCTTTGTTGCTTCCAAACATCTTCAGTTTGCTGTCATCTCTGTATAGTGTTGGCCTCAGGACCTTATCATCATCTTGTTTGCCATGTCTGTTGATGTCATCCTCTGCTGATCTATTCACAATAGATAGTAAGTAGAAAAAACTTATATGTCCTGCAATAAAAAAGGCTGTAATGAAAATGTTGGGGATATAAGCTATGGAATACTCTTCAGTTCTTATAAATTGAAGTGATGAAGTTTTCTAATAAATGGATTGAATTAAAAAGTATCTTATTGAATGAAGTAAACAAGACACAGAGAGACAAATATTGTTTATACTCTCATATTAGCGGCTTCTATCAAAATTGGTTTCTGTAATTAGTACAGGTTAGGTATTCTATTGCTTCCCGTTACACCATCCTGGGTGAGCCAGGAAAGGGTACAAATAATCTGACCAATGTACTGGAAATATGAAATATGGAATGGAAAAGAATGAGTCTTAATTGAAATTTTTCAGTTAACTGAAAAAATAGAAACATAAATAATACCAGGTTAAGTACTCTTATTTTGTTTTTTTGGGGGGTGGTAAAATCACTTGCATCTTTCCACAGTTGAGGGAGAAAGGAAGAATCTGTTCGAATTCAAGCATCATAGTAGAAGATTTAAAAGATTTTAATATAGTTGTAACTGAAAGTATAAGCAATCAATGAGTGTGAAGGGCATATGTAAACAGATAATTAAAGAATTTATAATTTCTATAATCGTCTTGCTCATAAAAATACCACAAAAAATGTGCCAAATGACTGTATGAAAAAGTGACAAGAAAATTGTTTCTGTAAAATAATTTTTAAAATACAGATACTGTCCTGTCAATACATTCAGTGAGTACCCCAATCTTAACACAGCCCTAAGAATGCAGTACCTATGTGCACTCATCCTATACCTGGAATATTTTCTACTATGTTGCATCATACTAATATTTATCCAACATTATTCCTAATTGGGAAGCTTTTGCACATTTATTGAAGAACAAAGGAAAGGAATATTTTTTAAACTTCTCCTTCCTAAGCCTGTCTACCGATCTATCAGTTTTGGTGTCAAGAAAAGAATACATCCCCAATAGCTTTGCATCTAAAACTTCAATACTGATTTTATCGCAGTTCTTGAAGTAGTATAACTGTGTCTCAAAACACAATAAAAATAAAAATTATAAACTATATATTCATGCAGAATAAAATTATGTTATTCATCTACCTGAATAGCATACATATAACAAAAATCAATCACTGAAATAGTAAGTGCTAGTCAAGAAAATGGCTTCTGAAGAAAGCCTACATGTTTCTTTTGAAGAGAGAAACTCAAATTCTTGAGGATATAGTGGCTGTTTCTTCCTAAGTTTCTTCATTTATACAAAATTTTAAAAATGCATCCACAACCCTTCAACTACAATACACACGTTTACTATTAAAACTCTGATTTATTTTTGCACCCACACAGAATAACTATGAAGGCAAAATTAAACAATAAGATCCTTTCTAAATATTGAATGTGAATGCACTTCACATACATAATGATTGGCATTTATTCTCCTTTACATTACACTCACACAACCACAACTTGTCAGCAACAGCAAGCAAACCACACTGTGAGTAATTGCTGTGGTAACTTCAACACTAACCAATCTTGTACATGATTCATAAATCATTTTCAAATCTACTGTATGCAGAAACACAGAAAACATGACAAGAAATCGTAAGTATACACTAACCATACTGTCAATATGTCACTCTCTTTTAGACCCCGTACATCTGAATGCAAGTATACACCTCAGATAGTGCAAGAGCATTAAGTACTTTAATAAAAGTAAAACGATATCATTCCTATATTCTTAGATGAGGATGAGCTTGCATAGTAACATCAGTAATTTCACGTGTTTGGAAAACAAATTCACTCATTTCATTAAGTGCATAATCTTGTGATTTATATATTTCTAAATCAGTGGATTATGACTTCATATAGCCAACATTAAATTTGTATTAAGGATTTGTCAATGTGAAGGGCATATGTAATGTGCAATGGGCAATGTGAAGGGCATAACAATGATTATGTTAATTACTGTTTTAGTAAACAGATTCATTAAAAGTATAAAACCCATTCTTGTAGAAAAACAGCAATAGAAAATCTTCAACTTGCTGCAACATCTACTCATCTTGTAGCACATGGTTATCTATAGAGAAGCCTTAACATATCATAGAATGTGTGTTTTTTCTTTCCATATCTTTTTCTTACAGAAAGTGGACATTCAGACTGTGAAGAAAATATTCTATAACATAAAATGTTCAATACTTCACATCAGGGGTCAAGCAAACATATTATAAATTCTAGCAGAGGGATTAAAACAGTGCTAAAGCTTGCTTGCTTACATGGGATGCTGAAACAATCTCTTGACTCCAAACCTAAGTCATCTTCTGCAAGTGGCTATACCTCTTCATTCACTATGCTTTCCATGTGAAATGTGGAGAGTCGTCTGGAAAATCAGAGAATCTGCTTCTGCCAAGCAAAAAGGAATGAGTAATGAAAGTGATATTTTGTATTCAGAACCATCCCTCTGCTATGTGGAAGATTGATGTATCTACTATATTTTATTAACTGACACAAACATCTTCACTAAGAGAACTTCTGATATATAATTCTTCATGATAGTATTATTTCTCCTAGTAAAATAATATATAATTCAATAAATACTATTCTAGCATTGATGGAGGTAATAATATTTGGACTGTTATATGACAAATGGTTAGACTTTATTTCTAGTCATCAAAAGCCAAATCACTCTCATCATATTTTCTAATCAGACAAATTATGATGTCTTGAACTATCATTCAGTTATAATACAATGCAAAGGATCATTAGTACCTCATCCTTATTAACATATCTATCAGAGAGATCTCCCAACTTAAACCATGAAAATATATTACTTAATATAGACAGTCTGAAAGCATTTATAATGTGCTATTTTTAGCAAATAAGAAATAAAAAAATCATAAGTGAAAAGGGTTTTAAATAAGGTAGCAAAATTCACAACTTATAAAAGGAAAAAAATGAAAAGAAAGGAACAAGGATGAAAAAGAGCAAGGGCCTTTTCCCTACATGTGCCTTAATGCCTGTCATTTTTATAAGAAAGCTTTGTGAAAGATCTGATGGCACATGTGGTCGTCTGAAGAAGACTCTCACCCCATAGGCTCATGTACTTGAATGCTTAATTACCAATGAATAGGACTTCTTGAAAAAATCAGAACAATTAGGAGAAAGTTGAGTCTTCCATCATTGAGGGAGTATGTCACCAGAGGTGACCTTTGAGGTTTCAATGCCAGGCCCTCTCTCATCTCTCATTTCTCTCTCATCTGACTCTCATTGTCTTTCTATTAGTATTTCTCTTTTTATCTCTGTCTATGTCCATGTGAGTGTGTTATGTGTATATGTTTGTTTTGCATGTGAGTGTGTGTATATAAGAGAAAGAAAGAGCGAGAGAGAGTATGTGTCTGTGTGTGTATGTCTTTCTCTCCTTATACAGCTCTGCTTACCACAAAAACAGACACTTTGCCCCGCTGTCTGCTCATGTCTAATGTTCTGTGTCAGAAAGAAGAAAAGTGGGAAAATGGATTGAAACCTTTGAAATTATCAGCTAATAATCGCTTTCTTTCCTTTTAAATTATAGATGTATTAAAAATTTCATAAAAATACCTAGTAAAATAATACTCAGATATAGGTTGACAGATAATATATAATTGCTAAGGAGCTGTACAAGATACATAGATGACAAATAGATAGATTATAGATAAATAGATGGAAAGATAAATAGATATATAGATAGACAGATAGATGATGTTATATTTATATAGATAGACAATATATAGAGATGATATGTAAATTGTTAGATGATGGATGATAGACTTAAAAGAGGTAGACATTAATACATAATTTAGAGATTATATTCCTTTAATAAGCCAACAAGAAACAGCAAAAAGGAGTATGGTTTTAATCAAAATCACATCTTGAAATAGACTGTACTTCTGTATGAATGTATCCCTAAATATGACATAAAGCTTTCCTATAAATAAATTTTCTGACAGCCTATATATTTTGCTTTATTTTAAACCACTTTTAAATGTATTCAGTTAACATTTAAAGACCATCTATGTTTAATATACACTATTTGATGATTTGGGGAACAAGCACATACCCATGAAGCCATCATCACTACCAATACCATAAAACTAAACTAAAATGCATTTCAATATATTATTGCAAGATTAAGCTCAAGGGACAGATTTTCCCTGCATGGATTTATTTACCTGCATGGATATTTATAGGTATCACTCGTGTTATTTACATATTGACTATTTATCCATAAATGTACTTCTTTGGTGTTTTAAAGTTTTAGAAAGTTGGTATATTTCAATACGTTACTCATGATATTTTTATTGTTTATTTGATATTTTCACATCATGAACTTTTGATCACTCACTTCACAGTACTTCTAGATCTATCAACCCAACCTTTGTGACTTTCCTACCAACAAAAGTCCAAATTGTGTTGCCCCTAATCTTACTAAAGTATGGCAGCCAGCCACTAGAAAAAAAATGAGTCCTTCCCCACCCAAACACTTGCCACAATCCATCATGTGTGGAGTGTTGTTACTTTTGGCTGGAGTATTGTCACATATACCCCTTTCTAAATTGTGAGTCTTCAGTCATCAATATGAGAGCAAAACTAGCATCCATGGGCTTTGTCAGTGAAAGCACCAATCTTGTACTTCCACATGGTCTCAGGTATCAGCATGTGCCACAGGCAAGATCAAAGCATAGACCCCTGACATTGACAAGGACTCAGGCAATGACTCAGACCATGGACAACTGCTTGACATTATGGTAACACTAGCAATGGACATCAACACATCCATGGATGCAGTGGGATCTCAGAACCATGCTTGGCCCTCAGAGGTAGGACAGTCCTCTCTCATCAACATGGCTTTGGTTAGAAGCACATAACATGAACATCTACAAGGACTTTGGTGGTAGCCCAGGTCACAGACACCAACACAGCCCCCAGCTTCAATTATACCATGGACCTAGACACTGCCCTAAGTGACGACTCTACCTATGGACATCAGCATGGTTTCAGGTGACAGAACAGTCCACAAATGTCTATGTGATTTTTGGTAGTAACTTGGGCCATGGACTTGAGCCATGAACTGTTGTCAGACACAAGAAATACACATGAAGCTTGGCTTTCCGCACAGGCCAAGACAGTGGATCGTGGACACTAAAGTGGCCTTCAGGGGCAGTATGGACATAGAGGTCTTAGAGGAGGTCTAATTAAGAGAATAAATCATTTTTCATTTTGGACATGCTTGTCCTTACTCGGAGCCAGGGTGATGGTATGACTGGGCATCCTGTTCAAGTTCTGAGTCTGTGCAAGCTTCAGCCTGTTGCATACCACCCTGTAGAGCCTACTCAGAAATGGCATGTTCTCCATTCAACTGCAGGCTTCTCTGACAATTGTCACAATAGCCTTGTCTCTAGTTCAATGTCTCTCTAATCCACATTCAACACTTTTTTCCTCCATTTCTTCATTGATTATTCATTCATCTTAGAAAAAAGTGGAAACTGTAGTAGATCATGTGATATAGATATTTCTTTACCCAAACATATTTACATGCATGTATTCATTGCATCAATTTGTTAGTAGGGCCAAGGTTTTTTCTAATTTCTGAAGCACCATAGATACTGGTCCTAAGTCAATGTTGCAGTTAGCCAAGTCATCTGGACAGCAGGTGTGGGGTAGAGGCAGGTTGTTTGTAAAAGCTCCTGTCTCAGGGAAATGCAAATCAAAACAACCTTGATATTCCACCTCACACCAGTCAGAATGGCTAAGATTAAAAACTCAAGAGACAACAAGTGCTGGCGAGCATGTGGAGAAAGAAGAACACTCCTCCACTATTGGTGGGATTGCAAAATGGTAAAACCGCTCTGGAAATCAGTGTGGCAGTTCCTCAGAAAATTGGGCATGCCACTTCCAGAGGACCCTGGCATACCACTCCTGGGCATATACCCAGAGGATTCCTCTGCATACAATAAAGACACATGCTCCACTATGTTTATAGCAGCCTTGTTTATAATAGCCAGAAATTGAAGGAGCCCAGATATCCCTCAAAAGAGGAATGGATACAGAAAATGTGGTATATTTATACAATGGAGTACTACTCAGCAATTAAAATTAATGAACTCATAGAATTTGTAGGTAAATGGTTAGATCTGGAAAATATCATCCTAAGTGAGCTAACCCAATCACAAAAGAATACACATGAAATGCAATCACTGATAAGTGGATATTAATGAGCCAGAATCCCTAAATGCTCAAGGCACAATTAGCAAGTCAAATGACTCCCAAGAAGAAGAAAGGAGAGTACCCTGGACCTGTAAAGATTGGATCCAGTTTTGTAGACCCAGAACAGAGAAATTGTGTGTGGGGGGGGAATGATTGGGGAATAGTTGGGGGAGAGAGGAATTATGGGACATATGGAGGGGGAAAACTGGGAAAGGAGCAAGCCTTTGGAATGTAAACATAGAATATAAAATAAAAAAAAAAGCTCCTGTCTATGGCATAGCTCTCTGCTCTCAGTCTCTGCCTCCCTGATGTTCTGCAAATTAGACCATTGTGCTTATAGGCAGTAGTAAGCTCTGTAACTCTTTGATATCAGTCTCCCAATCAGGCAAGCACATAGGCTGCAAGCAGAGTGAATGACAGGCCTAGATATAGCTCTATTCAGTAATAACATTTCTCTGGCAGAATTCCAGGCCTTCTGTGTATCCCCTTGTCCTCTGTGGTGGCTACCAGGCATGACTGTTGTACTTGTACACTCTAGGCAGCAAGGCTGCCCCACACTTTCCAAGTCCCAACAGGACAAGCAGCAAAGTTTACAGCCACAGGGTGGCTCCATGCTGGAGCTTGGCCAGGGAACTTAGGTCTGACCCTATTCAGTAAGGACTTCTTTCTGTAGGAGCTCCAGGCCAGTGCTCAACTCCCTGTCCTCTGTGCTGGCAGCTCTACATCTCATGGGGTACAACCTTTGTGCTAGAGGCTGGTTGACTCAGACAAAGCTGTGAAAGTTAAAGATTTGTCATTCTCTATTCTGACACAGCTCCTTTCGGCCCTCTTTCTTTTTAATTTTATGAATCCACCTTTTAATAGCATCTTATACGATTTGTCTTTTTTTTTCTTAACTGTTCCAGAGCTAATGTGAGCCCTACATTCTCCTATTCTACCACAGTATTACCCTTTGGTGCTTCAATGGATCTCTAAGACTCCTTGGAACTTCAGAGTGTAATTGGGTGGCTGCTGCCATCATTGTTTTTCTAGATCTATACATTTTATAATGTTATTGTGATGCACTACAATCAAATTTGACACTGTGATCATTTTACTACTGAGTATTTTAGTATAATCACCATATTTCAATATTCAGCTTTATTTTAAGAAATATTCCATAACCCCAAAATTAAAATCCCTCAGTTCTTTCCTCTCTGTCATTGAATAACTAAGATCAATTGCCCTCTCCATGGATTTGCCTATTCTTTCCAATGTAAATAAATATAATTGTTCAGTAGATGCCTTTGTATCTGACTTCTTCCTTTTTCAAAATGTTTATTGATACCTCAATGTTGCAACATATATTAACTTCATTCCATTTTTAGTGTCTGAATACTAAACCACTAAACAAAAATAAGACATTTTACCCATGGAAATAGTCTACAAATATTTAAGTTTACATTTCTGCATGTCTGTGTGTGCGTGTGTCTGTGTGTGTGTGTGTGTGTGTGTGTGTGTGTATGTGTGTGTCCAGAGGAGAAATATATATCACAAGGTTTCTCTAAAATCAACTCTTAACTCGAACAATCTAAATTGATATTTAAAGAATCTGTACTGATTACCATTACCACCAGAAATTTACTTGAATTCCTTTTCTTTATCCTTCTTTCTTTTTATTTTACATTTTCTTCTTCTCCATACTCTTCCTAGTTTGCCTCATATCTTCTCTCATCTGGGTATACATGTTAACAAACTCACATACCTGGAGCCATCATATATATGCCAGTATATTTTATGCAATATATACATAATATATGCAATATCAACAACACAAATAAACAAAAATACTCTGACTTAACAATATGAGAGAAATAACTTTCTGAGATATCACTGAGTTTGTTTTGTGCTGGCCATTTGACTGTCTACTGCTGCGCATAGATCCTACCAGTAAGAGTAGTTTGTTTCCTCAGTAAGACTCTTGATAAGAATTTTAATTTTGCATTTGCATGTGGATATCAATTGGAGATAGCTACTGAATTTGTGATTTATACATATGTGTACTTCTTTTAGGTCTAGTATCCGTTTCAGACCCATGCTGCCTCAGACTATAAATTTATATGTATACAAACATGTCCCTAAAAAGCATTAACTACTTGATATCGTTAATCCTTTCCTGCTCTTAGAAAATTTCTTCCTCCTCTGCACCATAGTTACCTGAACCCTGAGAGAAGAGTTTTAATGGAGACATCATTTTAGGGCTAAGTGTTCCAACTCCAACTCTCAGTAAAATACCTGACTGTGGGCCTCTAATTCTCATCACCCATTGGAGAAAGCTTTTCTGATGTTGGCTGAAAGTCATTTTGTCATATAACAGAAAGTCACAAAGAGTCATTTCATGGCTAAATTCCTTTAGCAGAAAAATGATATTTAGTTTTCCCCTAGGCCACAGATCTATGTAGTCTTAGGTTCTTGGCCACCCAACCAACTTCTGGATCAACAGTACAACTTTACTCCCTGCATTTATCACAAAGTGCTAGAAGTCACTACTGTTCATGAGCAAAGAAACAGTTTTCTCTTAAAACAATTGTCATATCAACAGTTTCCTATGGAACAGAAGACTTTTCTGTCAAATTCTAGGTTTCATGGACATAGAATCATATTTCATTTCTAATTTTTATGTTTATGTTTCAATAAAGAATCATTATACAACACAGAGGGCTAATATCCAATATATACAAAGAACTCAAGAAGTTAGACCCCAAAGAACCAAATAACCCTATCAAAAAATGGGGTACAGAGCTAAACAAAGAATTTTCACCAGAAGAAATGCGGATGGCTGAGAAACACCTTAAGAGATGTTCAACATCATTAGTCATCAGGGAAATGCAAATCAAAACAACCCTGAGATTCCACCTCACTCCAGTCAGAATGGCTAAGATTAAAAACTCGAGAGACAACAAGTGCTGGCGAGGATGTGGAGAAAGAGGAACACTCCTCCACTGTTGGTGGGATTGCAAAATGTTAAAACCGCTCTGGAAATCAGTGTGGCAGTTCCTCAGAAAATTGGGCATGCCACTTCCAGAGGACCACGGCATACCACTCCTGGGCATATACCCAGAGGATTCCTCTGCATACAATAAAGACACATGCTCCACTATGTTTATAGCAGCCTTGTTTATAATAGACAGAAATTGGAAGGAGCCCAGATATCCCTCAAAAGAGGCCCTAAATACTCAAGGCACAATTAGCAAGTCAAATGACTCCCAAGAAGAAGAAAGGAGAGGACCCTGGGCCTGTAAAGTTTGGATCCAGTATTGTAGACCCAGAACAGAGAAATTGTGCGGGGGGTGGGGGGGAATGAGTGGGTTATAGCAGGGGGGTGTGAGGAATTATGGGACATATGGTGGGGGTAACTGGGAAAGGGGAAAGCCTTTGGAATGTAAACATAGAATATAGAAAATAAAAATTAAAAAAAATTAATTTATTTACATTTCAAAAGTTGTTCCCTTTCATGGTTCTGCTCCCAGCCAAAAATCCCCTAACCCATCCCCCTTCTCACTGCTCACCAATATACCCACTCCTGCTTCCCTGCCCTGGCATTACTCTAAACCGGGATATCTCGCCTTCTCATGACCAAGGGCTTCTCCTCCATTTGATGTCCAACAAGGCCATCAGCTGCTGAATATGCATCTGGAACCTCGGTCCCTCCATGTGTACTCTTTTTTTCTATATTCTTTGTTTACATTCCAAAGACTTTCCCCTTTCCCTGTTCCCCACTCATCATATGTCCCATAAATCCTCTTCCCTCTGCCCATTCCCCAATCATCCCCCCACCATTTCTCTGTTCTGATACTCTTTAGTTGGTGGTTTAGTCCCTGGGAGCTCTGGGGGTACTGGGTGGTTCAACTTGTTGTTCCTCCTATGGTGCTACAAACACCTTCAGTTCCTTGGGTCCTTTCTCTAGTTCCTCCATTGGGGCCCGTGTGCTCAGTTCAATGGTTGGCTGAGAGTATTCCCCTCTGTATTTGTCATGCACTGGCAGAGCCTCCCAGGTGACAGCAATATCAGGCTCCTGTCAGCAAGCACTTGTTGGCATCCACAATAGTGTCTGGGTTTGGTAACTGTATATGGGATGGATCCCTAGGACGGGCAGTCTCTGGATAGTCTTTCCCTCAGTTTCTGTTCCACACTTTGTCTCTGTATCTCTTCCTGTGAGTGTTTTGTTTGCCCTTCTAAGAAGGACCAGAATATCTGTACTATATTATTCCTTCTTTTTGAGTTTCATTTGGTCTGTGAACCTTTTAAAATAGTAAATGCAAATGAACAGAATCATAGTATCTGAGAAAATATCTGTGTAAGTCCTAAATATTGCAAGATAGGATTAGGTTATGAGCATAAATAATTCAGGTAAACAAAATGTACATATGTTAATTTATTATTTTAACATCCTTTATTTTATGAACTTGAATAATAATCATTTTCAAAGTGACTACATTGTTAAATGTTTCCTTCATAGGGTAGCTTAAATTGCTTTTCTATAACTAATATATCTCAAAATTTAGTTAAATCCCACATTCCTGTGTGGTGTAACTTTATGAAAACTTAAAGTTACATATTCTATGTCTCTAGCTGAAATTACTGTCTCTGGAAAAGAAAAGAAAATTTATACCTGGTATGAAATGTTCTTTCATTTAGAGCAAGCATCAATCATTACTTTCAATCTATTTGTCCCAGCCAGCAAGAAACGCTCAGAAACAAATGAAGTTGTTCTGTAATTTCTTCACTGTGTAAAGTAAACTTTTTAAAGTAATTGCTGCGCATTAAAATGAACTTTTCAATAAAGCTTCACACTGGGTATCCATTGTAATCATCATCCATTGCCTGTTATAAAATTACAGTCCACTCAAACACTAATATACATATTTTCATATATAATATGTATACATAGTGAAGAAATGTAAATATATTACACAGAGACAAATATATACAAAATTTTAAAAAAGAAAAGCATTAATATATTGACAAGCATGTTTTAAATATGTGTGTAATGATGGATGCAAATATATTATATACAAATGTATGTCTATATATATAGTGTTGATATATATATATACACGTTTGAACATTAGTTCACATGCAGTGTTATATTTCATTAACTTCATTCTAAAGAAACAAATATATGTCAATGATACAATGTCATTTCTAGAAATCCTCAAAATTCGAAGACATAGTTGATATTTGAAGTCAATGACATAATACAATATACTATTTTAGAGCAAAGTTTTTAAAATAAATGACAAATACCAAACCAGTAACATATATAGCTAATTATTAGCATATATTAACAGCAGTTTAATATTACCATTACATCCACTGTGTATCATACTCTGTGGCATAATTTTATACAAGCTGTAGCTCCATTGGTTGTTTTTTGTCAACATCACAAGTCATGTGAGGAATGCTTGTTTTCAGGGACTGAAAGAGTAACAATGTCCCTGCAATCTGAGTGGACCATGAAGTGGGATGCTGGGGTCTGAAGTATCTTTGTGTGATTCATTAGTGTCTTTTAATTTTTTAGTATAACAATAGCATTTATTGAGTATTTTCTGCATATAATGAACATACTGAGTAATATAATTTAGTCTTCACTATTATTCTATGCTTATAGGTATAATAATTTCTTCATGTTAGATCTGAGAAAACCCATTAAATATCTTAAATAAACATAACTAGGAAGTCCTAGGCAGATTTGTGTGTGTGTTCTCCACATTTTCCAGGAAATCATGGAAATGGCCTATGAGTCAAGAAATTAAACCAGACATATATTTTATTGTGATGGGAAAATTTTCAGGAGTGATTGTCTCACCAATGTATTTCTTGTACTGTACAAAAGAATGAAGCCCTATTTTTCCAGAGTGACCTGGGTTTTAATTACCATTGCAGAAACGTGTGGGGCTGAATTGGATGCAAACAGCCTTAAAGGAAGGACATGGTTTTTATTTCATTTTTTCTATGTCTCTATTTAATTTTTTAAGAAAACAAAATCCCTTTGTAGATTTCTCTTTTAGAAAGAGGATGGTATCATTTCTCAGTCTTCTAGTTACAAGCTGATTATTTTACCATATTGCTATTCATTTTACAGCCAGTGTTATTGTAGACAGCCTAGTAATGGTTTCTGTATAGGGCAGAGTTCTGGTATAGATATGGGACTGTGGTGGTACATGGTAACCAATTTTCCATCAATTTTATGATCAGATTTTACATAAATAATCATTTGATTTTTACAACAGTATTTGGCTACAGAAAGAACCTGCTTTGCTAGCAAAATAAAATAAGAAATGAATGAAAGGAGGAGCTTTTGTATTTAGACCAAAGTTAATGAAATATAATACTGCATGTGAACTAATGTTCAAATGCAGTAAGCTAGAAATATTACTATGCATTTAAAAAGGTTACTAATATTTCAATGAAGGAATTTCATTGCACTTTGACTTCACTAGTATAAAATAAAAATGTTATTAAAACATAAAACATTGCAAGTAATACTAGAACAGAAATGAATGTACTTATCATAAAAATCCAGTTTGTGAAGAGCTAAATACTTGAGTTTTTAAGAAAGTATTTCTTCCATTCCAAATATACTCACTACTTACTGGTGGTGCTTCTTATAAGTTCAATTGACTGATTAAGTTCAGCATTAAATTATAATAATATCCTATATTAAGATTGTAATGTAGCCGGGCGTGGTGGCACACGCCTTTAATCCCAGCACTTGGGAGGCAGAGGCAGGCAGATTTCTGAGTTCGAGGCCAGCCTGGTCTACAGAGTGAGTTCCAGGACAGCCAGAACTATACAGAGAAACCCTGTCTCAAAAAACCAAAAAAAAAAAAAAAAAAAGATTGTAATGTAAAGGCATTATAATCTAATATTTTAATTAGTAAAAATATTTATATTTTAAGATATAAAGAACAAATTTCTATTTCTAGTATTATGATTACTAGTAATTATCCAAATAATGTAAATTATATATTAGTAGAAAATGCAGAACTATTAAAACAAGAATGATCATCATTTCATGGTTGACGTGATTGTATGCTATTGATATACAAGATCAAATGATATATTTTATAATTATGTGTATCTTATTATAGCTTTATTCTTGTAATTTTAAATATCATAGTAGATAACTGCAGTAATTTGAACTCATTAATTTATATTCTAGAAGTGCCACAGCTCATAGTTTATGTCAATTTTAATAATCTTTTAATTTACCCCGATAATTTTAAAGAACTTATCCTATTTGTTTTCTATTTGCTTACTTTGGTTCCATCATGATATTGAGCTTTCCCCTAATAATTACTGTCAGAGTTCTAGAAAATGTTTTATACACTGATATTAAAGAGTCAAAGAAGCAGGGGTATAGAGACAGATATTCAGCAATATTATAAAGACTATTTTATATCAATTTCTCATAATTATATATGAAAACTCACACACACATATATTTATATATAATATTAAATATAAATTATAAAACTGAGGTGGGTGCTCCCAGACAACCATTGGAGCTACAGAAAGGACCCAAGGAGGTGAAGGAGCTGTCAGCCCCATAGGAGGAACAACATTATGAACTAACCAGTACCCCCAGAACTCCCACGGACTAAACTACCAATCAAAGAGTACACATGGAGGGACTCATGGTTCCAACTTCATGTAGCAGAGGATGGATGGCCTTTTTGTGCACCAAAGGGAGGAGAGACCCGTAGCCCTGAGAAAGCTCGATGCCCCAGCATAGGGAAATACCAGGACAGGAAAGTGGGAGTGGGTGGGTTGGTGAGCAGGGGAAAGCAGGGAATGGGACAGGGGATTTTCAGAGGGGAAACCAGAAAGGGGATAATATTTAAAATGTAAATAAAGAAAATATCTAATAAAAATATGAAACAAACTATAAAAGTAATTATATTGGCATTCATAATTAAAGCAATTAATAAATTACTTTTATAATATAAATGCACATGATAGTAACAGATTTGATGTAATTATTGGAATATATAGCACTAAATATATTTTTGCTATGAAAATGCATTTTATTTTTTAAATATAAAAGTATAGTTATATTTTCTGAGATTATAATATAATACATATTTTCTACCTAACATTTCTCCCTCCATACTTAGCCATATACTCATACTTTCTTTCTTTCTTTTATGAATATTGTATTAGTTGTTACATTTTTGGTTGTAAGCCTATCTATCCTTTAATGGTTGACCCATCTCTCCTGCCCAACTATACCTCAGGGTCACTTGCTCATTTGTGTTTATAGCAACTTCATTCATATCCAGAAACTGGAAACAACCTCAATGTTCCTCAACTGAAGAATGGATAAAAAATAATGTATTACTAGCTTGCAGTCCCACCAGCAGTGGAGGAGTGTTCCTCTTTCTCCACATCCTCCCCAGCACCTGTTTTCTCCTGAGTTTTTATCTTAGCCATTCTGACTGGTGTATGGTGAAATCTCAGGTTTGTTTTGATTTACATTTCCTTGCTGACTAGGGATGCTGAACATTTCATTAGGTGCTTCTCAGCCATTCAATGTTCCTCAGGGGAAAATTCATTGCTTAGCTCTGTACCCCATCTCTTAATAGGGTTATTTGGCTCTCTGGAGTCTACCTTCTTGAGTTCGTTCTTTATCTTGGATATTAGCCCTCTGTCTGATGTAGGGTTGTTAAAGATCTTTTCCCAATGTTTTAGTTGCCATTTCGTCCTTTTGACAGTGTTCTTTGCCATAGAGAAACATTGTAATTTGATGAGGTCCCATATGTCAATTCTTGATCTTAGAGCATAAGCTGTTGGTGTTCTGTTCATGAACTTTTCCCCAGTGCTCAGGTCCTCAAGGACCTTTTCTATTAGTTTCAGTGTGTCTGGTTTTATGTGGAGGTCCTTGATCCACTTGGAGTTTAGCTTAGTACAAGGTGATAAGAATGGATCAGTTTGCATTCTTCTGCATGCTGACCTCTCCATTGGATAGTTTTAGCTCCTTTGTCAAAGATGAAGTGACCATAATTGTGTGGGTTCATTTCTGTGTCTTCAATTACATTCTATTTCTACCTGCCTGTCACTGTACCAATACCACACAGTTTTTACACTATTGCTCTGTAGTACCCTTTGATGTCAATGATTCTGATTCCCCCAGAAGTTCTTTTACTATTGAGAATAGTTTTAGCTATCCTGGGTTTGTTTGTTTGTTTGTTTTTTAATTCCAGATGAATTTGAGAATTGCTCTTTCTAACCCTATGAAGAATTGAGTTGTGATTTTGATGAGGATTGCATTGAATCTCTATATTGCCTTTGGCAAGATGGCACTTTTACTATATTAATCCTGCCAATCCAAGAGCATGGAATATTTTTCCATTTTATGACATCTTCTTCAATTTCTTTCTTTAAAGACTTGAAGTTCCTGTCATACAGATGTTTCACTTGTTTGGTTAGAGTCATACCAAGATATTTTATATTGTTTGTGGCTATTGTGAAGGGTATCATTTCCCCTGGCTATACCACTCCTGAGCATATACCCAGAGGATTCCCCAGCATGTAATAAGGACATATGCTCTACTATGTTCACTGCAGCCCTCCCTATTCATAATAGCCAGAAGCTGGAAAGGACCCAGATAACAGAAAAATGGATACAGAAAATCTGGTATATTTACACTATAGAATACTACTCAGCTATTAAAAATAATAAAATCATGAAATTCTTAGGCAAATGGGTGGAACTGGAAAATGTTATCCTGAGTGAGGCGATTCATTCACAAAAGAACATACTTGGTATGCACTCACTGATAAGCAGACATTATCCCAGAGGCTCGGAATACCCAAGAAACAATTAACATATCAATGATGCTCAAGAAGAAGAAAGGAGAGGCCCCTGGTCCTGAAAGACTCAGTGCAGCAGTATAGGGGAATACCAGGATAGGGAAATGAGAAGGGAGTTATTGGGGAGCAGGGGGAGAGAAGTGGGCTTATGGGACTTTTGTGGAGAGGGGACCCAGGAAAGGGGATATCATTTGAAATGTAAATAAAGAATATATTGAATAAAAAAGTAAAATAAAATAAAAAGTAGTGACCCAGCTAGGTCACTTCTATCCAGAGAGTGCAAGGACACCACAGAGTCAAATGATCTGGGCCCATGAGCCATGAACCAAAATCAAAGAGCATGTAGTAGCTGGACCCTTACACATTTGTAGCAGATGAACAAAATGTTATTCATGTGGCTATCATATCAGTGATTTCCTCCATTCCATAATGAATATTGCAAACCAAATAGGATACTACTGCAAACCTCATTTTTTTAAAAAAAATCTACTCTTCTAACTGCTTTGACTGTTGGTGTCCTAAACTCATGATATATATGTGTCCTTCTAATTCTGGATTAATATTTTTAAATAGACAAAATACTTCTATGATTTAATGAAAATCAAAATATCTAAAATAAGATATTAAAAGAAACATTAATTAAATATGTGAATATGCTCATATATGATTTGTAATGACTATCAACAATAATGTATTATTTACTTACTCTATACCATTTTTCTTATATACATAGGGAATTATTAAATACATATTTATATTTTAAAAAATTATATTTTGTTATATGTAGTTTTATATTTAGTTATATATAGTTTTATATGTAGTTCAAGTTCAAACTATTGAGACTCATGTTAAATGAGATAAATACATCATGATTGCTACTGTTATATAAGGTATTATTATTCAAAATGTCTCAGTATTGCTGTTCAACAAACAGTATAGCAAATGCCTATACACTTCCATTCTCTACCAATGTTAAGTATGATTCATTATGTATTCCTGGTGTAGGAAAATTCAATACAGTCTGAGGATATCTTAACAGAGAACTTATGTCAGATAATTGACTTTAGTGTGATGTTAATTCTCTGTTGTATAATTGGCAATGATATTTTAGAGGAACTATAACATTAAATTATTAGCTTGTGCAAAATACAGTCAAGTTAGAAATGAAATTTCAAAGACTGTAACTGATATTTTAAGTGTTTTATCAAGAGACAAGCATAATAAACAATAAAGTATAAGAAACATGGAGTGATCCTTCAGTATTGGCATATTCTGGTGTCTGCATTTCACTTTCTCGTAGCCTATTTAATCAGTAGAAACCACATGTGTCTTTGTACACATCAATCTGATAATATTTCTGCCTGCATTATGACCTGTATTTAGTCCTGTAGACTATAGTGTCATTTAGTGATGCTTCCCAAAGAGTCTCAGGAGTTTTGATTTATTTTGTCATATGATGTTTTGGTTTTTAATAATGATTCTATGTCATGAACTGAATGAAGCACAGTTGCACAAAGCACCAATCCAGACTTCCTCTGTTCCCATTTCCTGAACCTACCACAATGTCACAGTTGCCTCTCTGTCTCTCAGAAAGCACCAGACTTTCATTTTCAACTCAGCTGCTCATTTCTCAATTTCTACATTCTGGCTCAGCCAACCAATGTGTGACCCCTTCAACTGCTGACAGCTGAGTTACACTGCTGAGAATTTATTTCCCAGACACTGGAACTTTCCTCTCATCTGACTTGTGATTTCAGATAACCATGAAATGATGCCTGTGGCTATCTGATGACAAATGCTCAGATGTTAGTATTTAAGAATTGCCAAAAGGTAGATTTTTGTTTGCTTTTGCTTTATTTTCCATGTAAAAAAATCAAAAGAAATACAATGGCATTTATGCATCACAACACCTGAATACTTCATATTAGAAATATTAGAATAGTGAATTAAAGAAAATAGATACATAATTGAAAATATGTACTTTCAAATTGAGTCAGATATGAATGACATGACTCTAGATTAATGTTTTTAAGATTAATAAAATTAAGAATTTTTAATTAATAAATATACAAAATGAAGCATGAATATTGTATTATCCTAAATTTGGTAACTTAGTCACCTTTTATTTCTTGTCTCAGCTCCTACTGATTTAAGATTTCGATAAGGACAGTATTTGATTAATAGTAAACAAAATGCATCAAAATATTTCTTGCAGATTAATATAGTAGGAATTGCATAAGAAAGAACTATCATCAGTGTAGTGAAAATTCATGAAGACAATTTCTTAACTTTTCTGAAATATCAAAGCCCCAATATCTTTTTATATATACTTTACTTAGTTGTATTGACCATGTCATATTTCACATGCTTTATCTAGTTTTTCATAGTGGAGATTCAACTCAGGTTCTCATATACAATACCCAAGTATTTATAACTAATTAAAATCCTCGGTATCACACTAAAAGTTTGTGATATAAATTATTGAATCACTATGTTTATTGCATGTGTTCTGATATCAATATTATATCCTAAAGCCTAAAATGTTTATATATTCCTCATTGATTTTCTGGGAATTATTTCATCTGTACTGATTTACTCTCAATTGAGTTAACAATATTTTAATAAGACCTCCATGGTTATACAGCACTTTTTTCCAATAAGTGTTATGCTATTTCTGCTTATGAAGAAGATATAACAAAAACAGAATGTCTAGGATTAAGAAAACCAGACACACTAAAACTAATAAAAAAGAAACTGGGGAAGACCCTTGAGGACATTGGCTCAGGGGGTAAATTCCTGAACAGAACACCAATTGCTTATGCTCTAAGAGCAAGAATAGACGAATGGGACCTCATAACATTACAAACTTTCTGTAAGGCAAAGACACTGTCAAAAGTACAAATCGGCAACCAACAAATTGGGAAAAGATCTTCATCAACCCCACATCCAACAGAGGGCTAATATCCAATGTATACAAAGAACTCAAGAAGTTAGACCCCAGAAAACCAAATAACCCTATCCAAAAATGGGGTACAGAGCTAAACAAAGACTTTTCACCTGAAGAAATTTGGATGGCTGAGAAACACCTTAAAAAATGTTCAACATCATTAGTCATTAGAGAAATGCAAATAAAAACAACCCTGAGATTTCACCTCACACCAGTCAGAATGGCTAAGATTAAAAACTCAGGAGACATCAGGTGTTGGCAAGGATGTGGAGAAAGAGGAACACGCCTCCTCTGCTGGTTGGACTGCAGGCTAGTACAACCACTCTGGAAATCAGTCTGGCGGTTCCTCAGAAAAATGGACATGATACTTCCGGAGGACCCAGCCATACCACTCCTGGGCATATACCCAGAAGATTCCCCAGCATGCAATAAAGATACATGCTCCACTATGTTCATAGCAGCCTTATTTATAATAGCCAGAAGCTGGAAAGAACCCAGATGTCCCTCAAAAGAGGAATGGATACAAAAATTGTGGTATATATACACAATGGAGTACTATTCAGCCATTAGAAACAATGAATTCATGAAATTCTTAGAGAAATGGATGGAGCTGGAGAACATCCTACTAAGTGAGGTAACCCAGTCTCAAAAGAATACCCATGGTATGCACTCACAGATAAGTGGATATTAGCCTAGACTCTTGGGACACCAAAGACACAATGCACATATCAAATGATATCCGACAATAAGGAAGGAGTGGACACTGATGCTGGAATGGATCAAAACATCAATGTAGGGGAATACCAGAACAGGGAAATGGGAAGGTGTGGATGGGGGAACAGGGGGAGGGAAAAGGGCATGTAAGACCTTTGGGAGATGGGGAAGCAGAAAAAGGGAGATGAAATGAAAATATAGAATATATCCAATAAAAAAAAGAAAAAAAAAGAAGGCAAAACCAAAACATTGCTAAATACATTTGACTTTGTTTTTTGATCATTTTGTGATCCAAAATACTCCATTGCACAAACTGATTATTCAATATGTTTTATTAACCACCTAGTGAATTTTATTTTGAAATACTAAGACATGTTCATGACCCAACCTTCAAAGACTTTGCCCAGCACAATAAAGGGGCTCACAAGCAAAGACCCATTTCTGAAACTATTATATAAATGCAGGTAAGTTGTATGTATTGAAACAAATATATAAAAGCAAAATAAAATCTGTCTGAAGAGGCAGATATACATTTTTATTGAGGAGTTATTTTTATTTATTTAATTGTTCAATTATTTTAACATCAAAGGCTTATCATTTACAAAGGATAATATTACTCATTCTTGTTGATGTTAGTACATAGAAGAACTAAGTTTAACGGGGTTCAGGTATTGAATTTTATAGAGGAGTAAAAATACTGTTGAGGGAGTCAACTTGGAGACATGTTAATTATTCTCCAAAAACCAAGAAATACTGCAATGCATAAGTATGTGATTTGAAAGAAGACAAAATGAGTTCTATGAGTTAACCCTCATGATGTTAAAGTAGCATTTTGTTGGACTGGAGCTGATAAACAGGATTTTAAGTAAATAAAATGCCATGACCACAATTTTTAAACAGATTCCAATCTAGAAGTTATGAATGTGGGTGATAGTTTAAAAATCCTTAAGAATAAAGTAGGAAAAAATTTACAAAAATAAGATAGATAAAAGGAAAAAAATAACATGGATATTTTGGAATTCTTGAAGAATACTTCAAGGATGACTCTGGAATGCTGCAGATAGTCTAACTACAAAGACCACTGAATTTGTTAGG
Organism: Apodemus agrarius; assembly: GCA_964023405.1. Classification (NCBI taxonomy): domain Eukaryota; kingdom Metazoa; phylum Chordata; class Mammalia; order Rodentia; family Muridae; genus Apodemus; species Apodemus agrarius. Next base: position 45,025,198 of record OZ030006.1, read on the forward strand.
ATTGTTACTTAGAGAAACTTGATATTTTAATCCATAATAAAAAAGTTCTGGCAGAAGAAATTATCCCTGAAATTAAGGAACCAAACATTAATAAATATAGAGGAATTATAATCCAGAAACATGACTGCTCTGGCAAGGGATCAAATCCAAGGACCTTCTAGGTCTAAGTGGTGAAGCTTAAATGTAGATAGGCCCTTAGTACAAAACTTTAATCTCCCAAAATGAATGTAAGTTCAGTTTACAGAAGGAAGCAGCAATATTTGAAGGTGACATACAATTGGCAATCAGAAAAAGTGACAAATCAGAGAATGACATAAAATTAGTCAGAAATAGACTCCACAAAACTCTCAAAAAGAAAACATAAAAAAGAGAGGGGAATCCTCTCAGTATATGCCCAGGAGTGGTATGACAGGGAAGAAGACATATGGGACATATATTGAGGGGGGAACGGGGAAAGGGGAAAGCCTTCGGAATGTAAACAAAGAATATAGAAAATTTTTAAAAAATGTAAAAAAGAAGATTAAAAAAAAAACAGAGAGAGGGAAGTGCCATCATTTAGTTGAGTGAAGTTGAGGTTGGTGCAATTAGTTGGTAATCAGTGCAGTACAATGCAGTGCAGTAGAATTGAGTTCTTTTATGAGTTCATGCAGGTCAGTGCAGGTCAGCAGAGGCATTGAAGCCAGCGAATAAGAAGGATACAGAAGTTTAGAACAAATGCTAGAGTTAGTTTTAGGCCAAGCAGATAAATTCAGTGAGAAGCTAAGAGAAACCAAATTGAATCAATCAGCTTAGAGAGGAGTTTGAACCAGAACAGCTGTGTTGAACTAGACAGAGCTAGAAAGGGTGAGTTTATTCAGCAGTAAGCCTAAGATGACAATTATGTAAGAGGAATAACAGTTAAATTTACAAGTAAGAAATTAAAACAAAAACCTTTAGGTAATATAAATGTATATTATTTATTTATTTATTTATTTATTTATTTATTTCCAAAATGCTGCCTCCCTCCAGGTTCCCTCACACAGTGTCCCTCCCCCATTCTCTTTCTCCTCTGAAAGGGTGGCATTACCCCTGGCTATCTCTAACTCTGGCACATCAAAAATTTCCAGATTAAGCACATTCTCTCCTACTGAGGCCAGACAAGATAGCCATGGAAACTAAGGGGGTCATCTGCTAAGTATGTACTGGGGCCATGTTGCAGAGTATCATTAATAATTGCAGGTATTGGTACTACAGACAAGAGAGTTTTCCTAGTTGGGACAGTTGTTGGTTGGACATTTCTTCACTCTCGGCTCAATCTCTGCCCGTGCACTTCTCTTTGAAAGGTCAAATTTCAGTTTGAAATGGAAATTAACAGGTTCATCAGTGGAGTAGAGTTGTTGACCAGTAATAAAATCATTCACCGATGGACACCGATTTGACAAAGAAACGAAACCATACTATGGGAAAAAATGAAACTCTAGGAAACTCAATGGTAAATAATCATTTACTGAACCACTGGATATCTTAGTAAGCATAGTTATAAATGAAAACTATACAGCAAGAATTAAAAATGATCAAAATATTGACATCAATTTGTTGCTTATGTGATATATTGGAGGCACTAATATAATCAATATGGTAACAGGTGACTAATAACAAGTTATGCTTTTCACAAGGTTGTTGACCTCTGCATATATAATCACATTTTCCATGTGCCCTGAAAGTTACAAGAAAATGTGTATACTTATTTAGAAAAGATGGGACAGGGCACTATAGACTTTACTAGGACCAAATGTGGTCTGATATCATTTTAGTACCTCATAAATCTTTAGAATGAGCTTGTTCCTAAGGAAACATTTGTTTTAATTGCTTGTTTAATGATAATGGATTTTACCCAACTAGCATTTTCCTAGAGTGACCTTTTGTGATGATCTCTTATTAGTGTCACAGAGAAATAACTGGAGAATTTCTAGTTGCCATAAATAATACTAGACATTTCAAAAAATATAACCTAGACAATTTGCCTTATACTGCAAATAATTCTACCTCTCCTCTACCTTACAAACCTCCTGAGAGTCAGATAGTTATACATAATTAATAGTGTTCCATGAGCAAATTTCATTGCTTACAATTTCCAAACCACAGGGAAAGAGACAAAGACTTGTTAATAATTTTTCAATGCTCACTTTTAACTTGATATTCAATTGCAATAGTATGTAAAAATTCAGTGAGAAATGAATGAAATCTTAAAGTTTATGAGTCTTTGAAGACAGAAGTCTCTCTCTGACATTCTGATTTGTTCTATATCATCTATATCTATCTATCTATCTATCTATCTATCTATCTATCTATCTATCATCTACCTATCATCTACTTACCTATTTGTATCTCTCTATCCCTTTGACTTTTCCTTTCCTCTGTATAGTTGGGCAAGGAAAGTACTTCTCATCCATTTGTATTCAAAATAGAATATTTCCTATGTGCTCATTGGTTAAAACACTCACTCCGAGATTGATGGTGATGCTTTATAATATATTAAACATTATAAGAAGTGGAAACTCTCTAGAAAAAGTGATTCACAATGGACTTGCCTTGAGGTTGTATATGTTTACTTCAGGCCTTCTCATTTTTTCTCTTTCCTTATTCTGCCTAATATAATAAGCTACCTCATACCCTGCTACCAAGCTTTCCAATCCATGAGGGACTAGACCTCAAACTCTACAATAATATATCTTTTCCTAGGTTGTTTCTTGTCAGGCATTTGTTCATTATAAGAAGAGAAATAATATAACAGGGCAATGGGCTGGATTTTCATTTGTGTAAAAATTGTCCAATGGATCAGTGATACAGGTACAACTCTTAAAACATTGTAGCATTGATAGCAGAAGTTATACCCACTATTTTGAAGTTGCTTGATTTCCATGTAAGATGCTTTTTAAGTTTGTATATGTGCATGTTTGTATGTGGGGAGCATGCCTTTCAAGGGAGAGAAATGAGAACACAGTGATATAAAAGGTTAAAGGAGAATGACAGAACAAGAAGAGATAATTTAGGACAGAGCAGGTGTGGCTGGGTATAGTACCTGGGCTACCACAGCCAGGAGCACAACCCAGATAGAAGGATGATAGTATACAAACAATTCTCATTGTTTTCATTACCAGGATCTGGAAGGTAGGTGACTCATAGACATAAGATAGAAACAAACCTGAAAATCTAAAAAAAAAATAATTCAATATAGTAATTCATAAAGATATTCTGCTAAACTCAGAGAATGATTCCTTGTCTTGCTATTCTCAAAAAGGCTTTCTCTAACAGTATATGGAAATTGATATAGAGACTCATAGCCAAATATTAAGTGGACCTTGAGAACTGGAAGGAAAGGGTAAAGAAGAATTGTAGGGAAGGGAGAACATGGACTCCATAACACATCTTACAGGAACAAATGAATAGGGCTCATAGGGTCTCAGAGAGACTAAACAGACATTCAGGGAGCCCTATGAATCTGTGGTAACTTCTCTGTACATATTCTGAGATTGTTTAGTTTAGGGTTTGTGTTGGTTTTAATATGATTTACCTGTCGGAAGTAGAACTATTTGAAAGTATAGCGTTATTGGAGAAAGTGAAGCCTTGTTAGAGGAAGTGTGTTACTGTGAGGGTAAGCTTTGAGGTTACTAAGCTCAACCTCTGCCCAACAGGAGAAGAGAAATTCATTCTTCTTCTGGTTCCCCTCTGTCTTAGTTGGATTTTCTTTGTTATAAAAAGATACCATAAACAAGGCAACTCTTATAAAGGAAAACATTTAACTAGGGCTGGCCTACTAGTTCAGAGGTTCAATCCATCATCATCAACGCAAGAGTATACTAGAATCCAAGCAGGCATGGTGCATGAGAAGCATTTTGCTTGATCTGAAGGCCTCTAGGAGAAGCCAGGCAGCTAGGATGAGGGTCTTAAAGCCCATACCCACAGTAACACACATATTCCAACAAGACCACATCTACTCCAACAAGGCCACATGTCCAAATAACATCACTCTGTGGGCCAAGCATATTCAAACCACCACACCTTCTAATTGTGATGTAGAACTCTCACCTTCTAGTCCAGTGTCATGCTTACCTGTATTCTGATGTGTTCTTCGCTTGATGATGTTGGACTGAAACTATGAACCTCTGAACCTGTAAGCTAATATGAATTAAATATGGTCCTTGACAAGAGTTGTCTTGGTTATGGTGTCTCTTCATAGCAATGAAAATCTTTTAAGGGGCACTCCTAATAGTAGGGGTGTCTCTGATTCTTTTGCCTGATCTTGAAGGTGTTTTTTTCCTATGGGTTTGACTCACCAAGCCTTCATTTGAGGGCTTATGGCTAGTTTTATTGTATCTTGTTATGTCATGATCAGTTGGCATCACTGCAAAACAAGTCTATGACTTTCTGAAGGGGGATTGAGGAGATCAGTGTTTCTGGCAGAGAAGAGGGCACTGGGTTGGTGGGTAGAGCTGTCATACGTATGTATTTTTACAGAGAAGAATAAAGAAAAATAAGCAAAACTCTGGATTCACTTCAAGAATAAACACATTTATTTTTCCCAAAGCAGCTTATATATTGTTTTCCTAGCCTCTAGAAATCAAACTGCAAGAGGAGTTTGATCAAACACTATCTTTAACCCATTATCTAAAATCTTCCTTTAGCATTTTCTTGCAAACAGTGTCTTGACCCTTTATCTGAGTTCTTGTTATACTTCTCTGGCCTCTGTGTAATGTTTTTCCCCAAGCTCATTCCTCCCACACTCATTCCTGCAGTTTTCATCAGTCACTGGTCCCCATGTGGGTCTGAGTCTGTATCTAAGAAAGGATCTGAATTCCAATAAGTGGTAATACAGCAATAGACAACTAACACTAAAGTATTTTCAAAAATAGCCATACAGAAACTTAATAGTGTAGATGCTTCTTAAAATATAAGTTATGTATTCACTAAGCTCCTAACCTCTATGTGTACAGTATGTCAAATGAAAAAAATCTGAACAAACAAAGCACAATCTACAAATGAAATAAAATGTATTCGTCTTTTTGGCTATCGGTTGTCTCATATATGTGTAAATGTATAATAAAAAAATCATCTTAGAGCCAGATGCAGTTTATATTAGATGCTATGGGTTAACAAATTAAAAAGTCCAGTGCTAGAAATAATTTTCAGTTTGGTAAATTTTGGTACAAAAATAATATATGTTATTGCCAATAATCTTGTTTCCCTACCAGAATTTGAAAGGTAAATTTTAATGTTGATTGCATCATATGTTTTTTGTTTCCTTTTGTTGTGGTAAAAGCCATGATTTGTAGCAATTTGCAGAGGAATAATTTACTTGGCTTACATATCTCAATGATAAGTTGACAATAAAATAATAAGAACATCCTGTATAATTACATTCTTTACATCATCTAGTAGATAACAGATACAAGAGGAATCCTGGAACCAGAACCATTTAATCCAAAGCAAACCTGAACTTTGTATACATTGTACAAATGGCATGATTATGTCATTTAAAATTGTACATTGAACACTAAGGAAAAACTCACAAAATAAGTTCACTGCAAAAAAAAAGAGGATGCTATTAAGAAGACAGCTGGTACAATGGAATGGAATGGTAATAGAAGCCAAATATAATATACATACAATAGGCATATAATATATATATATATATATATATATATATATATATATATAATATACCAACAATATACATACACATATACATACATATATACATACATATACGAACAAGATACATACATATACAAACATTATACACATACATATACATAAATATACACACATATACACAAATACATCTCTTTTGCCTAAGTTTGATATAACTTAATGGATATTTTTTAGTGGAAAATATACAGTTAGTGATAGAAACAATGTTAAAAATTGGTCTGGTATATCTGTTTGCCACCACTGTGTTAAATTTTGTCCATGATCTAGTATCTGTACTAATTTGTTTATAATTAGATAGTAGAGATGACTCACTATCTATAATGTATAAAGAGCAACCATAAGGTAATTATGCTGAAAGATTACAAAGACTTTGTTTTAGGCAAGTTGGATATCTGGTTCATTCACATTTCGGTCACAAGATCAAATACAGAAAACAGTCCAGAATCCTTGCATATAATGTTCACATTTTAAATATATTTCAGACTATACTTGCTATAAATGAGCACATAATATTCCTTATTTTCTCTTTTCCTCCTTAGTTTGCAATAATTATTTTAATTATAAATATCACACTAATAAAACTTAGATTTACAATATTTATAAAAACATATCAACTTATGAAAATAACTCTATTTTGTATTTTTACTCTTTCTCAATGATACCTGTTATATTAATATTCTAATATACTGTGTGTGTATGTGTGTGTGTGTGTGTGTGTGTGTGTGTGTGTGTGTGTCTTTGTCAACACAATTTCTGGAAGAAAAAATACTGCCTTTATAGAATAAAACAGGAAAAAATCTCTTAGGTCCAATTGGACATTTATTAAACAGATCTATTTTTGTCTTATATCAGTTTAGTATCTTGTCTAAGCAGAATTCATTCCAAATAGTGCATTTGTTAAAAATAGTGTACGCTACCCCATGTTTATTTAAATTCCACATTAGTCCATTCTGTAGACAAGACAAAGCAGTTTTTCATTTGTGTCCTCCAGAGCAAACTCAGCTTATTCCCTGTGAAAAATGAAGCAAATGGTGATCCTACTTCGAACTTTATAGAATTCCTAGACAATTTTCCCCATTCTTGTTTTATATGGGATTTAAATTGTGTCCATTTTCAAAGGCACAGATACGTGTATGGACTTCATGCTTTTGTTTTTATGTGGGAGGTTAATAGTTTCCTTTGTGAGAGTAACTGAGAAGTTCAAGCCATTTCAAATAGTGTTCAACAAAGTTGAAAATTGGTGCCAGTAGATTTCATTTTTTTCCTGTCTAGAGTTACAAAAGAAGCAATTGTTCTTGTAGGTTGCTCTGGGCTTCAAATACATATATAGGAAAGAGAATTTTGTATTTTCATCCTATTTCTTTAAGATTCATTTTTATTTATGTGTATGTCTTTTTGTGAATATAAGGGTTGTTTGTGGGTGATTACAGAAACCAGAGAGGATGTCAGATTCCAAGGTGTTGAAGTTACTAGTGTTTCCATGACATGTCATGTCATGCTAGAAGAACCACTCTAGTCATTCCCAAGAGCAGCAAATTTTCTGATCGTTTACTGCCTTGTTGATCTCCATACCCTTAGTAACAATTTCTCTTCTTCAAACATCCTGTTTTATCAAGGATCAGTAAGAGGGGAGAGAGTCACATGGAAAAATGAAAATTTTATTTGTAAGGTGAAAATTTTCGTCAGATTTCTATAATTTGTTTAAGTAATGCCATGAATTAGAATGGCCTTTCATATTTTCTATGAAATTTTCTATCCTCACTGATTCAGCCCTTCTGCCAATCCCCAACCAGCCCACTATATATCTTGATGTGCACATGACATCAGTTAAAATCTTGTAATCATCACTACACTATTGGCCAACTTCCATAAAACTTGTTGCTTTCATTTTAAATCTCTTCTCCAAGAGAAATGCAGACACTTGAATTTCCAAAAATTACAAGATATGTGGTATGTGCTGGTTATAACAATAATCCTTTCAGCTATGTTCAAGTAGCAACTACAATCAATATAACTGTTTCAGAGGCTTGGCGACACTCTTAAGGACTCTTAAAACATCTGATAATAAGCTCTCCTTGATGCCATATTACTAACAGAAATAGACACTAAAATGTAAGAATGACCATTTCTATGCTTGAAAATTATTAATGAGACTCTCATTAGGACTGCAACTTTTACTAATAAGGAAATAGAAGTACTCAGTACTGGTTTAATCAATTTGGGTATCTTTCTGCAAAAAACATGTAAATATAAACAGAAAATTATTGTAAGGTAAAACCAAAAGTTCTAATTAATACCAGATTTTATGCAATTGCCTAATTCACACTATTTTCTATATAAAGGTCCAGTAATTGTGTTTTTATCACTGGAATTTGAAATGATAAAATTCTAGAAACAAAAGTGACAAAAATTACTATTATATACTCTATTTACAGTTTTGAACTTGACACTTATTAATGTAATTAAAATTAATTAAAGTAAATGTCCACCTCTTTATGTTTTTACATATATAAATATGTATGTAAATAAGTTATGGTAAACTTCAATGTCTCCTCCATTTGTAATACCATATAATTATAATTCTGTGCAACTTAAAGCAAGTATTGTATTTATTAAGTTATAAATGTGTTTAAAAACTATTAAAGTTTCATATTAGCATTAATCATGTCCAAATTAAAGATAATTGCAAAAATAAATAAAAATTAAAACATTTATGTGTCCAGGAAATTCTGAGCATCTTTATTAAGAATTTTTAGGACTGGCTTTTTGGATATAAAGAATCTATATTTATAAACATTGAAAATTCATACTAATGGTTACATGTTTTATTCTAAACCTGAATGTCATTATTTGAGATACTACCTTTATGGTTAAGTATTATTTTAAAAATCAAGATACCAAAATAGCAGTAACAATACTAGCAATGCAAGTGGTAGACTACATTTATCCATTAATGTTCTTTTACAATTGTTTCAAATATCCATGATCAATACAAACCAGATTGCATGATTAGAAATTCATGATGAGGGGAAGCTGGAATGTCACTAGTCCAGTGGCGAGTGATCTTGGTAAGATTTTTGCTTTCTTTACAGCCATTTATTAGTCACTTGTATACATGGTCTAGCATCCTTGAGGCTCTGTAATATATGAATAAACAAATTTCACCAACAAAAATATAAGAATGTCAACAAAGAGTATCAGTAGTTTATAACATAGTTTTTCTTAGGTTGTTGTTACCAGTCAACATGATATTTCCACCAAAGTACTTGAAAACTGTCATGATAAATAGCATAATTAGTGTTTCTATAAAAACTTCCTCAAACTTACCACATAAATCACTGATCTTGGGACAAAACTGCATGGTATTGGTACAGCAACAGGCAAGTAGATCAATGGAATAGGATTGAAGACACAGAAATGAACCCACAGACTTATGGTCACTTTATCTTTGATAAAGGAGCCACAACCATCCAGTGGAAAAAAGATAGCCTTTTTAACAAATGGTGCTGGTTCAACTGGAGGTCAACATGCAGAAGAATGCGAATCGACCCATTCTTATCTCCCTGTACTATGATCAACTCCAAGTGGATCAACAACCTCCACATAAAACCAGACACACTGAAACTATTAGAAAAGAAACTTGGGAAGACCCTGGAGGATATGGGCATGGGGGAGGGAAAGTTCATGAACAGAACACTAATAGCTTATGCTCTAGGATCAAGAATTGACAAATGGGACCTCATAAAATTACAAAGTTTCTGTAAGGCAAAGAACACTGTCAGAAGGACAAAATAGCAACCAACAAATTGGGAAAAGATCTTCACCAACCCCACATCCGACAGAGGGCTAATATCCAATATATACAAAGAACTCAAGAAGTTAGACCCCAAAGAACCAAATAACCCTATCAAAATATGGGGTACAGAGTTAAACAAAGAATTTTCACCAGAAGAAATGCAGAAGGCCGAGAAACACCTTTAGAGATGTTCACACCATTAGTTATCAGGGAAATGAAAATCAAAACAACCCTGAGATTCCACCTCACACCAGTCAGAATGGCTAAGATTAAAGACTCGAGACAACAGGTGCTGGCGAGGATGTTGAGAAAGAGGAACACTCCACCACTGTTGATGGGATTGCAAAATGGTAAAACCACTCTGGAAATCAGTTTGGCGGTTCCTCAGAAAATTGGGCATGTCACTTCCAGAGGACCCTGGCATACCACTCCTGGGCATATACCCAGAGGATTCCCCTGCATACAATAAAGACACATGCTCCACTATGTTCATAGCAGCCTTGTTTATAATAGTCAAAAATTGGAAGGAGCCCAGATATCCCTCAAAGGAGGAATGGATACAGAAAATGTTGTATATTTATACAATGGAATACTAATCAGCAATTAAAAATAATGAATTCATGCAATTTGTAGGTAAATGGTTAGATCTGGAAAATATCATCCTAAGCGAGTTAACCCAATCACAAAAGAATACACATGAAATGCAATCACTGATAAGTGGATATTAATGAGCCCAGAAGCCCTAAATACTCAAGGCACAATTAGCAAGTCAAATGACTCCCAAGAAGAAGAAAGGAGAGGACCCTTGGTCTGAAAAGATTGGATCCAGTTTTGTAGATCCAGAACAGAGAAATGATGAGTTGCTAAGTCTTTTCAGTTGGCTTGTCCCTTTAGTTTGGCTTGTCATCCATTTTTTTTAAATATGGGATATAATGCTTACTTGATACTCTTTGGGGCTAGCTTTCAAAGTGTATGTTTCAAGATATCCATTTTGTTTGTTTGCTTTGAAAACATTTTGGCTTCCAAAATTTCATGGGATTTGTTTTGCTTTGTTTCAGTTTTATTAACTTTCAGACCCTTAAACAATTCTGTTTCCAATGTGTTTAGTTTTGTTTTCTATGCTCTCAGAAGTGATGGTTTGTTAATTATCCAGGGAGACACATGTAAGTTTTTGAGTACCTATTGTCATTCAGATTCCTCATGCTCCTGTATCATGTGCAGGATATTCAGAAGTTCAATGGGGAAATAAAGTGGTCTCTGTGTAAAAGTCAAGAGAATCAATACAGAAAGCAGCACATTAGCCTAATCCAAGAAGCATAACCCCCTGGAAGAAACCAAGAACAAACAAAAGAGCATGAAAAATGATATAAATAGGGATTAAAGAGGAAATGTTTAAACATAAACTACAATTTTGTATTCCAGGCATATAATTATAGATATAACATGTAATATAATATAATCACTTTTTACTATATTAAATATTATATTAATATTATATTAAGTGTAATATAATCACTTTTAAACATTATTGCTAAGTAGTTTATTTACTCTACCACCCAACTGCAGCTTTCACTGTATCATCTTCTCTCAGTTCATCTCTTTTATTCCCTTCATGATCTTGCCTGTCTCCTGAGAAATGGGGAGGCCTGCCATAAATATCAAACAGCATGGGATATCAGGTTGCAGTGAGACTAAGCACATCTCCTATTTAGACTAGACAAGGCAGCCCAGTTAGGAGAACAGGATCTAAAACTGGCAACATAGTCAAAGCAACCTCCTGCTCATGATGTTAGTAGACCCATATGAAGACCAAGCTGCACAGCTGTTTTAAACATTCAGAAGGCCTAGGTCAGTTACCATGTTGGCTCTCTGGTTGGAAGTCTTTGTCATCCCCTGTAGGTCCAGGTTATTTGTTACTTACGGTTTTTCCTGTAGTGACTCTGCTTGGCTGCTCTGGCTCCTACAATCCTTCCTCCCACTCTCCACAGGATTCCCCAGTCACTGCCTAATGTTTTGCTGTGGCTCTCTGCACCTATTTCCATCAGATGCTGGGAGCACGCCCTCTGATGACAGTTACCCTAGTCTCCTGACTTCAAGTATACTAGAATATCATTACCAAATTCATGGGTGAGATCCCTTTCATGGACTCAAGCTGGGCTAGTCACTGGTTGGTCATTCCCTCAATTTCTGATCCATCTGTAGAGCTGCACATCTTGTAGGCAGTAAAATTTGTGGTTTTGTGGGTGGGTTCCTGCTCCTACCCCTCCCCCTTCCCCTCCATTGGAAGTGTTGCCTGGTTTATAGGAGGTGGCCATTCCATGTTCCATATCTCCTATTGTTCATAGTCGAGTCATACGTAGAGTCATTATCACAGATTCATGGAAGTTTCAATTGCCATAGGTTTTTAGGTCATCACTGAGATACCCGCCCATAGTCCAGTTGTCTCTCCCATTACTCTCTCCTCTGCTCTCCCCCCTACTTAATCATATCTCTTCCCATCACTACCCTCCACTCCAGACAGCCCCCTCATTCAGTTGACCCTTTGTGTCTATTTCAATCCCCCTTCTCATTGAGATTCAAGCATAGTTTCTGGGTTACTTTTTCTTACTTAGCTTCTATGAGGCTGTGGATCATAACAGAGCTATCCTGCATTTTATGGTTAATATCGACTCATAAGTAAGAACATACCATGTTTGCTTTCTTAGTCTGGGTTAGCTTACTCATGATGACCTTTTTGAGTTCTCTTCATTTGTCTGAAAATTTCATGTCATTGTTTTTCAATTGTGTAAATATACCAAATCTACTTTATTCATTCTTCATTTGAAAGACATGTAGATTTTTAAGCCTTTGGAATGTAAACATAGAACATAGAAAATAAAAAATTTAAAAAAAAGTAAAGCTGCTATGGATATAGTTGAGCAGGTGAACTTGTGATATGGCATAGCTCAATCCTGACGTAGAACTATCCCCAATTTTCTGAAAAACTGCCAGATCGATTTCAAAAATATTTGTACAAGTTTGCACTCACACTGGCAATGGAAGTGTTCATCTTGCTCTCCATCCATGCCATCATCTGCCCTCACTTGAAGTTTCAATCTTGGTCATTCTGACAGGTGGAATCTCAGAACTTTTTTTGATTTGTAATTCCCACTTGACTAAGGATGTTTATCAGGGCTTCAACTGTTTCTCACAAATTAAATATTCCTCTATTGAGAATTCTGTTTAGATATTTATTTATATTAAACTTGGTTATTTGATTTATTGATGTCTAGTTTCTTGTATTACTTATATATTTCAGATATCAGCCTTCTGTCAGATATAGGGATAATGAAGATTTTTTTCCCCTTTGTAGAGTTTACCACTTTGTCCTTTTGAAAATGTCCTTTGCCATGCAGAAAATTTTCAGTTTCCTGAGGTCCCATTTATTAATTGTTTATTAGTGTCTGAGCTATTTGTTTTCTGTCCAGGAAGTTGTCTCCTATGCCAATGTAATCATGGCTATTCCTCACTTTTTATTTTATCAGGGCTATGGTATCTGGTTTTATGCTGAGGTATTGATCCACTTGGGCTTGAGGTGACATGGGCATGTGTGCATTCTTCTACAAGTAGTTTTATCAGCGACATTTGTTGAAGATGCTTTCTTTTTTCCACTGTATAGTTCTGGCTTCTTTGTCAAAAAATTAATGTCCATACGTTAGTAGTTTTTCTTCTGTATGCTTTATATTATTCTATTTATATCAACTTGTCTTTGTTTTATGCCTATACTATGCGATTTTCATTATGACTGCTCTACATTACAGCTTGTAATCAGCGAAGGTGAGACCTTCAGAGGTAGTTTTCTTGTAGAGAATTGATTTAACGTCCTGATTTTGTTTTTTGTTTTTTGTTTGTTTGTTTTTGGCATAGGAAGTTGAAGTTTTTTTCTCAAGGTCTGTAAGGACAGGAGTTTTGATAAGAGATATGGATTTCATTGAATCTGTAGATTGCTTTTGGTAATATGAACACTTTTACTATGTTAATCCTACTGATCCAAGAGCAGGAAAGATCTTTCCATCTTCTGATATCTACTTCAATTTTTTTCTTCAGAGACTAGAAGATCTTGTCATACAGGTCTTTCTTTTCTTGGTTTGAGTTATACAAAGATATTTTATATTTTTTTGGCTACTGATGAGGGTGTTATTGCCCTGATTTTTATTTCAGCCCATTTTATTTTGTTTGTACTTAGGACTACGGATTCTTTAGTTAATTTTGCATCCATCCACTTCACTGAAGGTGTTTATCAGTTGTAGGAGATCCCAGGTAGCATTTTTTGGTGTCACTTACATATAATTTTATTCTTTACTTTCCATTTGTATTTCCTTGAGATCCTTTACTCATCTTATTGCTCTAGGTAAAATTTAAAGTGCTATATTGGATAGATAGGGAAAAAGTAGAGAACCTTGTTTTGTCCTTGAGTTTTCTGAACTTTCTTTAAGTTTCTCTAAATTAATATGATATTGACTATTGGCTTGCTGAATATTGCCTATATTGTATTTAGGTATGTCTTTCATATCTCTGATATTGCCAAGGATTTTGTCATGAACAGGCATTAGATTTTGTCAAAGTCTTTTAAAGCTTTTAACAAGATGGTTATGTGTTTTTTCTTTCTGTTTATTTAACAGATTACATTAATGAATTTTCACATGTTGAACCATCATGTATTCCTGGGATGAAGCTTACTTGATTATAGTGGGTAATGCCATAGTTTGAGAGTATTGCATTGAGTATTTTTGCATTGATGTTCAAGGGAAATTGGTTCACTTTTTCTGTTTAGTTTTGGGGTGTTTAGGTAATAGGGTAAATGTCCTCATAAATATGTCCTCATAAAATAAGTATGTCAATGCTATTTTTATTTCTATTTTTGGGAATAATTTGAGTAGTATTTGTATTAGCTCATTTTTGAACATCTGGTAGAATTCTCCAATGAAACAATCTGGCCCTAGTAATTTTTTTTTGTTGTTGTTGTTGAGAGACTTTTATGAGTGCTTCTATTTTTTTAGGTGTTATAACACTGTTAAGGTTGTTTGCATGTTCTTTATTTAAATTTGATAAGTGTGATCTATTGAGAATATTCTCCAGCTTATGTAGATTTTCCAATACTGTGTAGCACAGAATTTTAAACAAAGTCTTGGTGATTCTTTGGATTTTCTAGGTCCAAAAGAAACCTTTTGCTTGCAACTCTATTTTATTCAATATTAAAATTGCTATGCCAGCTTTCATCTTAGATCCATTGCTTGATTATAGAAAAAATTTTTCCAGAGCTTTACTCTAATAAAATGTCTATATTTTTAATATTGAGATGTGTTTCATGTATTCAGCAGAACGATGGATGTATTTTGTTTCTGTATTCTGTTGCATTATATCTCTTTATTGGGTAATTGTGTCCATTGATGGTCCGAGAACTTACCAATTTTTATTAATTCCTAATGTTTTGACATAGGGCATGATAGTGTGTGTGTGTGTGTGTGTGTGTGTGTGTGTGTATCTGTGTGTGTATCTGTGTTTATGTGTGTGTGTCTGTGTGTATGCACACAATTTTCTCTTTCTTTGATTTTAATACTGTGAAAAATTTGTTTACAGGTTTTCTTGTGTGTACATAACCTCTTTTTTTTTTAATTTTTATTTTCTATGTTCTTGTTTACATTCAAAAGGCTTTCCCCTTTCCCAGTTCCCACCCACCATAGTTCCCATAGTTCCTCTCCCCCCCAACTGTTCCCCAATCATTCCCCCTCCCCCCTCGGTTTCTTTACTAAACTGGATGCAATCTTTACAGGCCCAGGGTCCTCTCCTTTCTTCTTCTTGGGAATCATTTGACTTGCTATTTGTGTCTTGAGTATTTAGTGCTTCTGGGCTCATTAATATCCACTTATCAGTGATTGCATTTCATGTGCATTCTTTTGTGATTGGGTTAATTCACTCAGGATGATATTTTCCAGGTCTAACCATTTACCTACAAATTGCATGAATTCATTATTTTTAATTGCTGAGTAGTATTCCATTGTATAAATATACCACATTTTCTGTATCCATTCCTCCTTTGAGGGATATTTGGGCTCCTTCCAATTTCTGGCTATTATAAACAAGGCTGCTATAAACATAGTGGAGCATGTGTCCTTATTGCATGCAGGGGAATCCTCTGGGTATATGCCCAGGAGTGGTATGCCAGGGTCCTCTGGAAGTGACATGCCCAATTTTCTGAGGAACCGCCAAACTGATTTCCAGAGTGGTTTTACCATTTTGCAATCCCACCAACAGTGGTGTTGGAGTTTTTCTAGTATTTTTTTATCTACAGAAAGGAGAATGTAGATAGATATTGTTTAAATTTTTATGGTATAACTTGTATACTCCATCAATGGTGATTGAACATTATACAGGGAATAGTAGTCTGCTAATACCTGTGATCTCTGAAACTTTGTAAGACATCTTCCCAGGTTCTTCTGGCTGTTAAGTCTGTGTAGATACTTCGGGCATAATTCTGACAGGTCTGCATTTATATGATTCTTTGCTTTTTAAATGGAACTTTATTATTCTTTCTTTGCTCTATAAATTTAGTGTTTTGAATATTATATGGAAGGAAGATTTTCTTTTCTGGTGTGTTTCATGTTTACAGAATGCCAAAAACAATATATTTAGCATTCTGTAGCTTTTTGAATGTGTATAGGTATCTATCTAAGTAATGAGAGTTTACGTCTAACATTTTTTTGAAAATATTTTCTGTAAGCTGAAAATCTCTTTTTATTCCTGTTATTCTTACATGTGGTCTTTTCATAGTATCCAATATTTCCTGGATGTTTTGTATCAGTAACAATTTAGATGTAAAATTTTCCTTGACCAATGTGTCAGTCACTTCTATTGTATCTTCCACACCAGAGAGTCTCTCTTTCCTCTCTTGTATTGAGTTGGTGATACTTGCATCTATAGTTTCTGTTCTGTTTCATAGGTTTCCCATCGACAGGATTTCTGAAGTTTGTGTTTTCTTCATTACTCCTGTTGCATTTTCATACTTTGAACACTTTTAGTAATTTCCATCATTATTTGATTGAATTCCTCTATTTCATTAAGGAATTAATTGAATTCCTCCTCAAAGGCTTCTATCATCTTAATATGACTGGATTTAATTTTCTTGTTCTTCACTAGTGTTAGGGTATCCAGAGGTTACTGTAGTAGGTTAACTTGACTCTGGTGGTTCCCTGTTGCTTTAGGGGTTGTTGATTGTGTTCTTATGATGGCCACTGGCTATCTGCACTTTGTTTGTATTATAGGATTACGTGCTGATTTCTGAGATTGTCTTTGTTAGATGGGCATTTTGTGGAAGTTTTCCCCTTGGATTTTGCTTCTTATTTGTCTTCTGAAATGAGTGGATTGGGATAGGTGACCAGTGAGGCTTCAGGTCAAGTAAAAAGTATTAGCTAGTGTTTTGTGGCTTATGTGGCCTCTGGGGTTTGGGATACTATAATTGCCACTGGAGTGCCAAGTATTAGTGTGGTCTCTGGTTCCTGGTACCTGCATGGCCTGTAGGAAAGCATATAAAGTTTTCTGTCAGAAAATGGGGTCCAGGGTGCATTTCATAGATATTGGATGTGTATTAAAGTGATTTGGAGGTCAAGGGATTAGAACAGGTTCTTACCTGATGTCCCTGGTGCCAGTGAGCTTCTGGATAAACAGGCAGAGTTCTGAGCAGGAAAATGGAGCACAAGGTGTCAAGTGTAGTTTACCACAATTACATCCAGAAGGTCACTTATTTATTCAAAAAATATGGGGAAATTTGATCTATTCTATCAGAAGACTGCCTTCTTGCTTATGACATACACTTAAATATGTTAGATTTTAGTAATCTTTTTATACAATATGCGATGTCTACATGAAGTTTGGGGGATGAAGGAAGCAAGCAAGTGCTTGTAGAATAACCTATACGTTATCCTCTCTGTTCCAAGTGCTATTCCTTGCGTAAAAAAGCATTTCATAAAACTAAACCTCAACAAGAGTTGAAATCATGCACAAAGTTAAAAGCAAAAGTCCACTAGATTTCTCTTCTAATACTTATAAAACATTAAAATTATTTATGTAAGGTAGTTACAAAATAGAACCAAATAAAAGTTAAATTTAACATATTATACTAGCTGGTTTTGTGTATAAACTTGACAAAAGTTAGAGTTATCACAAAAGAGCTTCCATTGAGTAAATGCCTCCATGAAATCCAGCTATAAGGCATTTATAAATTAATGATCAATGAGGGAGGGCTCAAGCCATAATGGGTGGTACCATTCCTGAGCTGTTGGTCATTGTTTCTATTAGAAAGTAGGCTGAGAGCACCCAACAAATTGGGAAAAGATTTTACCAACCCAGCATCCAAAAAAAGGGCTAATATCCAAGATATAGAAAGAACTCAAGAAGGTAGACTCCAGAGAGCCAAATAACCCTATTAAAAATGGGGTACAGAGCTAAAGAATTTTCACCTGAGGAATGTTGAATATCCTGCCCAGTGTCATAATTTAGTTAGAAGGGATCTAGATCATTTGTCTCTTCCACAAAATATCACATTGGTGCACTTATAGTGATGACATTATGCTGATTGGACCAAAGAGTACAGGAAGTAGCAATCACTTTGAATTCATTGGTAACACATATGCATATCAGAGGATGTGAAATAAATCCAACCAAAATTCAAGGACTATCAATTTCAGTGAAATTCTTAGGACTACAGTGGTTTGGGGCATGTGGGGATGTTCCTTCTAAGGTGAAAGATAAATTATGGCACTTGGCCCCTTCTACCACTAAGAAAGAAGGACAATGTTTAGTGGGACTATTTGGATTCTGGACACAGCACATTCCTAACTCAGGTGTGGTACTCAGGCCTATTTACCAAGTGACTTGGAAAGCTGCTAGCTATGGGTGGGGCCTGGAACAAGAGAAGTTTCTTCAACAGGTTCACGCTGCTGTGCAGGCTGCTCTACCATTTGAACTTTATGATCCAGCAGACCCAATAGTACTTGAAGTGTTGGTGGCAGATAGAGATGCTGTTTGGTTCCTCTGGCAAGCCCCTGTAGATGAATCACAGAAGAGACCTTTGGGATTTTGGAGCAAAGCTCTACAATCAGCTGCAGACAATTATTCTCCCTTTGAAAACTGCTCTTGGCCTGCTATTGGGCCTTAGTGGATACTGGACATGTGGCAATAGGTCCCCAAGTGACTATGCAACCTGAACTGCCCATCATGAGCTGAGTGTTATCAAACCCTTCAAATCATAAAGTAGGATGTGCACAGCAGCAGTCAATTATCAAATGGAAGTGGTATATATGTGATCAGGCCAGAGCAGGTCCTGAAGGCACAAGCAATTACATGAAGAAGATATTCAAATGCCTATGTTTTCTACTCCTATTACAATGTCATCTGCTGCCAATCCTGCACTTATAGCCTCATGGGGTGCTCCCTATGAACAGCTGACTGAAGAAGAGAAAACCAGAACCTTATTTACTGATGGCTCTGCACGTTATTAAGGCACCACCCAGAAGTGGACAGGTGCAGCATTACAACCCCTTTCATGGACAACCCTGAAAGATACAGGTGAAGGAAAATCTTCACAATGGGCAGAACTTCAGGCAATATATATGGTATTACAGTTTGCTTGGAAGACAAAATGGCCAGATGTATGATTGTTCACTGACTCATAAGCTGTAGCCAATGGATTGGCTGGATGTTCAGAGACTTGGAAAGATTATGACTGGAAAATTGGTGAGAAAGACATCTGGGGAAGAAGTTTGTGGGCAGATCTCTCCAAATGGGCAAATGATGTGAAGATATTTGTTTCCCATGTAAATGCTGAAAGGTGACTTCAGCTGAGAAGGAGTTAAATAATCAAGTGGATAGGATGACCCTTTCTGTGTAGAGTCAGCCTCTTTCCCCAGTCATTCCTGTCATTGCCCAATGGGCACATGAACAAAGTGGCCATGGTGGCCGAGATGGAGGTTATGCTTGGGCTCAGCAACACGGACTTCCACTCACCAAGACTGGCTTGGCTACAGTTGCTGCTGAATGCCAGATCTGCCAACAGAAGAAACCAGCACTAAGATGGCACCATTCCTCAAGGTGAACAGCCAGCAACCTGGTGGGAGGTTGACTACATTGGACCACTTCCTCCATGGAAAGGACAACGTTTTGTTCTTACTGGAGTAGATACTTATTCTG